>SJYQ01008014.1:67269-178612 GCA_006410935.1 Redunca redunca
AGACTTTATTTTTGGGGGCTCCAAAATCACTGCAGATGGTGACTGCAGCCATGAAATTAAAAGACGCTTACTCCTTGGAAGAAAAGTTATGACCAACCTAGATAGTATATTCAAAAGCAGAGACATTACCTTGCCGACTAAGTTCGTCTAGTCAAGGCTATGGTTTTTCCCGTGGTCATGTATGGATGTGAGAGTTGGACTGTGAAGAAGGCTGAGCGCCGAAGAATTGATGCTTTTGAACTGTGGTGTTGGAGAAGACTCTTGAGAGTCCCTTGGATTGCAAGGAGATCCAACCAGTCCATTCTGAAGGAGATCAGCNCCAGTACTTTGGCCACCTCATGCGAAGAGTTGATTCATTGGAAAAGACTCTGATGCTGGGAGGGATTGGGGGCAGGAGGAGAAGGGGACGACAGAGGATGAGATGGCTGGATGGCATCACGGACACGATGGACGTAAGTGTGAGTGAACTCCGGGAGATGGTGATGGACAGGGAGGCCTGGCGTGCTGCGATTCATGGCGTCGCAAAGAGTCGGACACGACTGAGCAACTGAACTGATCCTATGTAAGCTAGGTAGGCCTGTCAGAACCGGTTGGAAGGCTTGTAAAACAGGCCCGAGGTTTGCCGGCCAGAGCGGAGCTCTGTCTGTGGTTTTGGCCGCTTGGCCCCTGCCTGCAGACCCACCTGCCGTGTCCGTTCTTCCCAGCGGCCTGTCCTATGCAGCCTCCTTAGCCAGCCCTCATAATCATGTCAACCAGGGTCTTATCAGAAACCTCATATGTGTACGTGTGTCTGTCTGTCTGTCTAATCCCTTACTGGTTCTGCTTCTTTAGTTGAACCTTGACTACCACACCAACAGGAGAAAAGACATTCTTAAGGAAGAATTGTAAGAAAGTAATTCAGGGAGAAAATTTTCTTAGCTCTAATATGGAAGGTCTGAGATGCAAGAAGGAAGGAAGAGCAAGATAAATGGTAAATGTGCTTCCCCAGTGGCTCAGATAGTAAAGAGTCTGCCTGCAATGTGGGAGGCCTGGATTCAATCCCGGGGTCAGGAAGATCCCCTGGAGAAGGAAATGGCAATCCACTCCCGTATTCTTGCCTAGAAAATCCCATGGATGTAGGAGCCTGGCAGGCTGCAGTCCACGGGGTCACAAAGAGTGGGACATGACTGAGCACACAGAGCACGCACACATAGGAATTAAATTTAACCAGCGTTTACTGTATCAGGCAGGCAGGTTCTCCCACACATTCAAGAATCAATTGGTTCCAGTTCGGATTCCAAAAAATCACTGTTTTGATTATGGCAAAAGAGAGACACTTCAGTTTCTTTTGTAAGGCTGGGATAATCTTCCACTCTAAAATCTAAGATGACATGAGAAGAAAACGTTATAAGCCAGGCATACTCATGACTACAGATGTAAAATTTTAAATATTTTTAGCCAATTCTAGCAAGGTTTAAAAAGGTTATTGCCTCATGAGTAGATTGCCTTTATTCTGGAAATTAAGTGGTAATTGCACATTAGGAAATCTATGGATGTAATTCACTATATTAACTGATTCTGGGGTAAAATCATTCAGTTTAGTTGCTCTGTTGTGCCTGATTCTTTGCGACCCCATGGACTGCAGCACGCCAGGCCTCCATGTCCTTCACTAACTCCCAGAGTTTGCTCAAACTCGTGTCCACTAAGTCGGTGATGCTATCCAACCACCTCATCCTCTGTCGTCCCCTTCTCCTTCTGCCTTCAGTCCTTCCCAGTATCAGGGTCTTTTCCAATAAGTCAGTTCTTCGAATCAGGTGGCCCCCAGGAGTCGGTCCTTCCAATGAATATTCAGGAATGGTTCCCTTTAGGATTGACTTCTTTGATCTCCTTGCAGTCCAAGGGACTCTCAAGAGTTCTCCAGCACCACAGTTCAAACGCGTCAATTCTTCAGCATTCAGCTTTCTTTATGATCCAACTCTCATATCTGTACATGACTCCTGGAAAAACCATAGCTTTGACTTGACGGACCTTTGTCAGCAAAGTAATGTCTCTGCTTTTTAATATGCTGTGTAATTTGGTCATAGCTTTTCTTCCAAGGAGCAAGCGTCTTTTAATTTCATGGCTACAGTCACCAAAAAATAAAGTCTGTCACTATTTCCATTGTTTCCCCATCTATTTGCCATGAAGTGATGAGACCAGATGCCATGATCTTAGATTTTTGGATGTTGAGTTTTAAGCCAACTTTTTCACTCTCCTCTTTGACTAAAATCATTAGATCATCTCAACAGGTGCAAAAACTGTTCATAATATTCATGATAAAAGCAAAAATACATGATTAAAGACATTTTCAGTAAACGTCATACTTAATATGAAAACATTAATATTTCTCTCTGAGGAAGGTTCTCTCTCTTAGCATTGGAACTCCTCAGATATGTAATTGAGCCCAAAAATATATAAAGATTTAGAAAGTAACACACCAAACTGACTTGACTTTCCTTACTTTGAGTATAAAGACAAGTTATGTAGGATATAAGGAAATAATAAATTTGACTTCACTGAAATTAAGAGATTTGACCATCAAAAGACTTCACATTTGCAATTCTTTTGAACCACCCAAGAGAGTAAAGTCCAGAAGATAAAAACCAAACCTTCATGTTAGTTTAAAAAAAAAAACAAACAATGTAATTGTGCCCAAGATGTGGATAAGCACATGCGCTTGAAAACCCTGAGCGGCTGATAAAGACCGAGAAGATGCTCAGAGAGCAGCAGGTGAGAACATGACGGAATATCACCTCACATTCACCAGATCGGCCCAGGCTTAAAAACCTGAAAATCTCAAAATTTGGCAAAGACGTGGAGCAAGGGACCAAGTTTCACCTGTTGATAGGAGTGAAAGTTTGCACAGCTTGTTTGAGAAAGCACTTTGGTGCTAAAACTTAAACACGCAAATTTCTTTTGACCTAGTGATCTCACTCTAAATTTGGCAGCAAAAGTCATGCACTAAAATTACTCGTAACAGCAAAATGCTGGCGCTGAACTCACACGTTCATCAGTATTAGGATGACTAGGTGGTTACGTTCCCACAGTGGAGCAGCTGCAGGGCAGAGAGATGAGCTCCCTGCAGGGAAACTGAGCGTGAGTGAGTGAGGGGAAAGGAACACGTCGCTGAAGAGTGGATATGATGAGTCCTTTTATGTAACAATGTTCTGTAGTGAGAAGAGCGAAATGATGTATTACTTAGGGAAACATTTTTGTGATAAAGCTGTAAAGAAAGACAAGGTAAGGGCAAGCTGAAAGGATTCTGATCTTTTCCGTAAGGGAGGGCATGTTCTGGCAGTTGGCTTTATCATTATGCATTAAGCTGTTCATTTATAATTCAAATTATGTAAGTGTTGTATGAAAACATATATGAAAGTGAAAGAAAGTCCAAGTGTTAGCGGCTCAGTTGTGTCTGACTTATTGAGACCTCAAGCACTGTATCCTGCCAGGCTCCTCTGTCCAAGGAATCCTCCAGGCAAGAATACTGGGGTGGGTAGCCATTCCCTTCTCCAGGGCATTTTCCTGAGCCCAGGGATGGAACCCAGATCTCCTGCACTGCAGGTGGGATTCTTTACTGAGCCACCAGGGAAGCCCCCAAAACATACATACACGCAAATATGTAGTATATGTATGTGTGTGCACACACACACACACACACACACATATATATATATGTATACACACGCTCTTTATGGATCCACCCGTAATGGGCTGTGTTTTCACTGACAGCTGACTTCTCATCCTTTTCAGGCCTTGGTTTCTGTGTCTGTAATGTGAGTTAGACTGAAGGGTCACTAGGTCTGAGATACCTTTCGGCCCTAACATTCCACGATACCAGGGAATAAACACGGCTTAGATGGATGAGAGTCAGTTCCATTTGGATAAATTCCTCTTCAGATAATGGATTTGGAAGGAATCCCAGAAACCGCTTCTTAAATCCACAGCCCTGGCAGCACCATCTTTAACTCGAAGCTTTACAGAGATTTGAGCTGGTATTTTAGGTCTCTTCCTTTTATCTCACATTACACTTAACACAGTAAAGGAAATTATTTTCTTGGGTATTGTTTGTTAAGACCCCTGGAACTAAAGTTTCTGCTCATTTTACTATGTACTTTGCATGGAAGAAGAGCTATGACAAATCTCAACAGCATATTAAAAGGCAGAGACATTACTTTGCTAACAGGTCCATATAGTCAAAGCTATGGTTATTCCAGTAGCCATGTACAGGTATGAGTTGGACCATGAAGAGGACTGAGTGCAAAGAATTGATGATTTTGAAGTGTGGTGTTGGAGAAGACTCTTGAGAGTCCCTTGGATTGAAAGGAGATCCAACCAGTCCATCTTAAAAGAGATCAGTCCAGAATATTTATTGGAGGGACTGATGCTGAAGCTCCAATACTGTGGCCACCTGATGGGAAGAGCTGCCTCATTGGTAAAGACCCTGATGCTGGGAAAGAGTGAAGTGGGCGGAGAAGGGGGCGGCAGAGGATGGATGGCATCACTGGTTCTGTGGACATGAGTGTGCGAAGGCCGCAGCAGGCCTTACAGCTGCAGTCCGTGGGGTCGCCAAGAGTCGGACGTGACTGAGTGACAGCGGCGGCGGCGGCGTTCTCGCTTCCCCTCCTGATTCTCTGGGCGGTTGCTCCAGGGCCCTTGTTCCTCATGCTTTCCTCTGTCTATTCCCCGAATGTCTCTGTACTCAGACTTCCTCGTCTCTGACTCACGGCAGCTCCTGGGGCTTCCTCACAAGGGACCCTAACTGCATTACTTAACTGCGATGAGGGGTCTTGAACACACCTTTATTCAGATGGTGAAAGTCGCTCAGTTGTGTCTGAGTCTTTGTGACTGCCTGTGTGTGTGTGGGCACACACACACACACTCCCACACACGCGCATGTGATGCCCTTTCATATAGATGCCTCCTCACATGTGCACCCCTTCGTTTGTAAGTTAGTTTTACCCTGTTGCCTAACCCAGAAAATTAGGCATCATCTTTTCTCACGCCATCATCTCCAGTCTTTCTCACATAGTTGTTTGACTGTGTTCTCTTGACCCTTCTTTCTGAATATCCTTCAGCTTTCCCTCTTTGCCTCTCTCCAGCTCAGGTGTCAGGGACTTCCGCTGCAGGCGTGGTTCGTGTTCCTTCATTTGGCCCCCCTTTCAAGCCACCCTCCAGCCTGCTCTGAGAGTGTTCTTTCTGAAAAGCAAGTCTTAAGTCTTTCTCACTGTGTCTAGGATGCCACTCAGACCCTAGCCTGGCACACAGAGGCCTTCACCTTCTGGGTTTGACTGCTCTGATTTTTCCTCTCCTGCGTCTCCAAGACCCTTACTGCGGCCACTGTGGCCGTTGGCTGGTAGGTCTCTGAAGATGGTTTCTTGTCTTTATGTTCCTCCCTTGAGTGGATAGTAAATAGTGACGGACTGAATGATGGTGATTATGAACAAATGAAAATACCATTCGCTGAGTGCTGACTCATGCTGGGCACTGTTTGGATGCTTTCGTCTGGGCTCATCTTCGCAGTGGCCAGGTCATGCTTTATGGTGGCCGCTTTGCACTTTGTTAGACCTTAGGTATGGGGAGGCGAAATAACTTGCTGAGAGTGTTCACAGTAGCATGTGGTCAAGTGAGGACTTGGATGTGCTCAGTCGTGTCTGACTCTTTGTGACCCCACGGACTCTAGCCTACCAGGCTCCTCTGTCCGTGGCGTTTTCCTAGGCAAGAATACTGGAGTGGGTATCCATTTCCTTCTCCAGGGGATCCTCCCAGCCCAGGGACTGAGCCTATGTCTCCTGCATTGGCAGGCGGGTCCTTTACTCCTGAGCCACTGGGGAAGCCTGGGACTTAGACACAGAGCAGCTAAGACCCCCCGTCCGCCCAGGGGTAAATGAGGAATAAAGGCATGTGTGCTGGCTGCCCGCACGGTCTCTCTCCATTCCACGTTACTCAATGCAGGCATTCTAGTATATAAGTAGACACTTAGTATTGTTAAATAAAGAAACCAAATAAAAACCTCTATTCCTGTTGTAAGGAATAGGCAGCAGAATGTCTTTATGATTGTGGTAGATGAAGAACTTGAAAATTTGAATATAATGGAGCTCATTTGCGAAAATCCTCACATTGTAGGAGTCAGGTGTTCCTGTGTTTTCCACCGAGTGGCGTCTATGACTCCCAGCCGAGAGCGCGTAATGCTGCAGTGCGTGAGCGTGGGCGTTCTGCGAGGCCCTCAGCGCTCTGCGTTCTGTGCCGTGACTTAATAAGGTACTGGACAGAAGCAGTCAAAAGCCAAACATTTCACTTCTATGTTGGTTGGAGACTTTAGAAAGCTTTTAACGTAAATAATACATTCTTATACATCTCTCCATTTTCCTGTTAATCTTTTTTGAAAGAAACATGATAGCTTCTTCTTTATGGGATGTCATCTTTAGCTCAGAACAGCACATGCATGACTAGAGCTAAAGAGTCAACCATTCTGGAGTATTAGGAAATAGTTGACATATGAGCGGATGGGAGATGGTAACTGTATTAAGCACATATTTTATAACATGGAAAAGTAACATTTGCCCTAGAGAAAATGCAGACACTTGTTGGTAGAGAGAAGGAGTGTACCAGGAGAGAACTTATTAGGACTGGGAATACATTTTTCAGCATCCTTTGTTGATGAGTTTCGAGTAGCATCCTAAACTTTGTTTCTCTGAGTGTGGTCCCAGACCTCCTGCAGCAGATTTAGCTGGAAAGTCTATTAAAGATGCATGTCCTTGACACTCACCTTCAAATTTGTGATTTAGAGGTCCTGGACTAAAACCCAGAAATTTACATTATTAATGAAATACCGTAAAAATGGGGCTTACCGATTGGCGCAATGGTAAAAGAATCTGCCTGCCAATGCAGGAGATATAGGACACGTGGTTTCAATCCCTGGGTCAGGAAGATCCCCTGGAGGAGGAAATGGCAACCCGCTCTAGTATTCTTGCCTGGAAAAGCCCATAGACAGAGGAGCCTGGCGTCGCATGAGGACGCATGGAGTCCATGGGGTCGCAAAGAGTCGGACATGACTGAGCAGCTAAGCATGCACGCACACACCATAAAGATGCGCACACTGTATTTTAGAAGCGCTCATCCCAGTGTTCTTTATTCCTCTTCTCATTCAACAGTGTGTTTGAGTGTCTGCTCTCCTAGGAAGTGTTCTGGGTGCTGGGTTGCATTAGAGAACAAGTCAGAAAAGAATTTCTGATGTTGTGAATTCTGTGTTTCTATATGAGGGGGACTGAAAATAAGTTAACTAAATTATGTAGCCTGTTCAGAGATGATAAGTGCTGTGGAAAAGGGAATAAACCAGGAAAGGAGGATCACCAGGGACCCGGGTGGGGGTGCAGCTTAAAGTAGCTTGAAGTGAAGTGCAGATTGCTCAGTGGTGTCTGACTCTTCGCAACCCCATGGGCTATATAATCCATGGAATTCTCCAGGCCAGAATAGTGGCGTGGGTAGCCTTTCCCTTCTTCAGGGGATCTTCCCAACCCAAGGGTCGAACCAAGGTCTCCCGCATTGCAGGCGGATTCTTTACCAGCTGAGCCACGAGGGAAGCCCGGCTAAAGGAGCATATTAGTTGGGTGGATTTCAGGGAAAATGTGGCGTTTGAGCAGCGTCCTATAGGATGGTCAGAGGTGGAAGCAGAAGAACGATACCTAAGGCTGTGCTGTAATGTGGGTAAGCAGAGATGGCAGTTTGCATCTGGTCCATGGAAGATGTGAGGACTGATCAGATGTGGCTCTGTTCTGAAGATAAAGTCAGTGGATGCGGTGAAAGATTTAATGCGAAGTATGAGAGAAAGAGGAGTCAAGAATCCATGGATCCGTGATTTCTCAACCAGGAAACTGGCAGGATGTATGTTAATTTTTCTGAAATGGGGAAGACTGTGGGGAGGAGAAATTTGGGGGGAAGAATAAGCATTCAATTTTGGACATGATGAGTCTGAGACGTCTGTTAGACATCCAAACAAGACATTGATCCGGGGCTTCCTTGGTGGCTCAGACAGTAAAGATTCTGCAGTGCAGGAGACCTGAGTTTGATTTCTGGGTCAGGAAGATCCCCTGGAGAAGGGAATGGCAATCCACTCCAGCATTCTTTCCTGGAGAATTCCGTGGACAGAGGAGCCTGGCAGGGTATATAGTTCATGGGGTTGCAGAGAGTCAGATAACAACTGGATGACTAATACTCTCTTTCATTTTAGGCAAATGGATAAAGAGGCAGAGGCCAAAATTAGACCTAAGATACGAATGTGGGCATCATCAGCGTGTTGCTAGATGGCAGTGTTTAGAGTCATTAGACTGGAGACCAAGTGAGACAGCCAGGGGAGTGTATAAATGGCAATGACAGGCGGCCCAGGGCCCGGGGAGTAGCAGAGGGCAGCCACCAAGGAGGAGGGGTGAGTGAGCGACCCCGGACACGGGAGAGGGTTCAGTTACCTCTGGGGCCAAGGAGAGAAGGAGGGCCCGGCTCTGTCAGATGCTGGTGACAGGCTGAATTAGGGGAGAACGTGGACCTGACCTCTGGGCCGGTCACGTGGAGATGGGACGCCCCAGGGGGCACAGCGCTGCTGGGGAGGTGAGGGAGCCCATGTGGCTGCGGGGCAGGCGAGGAGGCCGTGGGGACGCAGTGCTGGCGGCTGGTCAGAGTTGTCCCCTAAGGAGGAGCATTGGCAGGGACAGAGGGGAGAAGACATGGGGTCAGCAGGAGCACACGCGTCTGTGGGCCGGGTGAGGAGCTGGTCTCCATGGGGCTGACACCGAGCGGCTGGAGGAGAGCTGGTGCCTGGAGCTGGCAGAACGCCTCCTTGCTTTAGATCTTTTTTAATCGATGGGATTCGGAAGCAGGGTCATCAGCGGAAGAGAGGGGAGGCCGTTGATCTTTAGGGGGAGCAGAGACGCAGAGTAGATGGAGAGCGAGTGGGCTGGAGAGGAGTGGGGTTGCCCAGAGCGCTGTTGAGATGTTACGCTGTGAATTCAGGAGAGAACCGGCCTCACGGCAGCTCAGTTCATCCCTGAAGCCCTGGCCTCTGTGCGGGCCTCCCGGGGGCTCGCTTCCTGCCAGCCTGCTCTGTGCTGTGTTGATGCCGGAGCCCCGTCTCCTGGGTCTGCTTCCCCGCTTGACCCTGGGCCCGCTGCCTCCCTGCCTTCTAGCCTCGGCTCAGGTGTTGTCTTCATCGTGATGTCTGCCCTGGACCTCACTGTCCACACCTGAAAGCTCCTTGCCCCCCAGCCCCGAGCTCCCCTGGCAGTTCTGTTCTATTTTCCACACTCATCCCCTTCTGACATATTACATCACTTATTGCATTTATTATTTCATGCAATCTGCTCTGCGCCCTGCCCCGCCATCCGCCAACACTGGATACTTAAATCTTATGAAGGCTTGAATCTGTCTGTTTCACTCATTTCTGGTCTTCACACATCTAAAAGAGAACCCGGCATATGGTAAATATTCAGTTAAAAGTTTATTGAATGAATGAATGAGTTCATTGTCTGGTGGTCATGAAGTTCAGAAGACTTGATCCTGTTGCAAATTATTTCATGTCTGTTGATATATCTTAGAAGGACTACTGTCCCATTGAGTCATTGGTTCTAATGATAAATTGCACTGAGTGGTAAATTTTATACCCTTCAGAGTGTTTTTCTATTCCTTGTACCATGGTGGTCTAATTAAGTACACTTCAGTCATGTGATTACCCCGTCTTTGAAATGGAATAAAAATAATAGTTTATTTCTGTCCCTTCACATGCTTCATTCTCTTGGTTTAGCTTTAAGCTAACCTACCTTATTCCCACTTACTGCAGTCTGTGTTTATATATAGCTACGAACTGAAGGCCTGGCATTTAGCACATGTCTGTAAGTACCCGATGATTTAATTTATTGTAGTACTTCAGTGTGGTTCTCACTAACTCGTCAGGGTTTACTGAGCCTGTGTAAGAAGAAATATTTAAATTAGACAGCTTTTTTTTTTAACCCCAAAGTATTAAATAGAAAGGAAATGTTAAAGATCCATAAGAAATTAATATGTTTTAAAAGTAATTTTTTTACTGTATTTAAATTTGTACTTAAATTTCTAAAGATTTCTGATTTATTAAGAATTTTTTCTCTAGCTCTCAAGATTTTATTCTTTATCTTTGTGGTCAAAAAGGGTTTCTAATAAGAAGTAAATTTTTGAAACGTAGTCATTAAGGGGACAGCATCACTGACTCAGTGGACATGAATTTGAGCAAACTCTGGGAGCCAGTGGAGGACAGAGGAGGCTGGTGCACTGCAGTCCATGGGGTCCTAATGAGTTGGACTGAGCAACTGGACAACATTTTTCTTCAGGCGAAGGAGTGTCAGTCAGTTCAGTCAGTTCAGTCGCGTCTGACTCTTTGCGACCCCATGGACTGCAGCACGCCAGGCTTCCCTGTCCATCACCAACTCCTGGAGCTAGCTCAAACTCATGTCCATAGAGTCAGTGATGCCATCCAACCATCTCTTCCTCTGTCGTCCCCTTCTCCACCCCCTTCAATCTTTCCCAGCATCAGGGTCTTTTCAAATGAGTCAGTTCTTTGCATCAGATGGCCAGAGTATTGGAGCTTCAACTTGAGCATCAGTCCTTCCAATGAATATTCAGGACTGATTTCCTTTAGGATGGACTGGTTGGATCTCCTTGCAGTCCAAGGGACTCTCAAGAGTCTTCAACACCACAGTTCAAAAGCATCAATTCTTAGGCGCTCAGCTTTCTTCACAGTCCAACTCTCACATCCATACATGACTCCTGGAAAAACCATAGCTTTGACTAGATGGACCTTTGTTGGCAAAGTAATGGTCTCTGCTTTTTAATATGCTGTCTAGATTGGCCATAGCTTTTCTTCCAAGGAGCAAGTGTCTTTTAATTTCATGGCTGCAGTCACCATCTGCAGTGATTTTGGAGCCCCCCAAAATAAAGTCTGTCACTGTTTCCACTGTTTCCCCATCTATTTGCCATGCAGTGGTGGGGCCGGATGCCATGGTCTTCGTTTTCTGAATGCTGAGCTTCAGGCCAGCCTTCCCACTCTCCTCTTCCCTCTCACCCAGAGGCTCTTGTGGGGGTGCAGGTCTGTGTGCTGTGTTGCACGTGTGACCCTGCTGCTTTGCTTCTGGGGCCAGACTGCCACTTTGGCACTGATGTCAGTGCTCCCCACTCCTGGTTTGGCCCCCTCTCCTCAGGACAGCCTTCTTATGAGCTTTTAACTGAAAAATCACATATTTCTCTTAAAATGATAGAAGAATCTTGAAATGTAATCACTGTCATCCTCAGAGATTTGATGGATTGATTGCAGTTAAATATTTATAGGACACATGTTTGAACCACTGAAGTCATTAGAACACAGATTAGTAGCACAACTTGTTTTGGATTTTGGGACTAAATGCCAGAAATGGGCTGAGTAGTGAAGTTATCAAAGTATTAAGAGAAACATATACTTTGTCTCAGAGGAAAGATACATTCCCCGTGGTGCACTGGCCTACTGTTCAAGTTTAACCTGTGAATCTGATCAAAACATATTTTTTATGTTTTTTTGTAAAGAAGCTTGCCATCCAAGTGTGTCCTTTATGTTTTATTGTATTTTTATAACGTTCATCTTGTATTGTGTTTGAAAAGTGGAAGTGGCGCACGTTCATTTCCATTAGACAGTAGTGCCTGCTGAAGTGCGTTCACGGCAACACGCAGTTTCTTTAGATTCAGTCATTCTCCTATTCAGATAGTTATTTAAAGATAAAGACACTTCAGAAAACCTCAGTGATGTCAGTATCAAAAAGAGGCAGCAGGAAGCAGTTTTGCTGCTTAATCACACTTACCTTGTAACCTGTTAAACCATCTTAAGATCACATCCTAGGGATTAACCAGATCCACTTCTTGTAATTGTTGATGACTTAGAGGGGATGATGTTATTGATTTTAAGGAACATATTTATTCTTATTAAATTTCAGCTATTTTTCATAATTAAGTTATGGAATCTATACTGTGGAATTAGGCCTGTGAGCTTTTTTGAGATTTCCAATTACGATTTTTAAGTTTCGTGTGGTTGTTTCACATGTTCAGTTCCAGGTTTTAATTTTTCCTTTTGGAATAAAAAGCAAAATATTAAGATTTACGTAAAACCGCATTATCTTAAAGCATACTCATGCATTCTTTTAAAAACCTACTTGCAACCTAATTTTATCTTATATCTGAAGTACCTCCATTGTTATTTACAGTTTTACTTGTTATTACTTGCCATTCTTAGCTCATTCTTCCAGAATGGATGTCTTGAATGCATTTGCTAAGCGATGTGTGTGGTGTAGCCTTTGCTTTTCCTGCAAGTAATGCTGTTTGGTTCAAAATTCTCTCTCTGTCTGCAGCAGTAGCTACTGTTTTCACCTACTATGAAACGCTCCAGTTATGAGTGGTGTGGCCATGAACCAGCCCCACTTGGGAAACAAAAAAAAGCTGTTATTGAATCAAAAATAGAAAAAGAAGTTTAGAGAACTGTTAGGTTGCGCATTCCTCTCCATTAATATCTCTTCTCAGGTATTCCTGGGGGTCTGAATTGGTGTATGTGTGTGTGTAATGTGTATGTGTGTGTGTGCACACAATCAACCTTTTAAGAACATTTTCATTAAGTGTGTATGTTGATAAGTGTCAGTCACTGAGAGGATTGTTTGCAAAGTCAGTGATAACATGGGGCATTTTACCAAGTGGTGCATTTCTATTAGCTCAAATCACTAGTTAGTAACACAAAGTAATTAGTCATGCTCAAAAATGCATCATCAGTAAATAGTTTTGAGATTTATCTCTTTCTAGACTTGAACTGTTCCACTCAAACTAAAATGAATGGATTATTTCCAGTAAACACAAAAATGAAAACCTTTTAAAAAGTCTTGTAGTCTTAATCTTTTAAGGCAAATTAAGTCCTTTAAAAGGATGTCTTAGTTTGTTCCACTTGTCAGTAATGTATTACTTTAAATATATCATTGTGCTTCACCTTATTTTTTCAAAATCCATCACATTAGATCACTTTAGTTTGATTTATCATACTGTGTTGAAAATGTGCGTAAGTCAAATTCTGCAGGCATTTTAAACTACACTAGTTTCAAATTAACTGTTTGTTGTATATAGTAGCAAAGACACCCAGGACTGTAAGTTACTGCCTTTTAGCACAAGATGAAATGAGTAATTCCACACGTTATAGCTATTTAACTCTTAAACCATGTGAAGTGTGTGCTCTTTAGGGTCAGTTCTGTGTGTTGCATCCCTCGGTGAGCATCTATTTCCAGTTACGTGTTGGGCGTTAAAGCTGCCTCTACCCAAGGGGCCGTGATCCCTTCTCAGGAAGCTCAGGAGTTGACAGAGACAGGAAGGGTGGAGGTGGTGGGGAAAGTGGACATGAGTGTTTAACGTTTACTCTGTGCCTGCACCGTGGGCACTAAATGTGATCGTTTAAATTTTTAAGAGTATAGTTGATACCCAGCGTTGTGTGATCTTCAGGTGTCCGGCACAGCAGTTCAGTTATGCATCTGCTCTTTTTCAGATTCTTTTTCCTTATAGGTTATTACACAACATTGAGTAGAGTTCCCCGTGCTCTACAGTAGGTCCTTGTTTATTTATGTTATGTATAATAGTGTGTATCTGTTAATCCCAAATTCCTGATTTATCCCTCACCTTTCGCCTTTGGTAACTAACTCTCACAAAACCGCATCAGATGTTTCTGTGTTGTTATTCCCATTTTGCAGAAGGGGAGATGGTCTCAGATGCTGCAGGCTGCCCGAGATCATAAAGCTAGCAACGGCAGTGAGAGGCAACCTCTCGAACACCAGACTCCACGTTCACGCTCATGTGTAGTCTCGGTACCTCCTCCCCGCCGAGCATAATGCGGGTGTTAAAATGGGCCATCTACAGGCCCTGCTCTCAGGTCTCATTTTTATGAGAGCAGCTCATGCTCTTGGCAAAAGTGCCATGGCCGTGACTTTTCAGATTATGTCCCTTTAAACTCATTTTACCACGTTTTTTGGCCAAAACCATCCTGCGGTAATAAGGCAGTTAAACGTCATTTTGCACAGGAACCTGTTGGTTCATTGGCCATTCTTTCCTAATTTGGGTCTGTAAGAGATTTCTGTCTCAGCATCTTAACCGCCAGGCGCGCGGTTAGTGGTCTCCAGTTGCTGCCCGGGAATGACACCGACCTCACCCCTCCTCTTGGTTAGTTTTGTCCTTTAGCCATTTAACCAGAAAACCAGGGCAGACCATGAGAAGGTTTTAGAAGTCAAGGCCTCTTATTTTATCTACACTTTGTAGGGTGGGAAAATCATGGCCAGGATTAATTAATTCTCTTAAGATGAAGAGGAACCTCTTACGTTAATCCTCAGAGTCTCAAGTCTGTTCTTGAGACATCACCGAAGACTTCCTTATGTCAGCCTTTGGCTCTCATGCGACGGAGCCTTAAAGACAATTCACCATCATCATGAGTGGGGAAACCACAAAACATTTATAGGATTTTTCATAATCTAAGCAACACGCGCGTCCAGTGCCACAGACCAACAATATAAAACTAATCAAGTGCCAGTGATACACGTGTGTGTAAAACATGTACTGGTTTATGCCTGGAGCTGATCAACAAGATGATCCCCTAAGGATATTTTCCGAAACCCCGAGATTCTGCTTTGCTGTGTGTGTAGGAGCAGGGTGGAGACGAGGCAGAGCAGATGGTGGGCTGTGTTTTGAAGAGGATCTCTGTGTACTTTTGGTAGCTTCGAGTTCCCACCCCCATCTCTCCTTTCAGAATGCCGAAAAATATTGTTTAAGGTAACCTCCTGTAAGTCAACATGAATTTACCTGAATTTTATTCATATTCATAACCATAGTTTTGATCATTTGGTCAACTCATTTGCTGGGAATTGTGAAGTTATATTTGTTTAATTATTAAGTGGTTAGCCCTATCTGGTGCTCTTACCCTTTAGGACTAGTAGTTTAGATCTGGAGTGTTTTATTTTACTGGATAAAGTTAATATCAACCTCAAAATAGTAACATCTAACATTTCTCAGATGCTTACGTAACCTTAATAAACCTGTGTTAATGTGTGCAGCCGTGTCCTGAAGCACATACTGAGAACACTGAGGCCTGGGGGTGGATTCAGCTCCCCCAGGCCGAGGTTTGGCTGGCGGCAGCCTTGTGCAGACCCTCCAAGGGGCTGTGGTCTTTGTGTCCACAGTGTTTTATTTACTAATGGGCTTTGTCTAACTGGCTGCTGTTTACGGTCCACCTGCTATCCCAGTGGTCTGCGTTTCCTTGTGTATCTGTGTTTATGCACATACAGGTATACGTGAGTGTCTGCTACTAGTACTTTTGGTGTAAGTAAAAGTCTAATCTTATGAAGTAAATGACAGTTAACATATTTGACATGTTTTAATTTCAGTTTATCGATGGTCGGCTGGCAAAACTAAATGCAGGAAAGGGTTTCTCTGATGCATTTGAAGAAGAGATCACTTCCGGTGGCTTTTGTGGAGGTAAAGACTGGTTCCAATGTGGCTATCCATTTTCTGAATAACAGTTACCTATGATTTTTGCACTTGTGTCACAGATGTCTACTGTGTAAACTGCCATTTTCTCATAAATATCTGATGCCTTCGATACATTTGGTCATCTTACAAAGAGCTATAGTGTTGACTGACTCTGCCTGATACGTTCTGCTTGGCATGCAGATGGTCTCATGAGCTGGCAGTGGTTTTCTTGGATAGTCTCTTAATACGACTGGAAAAAAATGTCACAGAAATGCAATTAGTTTGTTCCTCTTGACTGATTTTCTCTGCTAGAGAAATACTAGTGATATCTATCAATACTACTTGAGTGAAAATTAGGGAACTGAGATTGTGTTCCATGTAGTATCTTTTAACGTAATCCAGAGAAATGGGTCTGAACATGTAGCTGCTGCTACAGTTTTAAGTAAGAGTGTCTTTATAGTGTCTACTTTTCTCTTTTTTGCTTTGTAGGCCCCTGCAGCATTAGGAACAGACTTTTCAGTTTACTGTCCCACGTTCTTACCCTTGTCAGGGTGATAAGTGCTCACTTAAAGACATGGAAGGAAGCGTCTCATTTTGTATGTGTGACACATATTAGTGACATCCCTCTTTTATTTAATATGATCAGTTCAGTTCAGTCACTCAGTTGTGTCTGACTCTTTGCGACGCCATGGATCGCAGCACACCAGGCCTCCCTGTCCATCATCAACTCCCGGAGTTCACTCACACTCACGTCCATCGAGTCCGTGATGCCATCCAGCCGTCTCATCCTCTGCCGTCCCCTTCTCCTCCTGCCCCCAATCCCTCCCAGCATCAGAGTCTTTTCCAATGAGTCAACTCTTCGCATGAGGTGGCCAAAGTACTGGAGCTTCAGCTTTAGCATCATTCCTTCCAAAGAAATCCCAGGGCTGATCTCCTTCAGAATGGACTGGTTGGATCTCCTTGCAGTCCAAGGGACTCTCAAGAGTCTTCTCCAACACCACAGTTCAAACGCATCAATTCTTTGGCGCTCAGCCTTCTTCACAGTCCAACTCTCACATCCATACATGACCACAGGAAAACCATAGCCTTGACTAGACGGACCTTAGTCGGCAAAGTAATGTCTCTGCTTTTGANCACCTAGTCCTGACTCTGCACTTGATGATCCGGCACCTAGTCCTGACCCTGCACTTGATGATCCGGCACCTAGTCCTGACCCTGCACTTGATGATCCGGCACCTAGTCCTGACCCTGCACTTGATGATCCGGCACCTAGTCCTGACCCTGCACTTGTTGATCCGGCACCTAGTCCTGACCCTGCACTTGGTGATCCGGCACCTAGTCCTGACCCTGCACTTGGTGATCCGGCACCTAGTCCTGACCCTGCACTTGGTGATCCGGCACCTAGTCCTGACCCTGCACTTGATGATCCGGCACCTAGTCCTGACCCTGCACTTGATGATCCGGCACCTAGTCCTGACTCTGCACTTGATGATCCGGCACCTAGTCCTGACTCTGCACTTGGTGATCCAGCACCTAGTCCTGACCCTGCACTTGATGATCCGGCACCTAGTCCTGACTCTATACTTGGTGATCCAGTACCTAGTCCTGACTCTACACTTCCCGTACCTAGTCCTGATTCTGTACTTGATGATCCAGCACCTTCCTGACTCTGCACTTCCCATACCTAGTCCTGCTCTGTACTTCATGGTCCAGTACCTAGCCTGACTCTGTACTTGGTGATCCAGTACCTAGCCTGACTCTGTACTTGGTGATCCAGTACCTAGTTCTGACTCTGTACTTGGTGATCCAGTACCGAGTTCTGACTCTGTACTTGATGATCCGGTACCTAGTCCTGACTCTGCACTTCATGATCCAGCACCAGTGCTGACTCTATACTTCCCGTACCTAGTCCTGCTCTGTACTTCATGATCCAGTACCTAGTCCTGCTCTGTACTTCATGATCCAGTACCTAGCCTGACTCTGTACTTGGTGATCCAGTACCGAGTTCTGACTCTGTACTTGGTGATCCAGTACCGAGTCCTGACTCTGTACTTGATGATCTGGTACATAGTCCTGACTCTGTACTTGATGATCCAGCACCTAGTGCTGACTCTGTACTTGGTGATCTGGTACCTAGTCCTGACTCTGTACTTGATGATCCGGTACCTAGTCCTGACTCTGCACTTCATGATCCAGCACCAGTGCTGACTCTATACTTCCCGTACCTAGTCCTGCTCTGTACTTCATGATCCAGTACCTAGTCCTGCTCTGTACTTCATGATCCAGTACCTAGTCCTGACTCTGTACTTGGTGATCCAGTACTGAGTCCTGGTTCTGGGAGACAGTTTCGCTTGAAACCTTAAAAGTGTCCTCTTCATTCCTTCATCCAGTGTTTGCTGAGTGTTTCCTGTGCACCAGATGCTGTTCTAGATTTGGGATGAACTAAGTGAATAATCCCCAGTGTGTTCATTTTCACCTGGTGGTAATAGTGCTTCCCCCCACCTAGTTATCTATAGGTTACTTCAGGGAGAAGGAAGTCTTTAGTCTCAGTGTAAGTAAATAGTTGCTAGAATTGAGAAATAAAAGGTGAAAAGACAAAGAATAATTAGTACTTATCTACAAATCTCCCAAAATTTAACTTTAATCTTAAATAAAATTTCTTGTTTCACCACAAAAATACAAAAGCTGTTGAGATCACCTGTTCACCGAAAGGCACAGGTGATCTGCAGGGCTTGGGCCTCCCTCTGATGCAGGCGGGGTTGCGTTTCATGGAGCGCTTTCGGCTTGGGGAGAAGCTTAGATTCCTTGGCCTGCAGGCGAGCTGAACGAGCGGTCCTTCCGAAGCCCCTTGCTCTCCTCGGCTCACGGCAGAAAATTTAGCTTCAGTGGAGCTTTTGTGCTAAAATAAGGCTTTTTTACTTTTCACCTCAGACAAGCCGAATATTGTCAGCTCATGGACAAACTGCTTGCGGCACCTCCTGAGTATTTACATAATGCGATCTCACTATCGTTATGACCTGTGGGGCTGGAGTCCTGTTTGGAATTGGGGATGACACCACGTGACAGTAATGGGGTGGAACTAAGGTCCTTTTGTGTAGTGAAATTCTGTGGCCTTCACCCTTCTGCAGACCTCAGTAACAGAGGAGAGCGTAGGTGGCTTTTTGGTGGGAGGAGGGTCACCAAAGTTTTTCATGAAAGGTCCTACTGTTTAAAGAAGAACAGAAGAATATTTATCACCAGTTAGCAGCTGATTTCGATACTGCTGCACTTGCAGTGCAACTTAATGCCAGCTGTTTTGTTGTTCTTTCTTAAAACGAAAAACGGTTTAGAACATTTCTTTTATTTTTGGGGAGCCAATAAGGATCCAAAAGGAAAGCATTCATTTCAGTAAGTTTGGGGCTTCCCCAGTGGCTAGTGATAAAGAACCCACTTGTAATGCAGGAGACCTGGGTTCGATCCTTGGGTCAGGAAGATTACGCTGGAGAAGAAAATAGCAACTCACTCCAGTATTCTTGCCTGGAGAATCCCATGGACAGAGGAGCCTGGCAAGCTACAGTCCATGGGGTTACAAAGAGTCAGATAGGACTGAGGGAGTAAAAATCAACAGCAACATTTCAGTAGGTATAGCAAGAAAGTACATTGAAAAAATTATGCCTGGTGATTGTGTGATTTTCTAATTGTTACATTTTAGGCTATTATCTTAGACAGACATAGACTTTCATCTTAGAAGAAAAGAAAGCAAAATCATTAAGATTTGAATAGACGAATAATCTAATAAAAATTAGCAGTGTTCTTACTAATGAGATATATGTGTATATGAAGTTCCAAAAAATAGTTCCTAGAAGTCAGCTGAAACACTTTTTGTCTGGAGTACTTTTGTGAGAAAGAATAGGTCTGAGATACTCACTGGACTGTTCTTCAAAAAGTAAACTGTTGTAGCTTTCTCGTTTCTTTCCTAGTTCCAATGGAAATGATGATTAATGTTCAGGCTTCCTGAATTAGTGTGCAGCAGAAGCTCTTCTAAGAGCTCTCCAAATATTATCTCACTTAACCCTCCCAGCACCCCAGGAGGGACTTTGAGCATCCTTATTTTACTGAGGGCACCCACCTCGGTAGTTCTCCCAGGGTCACATGTGACTGCCTGGCTTCAAAGCTCTCGTTTTAATAACTGTGATATATGCTTTCTTATGATAAGAGATCGTTTTAATTAGAAGGCCTTTAGTAAACAAGAGCAGTACTCAGGGCTTCTCTGCTCTGATGGATAAAAGCAAAATTCCTGTCTCTCTTGATTATCCTTTGAAGATTTTATATATATATATATATATATAATATATATATATATATATAAAACCCTCAGGAAGATCACTATAGGAGAAATCAACAGTCACTGGAGTTGAAGGAATCATTATGTTTCTCTAAGCAAAAATAACTGAGAAACTTTAGACAAGCATCTCATTTCTCCCCACTCTAGGCCATAATGTGGCGGTATATGTCCTGTTTTTGTTGCTAATCTGCATGGTCACGATAGCATGGATATGAGTATGGTAGAGCCCTGTCGTCACTGCGGCTCTGGCTGGAAACACAGAGCAGGACAGTCCCACACAGAACACGTTGAATCTAGAACTGTGGTTAAGGGCCATGAACGCATGGAGATTTTCCAAAACTGTTCTCTGTCTCGGTGAAAGCCCCCAGTCAGAACTGTTTAGGAAATCCGTGTTACTCCTGGTCCCTTTCTTGGGACCCTTGTAGAATACTCAATCTTCTCCTGAGAAGAAAGGGAAGAGAATATCCGGAAATATGTAAAGAGAAGAATGTCATGGGGTTAAAAGGTCATCAGAGAAGCCACAAGCAGGACGAAGGAGCCGTTAGATAAACACAAAAACCAGTCTGTGAAAAGCAGCTAAGGAATATTGAGTCAAGAACATGTTTATTTTTCCCCCCATAATTTTTTAAAATTGATCTACAATGTTGTATTAATTTCAGATGTATAACATAGTAATTCTGTATTTTTATAGATTATACTCCATTTAAAGTTATTATTAGCGAATTCATTGGCAGCCTAGTTAGAACTCTGCCTTTTCACTGCCAGGGTCATGGGCTTCATCCTGTTTGGGAACTAAGATCCCACAAGCCTCGCTGCTTGGCCAAAAAAAAAAAAACCACCACTGTACCCTTTTGGGGCTTCACTGGTGGTTCAGACGGTAAAGAATCTGCCTATAATGCAAGGAATCCAGGTTCGATCCCAGGTTTGGGAAGATCCCCTGGAGAAGGGAATGGCAACCACTCCATTATTCTTGCCTGGAGCCTGTGGGCTACAGTCCAAAGACTCCTGGGGGGACAAAGGGTCAGACACAACTCAGCAACTGATGCTTTCACACTTTCAGAGTTATTGGGAGGTGTCGGCTGTACATTATGCTGCGTTTTGTTTTATGCCTGATAGTTTGGACCTCTGTTTTTTTCATTTAAATAGATACTAAAAATCCATGCCTCGTTTTCTAAACTTTAAAAAGTAGACGCATTTTCAGGTTGATTTTATGTGGAGTGTGTGGTTACTGTCCCCGTCAGTAGTGTTTGCTTCTTCATTAGTTCCCCGGCAGAGTCTGGTCAGTCTTGAGTTTATTTAATCCTGTTTCTTTCTTTACTGACTGGTAACCAAAGGAATCTGAAGGGGTGGTAGTAATCATTAGTTTCAGTGGCGTTTTTCTGGCCTCACTGAACAATTTAGACCAGTTTAACATTTTTTGATAAGTAACAACAGATTACTGGAATTTAAGCAAATATATTTGAAAAGAAAGACTTTGCACAAGTGAGAAACCAAGATATTTTGTCCTTGAATGTGAGAAAATCACTTGTTTCATTAACAAGAACAATGTTAAGAATTTCCTCAATAATGCTTACTATTTTCACAATCCAGTTACTTTAAAAGAAAGACTAAGGTTGTGTGTGTGTGTGTGTGTGTGTGTGTGTGTGTGTGTTCGTGTGTTTTTCCCGGCATTCAGATATATTTTTTGAGAAGAAAATTAGCCTTTTAAAACACACATTGTCAGAGAATAGTGTCCTTGTCTCATAAATTTTATGGAAATAGGTGTCTTCAGTCTTAAAAGCACTAGAATTAAGAAAGACAGCTGGCCTTTTAAAATATTTTCTGACAGGAATCTACCTACATTGTGCCACCTGTTTTTCTGTTAGCCTAAGCTGTGTATTTAGGGACTTCCTGTTTGCCCCAAACCCCGTGATGGCACGTTACTATTCGGAGTGGTTCTCACTGTCAGCCGGCTCTCCTCACGGCGGCCGCCCTGCCCTTTCTAACACAGCCTCTCCTGAAGTGACGTGGAGGAAAGCTCTGTATGACTCACCTTTATTTTATGTAGCAGTCCTGAAAGCTGAAGGACTGAAGGAGAGGTGCAGACTGAGATTCTTCCTCGGTTGCCGTCTTCGTGAACGTGCGCAGAGAATCACCTCAGAGCCCGTGTCCCCGTCAGGCGGTCGCGCGTCCCGCGACCTTCGGCGGCTGTGCCGCCGCGCGCTGGGGCCACGCCGCACGTCCCAGCGCTCGGTCCCAGGGCACGCTGGCCTGACCCCTGACCCGCTGGCCGCCAAGCCCCCTGCCCTCTTGTCCTATCCTGAAAAATAGTAGAAGGGGGCGACTCAAGAGGCATAACGCAGATGAAAACATTTAAGCACCTACAAAGAGCTGAAGAGGAGCTCCTTTGACTCCCCATGACTGTCGCTCTAGACACTGACCTTTCTGTGACTACTCTGAAGTTTTATGATAGTTATTTTCTTTGTGGTTCAGAGGTTTAAAAATATGTTTTCTGGAGTGACACGTGTTCCAGGATGCTAAGTAGTTATCACAGAGTAGTTGGTGTTTTTCTTTCCATTTTCTTAAATTCATTTTGGGAAATGAAATAAGACACTTTCCAGAATACCATGAATAATAACCAAATTATAAATATGTGATTTCTACACAACCATTTTTAGTAGAGAAGTAAAAAGTGTACGAACTGATGAGAACTTTGAATAGAGAGGTAAACCTGTATGAATAATCTGGATAAAGACATAATATTTATTTTATGTTGTTGATAGAATCTCCTTGAGATATAAGTGAATAGAATAACTGGGATTTTTACAAGAGAAAGCTTAAAATTTCTGTGGTAAGGACATATACCATGTGAAACTCATGCCCTTTAAGCACTGCAGGGTGTTTTTATATGGTCTGTTTTAGATAGATAAATTTTGCTATAAGCATTTCACAAGGTTCAGTTCAGTTCAGTCGCTCAGTCGTGTCCGACTCTTTGCGACCCCATGAATCGCAGCACGCCACGCCTCCCTGTCCATCACCAACTCCCGGAGTTCACCCAAACTCAGGCCCATCGAGTCGGTGATACCATCCAGCCATCTCATCCTCTGTCGTCCCCTTCTCCTCCTGCCCCCAATCCCTCTCAGCATCAGAGTCTTTTCTAGTGAGTCAGCTCTTCGCATGAGGTGGCCAAAGTACTGGAGCTTCAGCTTCCGCATCATTCCTTCCAAAGAAATCCCAGGGCTGATCTCCTTCAGAATGGACTGGTTAGATCTCCTTGCAGTCCAAGGGACTCTCAAGAGTCTTCTCCAACACCACAGTTCAAACGCATCAATTCTTCGGTGCTCAGCTTTCTTCACAGTCCAACTCTCACATCCATACATGACCACAGGAAAAACCATAGCCTTGACTAGACGGACTTTAGTCGGCAAAGTAATGTCTCTGCTTTTCAATATACTATCTAGGTTGGTCATAACTTTTCTTCCAAGGAGTGTCTTTTAATTTCATGGCTGCAGTCACCATCTGCAGTGCTTTTGGAGCCCCCCAAAATAAAGTCTGACAGTGTTTCCACTGTTTCCCCATCTATTTCCCATGAAGTGATGGGACCAGATGCCATGATCTTCGTTTTCTGAATGTTGAGCTTTAAGCCAACTTTTTCACTCTCCTCTTTCACTTTCATCAAGAGGCTTTTTAGCTCCTCTTCACTTTCTGCCAAAAGGGTGGTGTCATCTGCATATCTGAGGTTATTGATATTTCTCCCGGCAATCTTGATTCCAGCTTGTGTTTCTTCCAGCCCAGTGTTTCTCAGGATGTACTCTGCAAATAAGTTAAATAAGCAGGGTTACAATATACAGCCTTGATGTACTCCTTTTCCTATTTGGAACCAGTCTGTTGTTCCATGTCCAGTTCTAACTGTTGCTTCCTGACCTGCATACAGGTTTCTTAAGAGGCAGCTCAGGTGGTCTGGTATTCCCATCTCTCTCAGAATTTTCCAGTTTATTGTGATCCACACAGTCAAAGGGTTTGGCATAGTCAATAAAGCAGAAATAGATGTTTTTCTGGAACTCTCTTGCCTTTTCCATGATCCAGCGGATGTTGGCAATTTGATCTTTGGTTCCCCTGCCTTTTCTAAAACCAGCTTGAACATCAGGAAGTTCACGGTTCACATACTGTTGAAGCCTGGCTTGGATAATTTTGAGCATTACTTTACTAGCGTGTGAGATGAGTGCAATTGTGCGGTAGTTTGAGCATTCTTTGGCATTGCCTTTCTTTGGGATTGGAATGAAAACTGACCTTTTCCAGGCCTGTGGCCATTGCTGAGTTTTCCAAATTTGCTGGCATATTGAGTGCAGCACTTTCAGAGCATCACCTTTCAGGATTTGAAAGAGCTCCACTGGAATTCCATCACCTCCACTAGCTTTAGGAAAGTATTATTTCCCCCATATTTATTCTCCCAGGAAAGGTGCAGTGCAGTGCTGTGCCTTTTCTGAAAGAAGAGAGTGAGAGACATTTTTCAGAACAGGAGTTGTTTCTTGATATTTCTTTGAAATTAGGGAGAAATGTTAAGGTCAAGAGTGAATCCAGAGCTGGACGTTTTTGGCCTGATGCTGGCGAGGGATGCAGGGGTACCCGCTGGGAAGGTGCCCGGCCTGGGGACCCCTGCCTCTGTGTCGTAACAGCGGGTGGCGTGTTTTTGAGCCCCGGCTGCACACGGGAGGACAGTCTGCTGCGGGCCCTTTGTACCGGGTGGTCAGTCTGCGTAGCCTTTGGGACTTTGTTTTTTCTTGTGGGAATATTTTAGGTTTAAACAACCAGGAAGGTAGAGGAAATCTGGCTGAAGTCACTTGATATAAACATTACTTTAGACTAGTTGTGTGGCCTTTTTTTGCCTTCTTATATCATCTTATTGATTAAGTGAATTAGCATATTTGGAGCCAAATATATACGATTGCTGGTTTTACTAGACTGGTCATGCCTGCATTTGAACTTTCTAATAGCCATGAGGAGCTACTGCCATATCTCCCTGCGGTAGTGCCTTTCCAACTAAAGAGTATTTTCAGAACATTCTGCAGGTTAATTGCAATAAAGTAAAATTTGCTATCAGTTAATACCGATGTCTAACAATCATAGAAGAATCTTTTTTGTCGTCAAGATTCTTTACATTTCTAAATTTCCTTCTGGTTTTTTCCTTTCCTTATATATTTTAAATATTGTTTTAAGATAACCCTAATTGTGTAAAAGAGCCAAACTTTTACAAAACACCATAGACATAAATATTGAAAAATCAGTTTGAAATATGTAGGAATTTTGCATTTCAAAAGGTATTTTTTTCCCCTCTGAAAGTAGTATTACAATGAAAGAATGCTTTAACATATTATCTTCTTATGTGAGTAAAGAAAAAGTATCTATTCTTAAAAATGCTAGTCACTATGTTCCTAAGAATTAGAGCATTTATTATTAATAGTTCTTACAATGAATTGCTTCTTTTACAACATTGCAGATAAATAAAATTTGCCTGCTAAAATCTTGGAAATACTAGTTCTTGGTGAATTTTGATTTATGGATTTATTTTTGATCAGATATTCCTGACATCTTATTTTTATGTATTCCAGGGAACTCGAAGTCATATCAGCAATGGGTGCATACAGTCAAGGTAATAATAAACCTTCAGTTTCTTTCTTTTTTTTCCCACTTTAACAATATGGAAAAATGTTCAGTTCAGGTCTACTGTTTATGCTGTTTATGAGAATATTTTAAATGTTTCTATATTTTCTCACACTTTAAACATTTTTATGCTTATAGCTTGTCACTGTTTATAAAGACAATTTTTCAACGGAAAGCTTTTGTCTTTCTATTTTTCAAGATGAATGGCTTGATTTGAAAATCGTGATTTTGCTGTCACCTTATAATATATTCCGGAAGATGGAGTTAGATGGAGTGGTAGGGCTTGGTGGGAATTTTATCATTTCTGGTAATGTGCTTTTGTTAAGGTGATGTTTCTAAACCATAACTCTCTTGTGCAGGTTGAGACTTTATTGCCAAACACTAAAAGATTTGAGAAACAGTTGATTATATTTCTTTTTTATTAAGCTATACACACACACACACACACACACACACACACACACACACACATATACTGGTCACATTGCCTATATCTGCCTAAACCACAAAGATGAAAGGATTGTGTTCCATCAATTAAAAGAATAGAGGAGAATGTTTACATTTTGTATGGAGTTACTATAGCATATAGAAAAGCTTGAAAACATTTAACATGCATAATTATGTAGGTCTTTCTTTAAGCTGTGAGAAAAGCTCTTAATTCTGTATTATCGATAATGCTTTGTTTTCAGGACAGTGGGGCTCCAACTTTTTAGGGACGTGTTTCTGTTTTTCCTTTGCAGAAAGGAGGTGCACTGTTCAACACAGCAATGACCAAAGCAAGCCCTGCTGTACGAACAGCGTACAAATTTGTAAGTTCTCTTTTCATGTTTAAGAATTCTGTTGATAAAATTTTATAACATTTTCCTAGATGATGCGCATGTGAATCTAGAATATTTCCTGGTTTCCTTTAAATAAATTTAGAGTTAATATTGACCAAAGCAAACTCAATTATTAAAATTGTATCATTGTCTAGGCAGGGCGTTTCTTGCAGGTAATTTAAAAATACGTCTTTTATTTCAAAGCTGTCAGCAAAATTGTGCCCTCAGATTGAAACAGTCCACAATGAAGCGACAGTTTAAAAGATTTGATTCTTTTATTTAACAACGTACTTTAAATTCTCATTGTGTGCTTCAGGCTTAACTAGAAACATTTTTTTTTTAAATATGACAAGTTCTCTTGCCTCAAAGGTCCTTTGACTTTCCAAAGTTAAAAACTCCCCATTGATACCCCATGGCTTATAGTAAAATAATAACACCAGGAGCTACCCAGCAAGTAAATAATGAACAAAATGGAAGTCTCTCTGCTCTGATCGCCGAGACCCTTCAGACCTGGCCCCTCCCATCCTGGCTCATTTCCCTGAAGCCCCCAGCCCTGGTGTCTCCATGTCTGAGATCCTTCTCGTTCCACGTGTGCAGACGTTCTCTGCTGTGTTTTCATCCTTCACAATCCGTCCCGGCTGCCCGGGACGTCCTTTCCTTGACTTCTGTCCACCTACTTCATCATCCTACGGGTTTGTTTTAGATTCGGTTCCTCAGCCCCACAAGGCTTCTCTGCCTTTTCTGAGCTTCCGCGGGGCCTGTGGGCCTCCCTCTGTTTCGGGACTTGTGTCTGTGCCTCTGTCTCTATAGGAGATTCTTAGGAGCTGACTGGGATTCAGGAAAACTTTCTTTGCGACCCCATGGACTGCAGCCCGCCAGGCTCCTCTGTCCATGGGATTTCCCAGGCAAGAATGCTGGAGTGGGTTGCCATTTCCTTCTCCAGGGGATCTTCCCAACCCAGGGATCAAACCTGGGTCTCCTGCATCATTGCAGGAATTTCTTCAAGTCCAAACGTTTGCCCCAAAATAACCTGCTGCTGTGACATGCTTTCTCTTTTCCTTCCCCCTTTGTCAGGCCAGGTTATGGCTAGGCGATGGGCCTCTGGTGGTCCCTGGTGTTTTTAATAGCCTCGGAGGCAAAGTAGGCTAACTGCTAGCCTCTGGATGATCCCTGTGCAAACAGAGACTGATGCTTTGCCCACCTCATTCAGGTGTAATAGTGGGTAGAATGGGTCCCTGAAAACAGAGTTTTAGATGATAGGTTCTTCTTTTTCTGTGTAACATGACAAGTTGGTCATTTTCATTCAGTGGGATTTCGTACACTTAACCCTTAAACTTGATGGAACTGTGCTGAGCAGACACCGGTGTTGTCATTTTCCAGGCCAAGAATCATGCAAAGCAGGGAATAAAGGAGGTGAAGAGCAAGCTTAGACACAAGGTACGTCCAGCGTGTCTCATTCCACCTCAGTTCCTGTGTTACTGCGAAGCTTATCCTGCACAAATCACACGGGGTTTATGTTTTTAATGACTTTTGAAATGTGCTTAGCCCTTTGTTCAAGGATGCATTTTTCATAACAAGCCCCGTGGCAGCTATCTGCCATTCTATGCACACCCCCTGAACAATCTCTTTACCGTTTGCATATTTTATCACAGAGGTGCGGAGAGCTTCAAAGGCGCTTTAACTGGATGTATGTCTTCATAAAGTTGATTGCCTTGATATCAAAATTGAAATTCTTGCTTCAAGCTGAGACTTTTTTTTTTTTTTAAGAAAAGATGATCTCTGGTTCAGAATTAAGGCAGGAATGTCATCATTGGGCTTTTCCAGATCTTTCCAATAGTAGCTACTTTAAATTGAGGCATGTTCTTAATTTACAAAGGAGGTGTACTTGAATCTGTGAATGTCGTATATATGTGAATAGGTATAGGTATGTATATATGTGTTTGAATTGATTACATATTATTGAAGATTTTATCAGTTGTTATGTTTTGAATTTCTGCCTCTGGAGAGAAGAAACTATTTAAAAGTTTGTAGTAATGGAGCGTGAATGGGCTTCATATAAACTTTATTCAAATTGTTCAAAAAAGTCAGAGATTATTTTGGAGGTTTTTAATTCATAATATATAAAAATGCATTTTCTTCCTAAATAGCTTTTTTTAGACTTACACTCCAAGTGTTAATTTTGTTATTTGCATCTGTATCAGATACTGTCTATTAATTGAAAAACCTTAGTAATGAAATGAGTACTTTAGAATAACCACTTGTGTATCTCTTTGGGTGTAGGAAAACGAGGACGACTATGGGACTTGTTCCGGTTCCGTGCAATACACGCCCATTTACACGTTACACAGCGAGAGTGGAGCAAACCTAGCCAGGCGTAAGCTTTCCCAGGTGAGAGTATTTACTAACCTCCTGTCTCCCACAGTCTGATATTATGTTAATTCCAGTGATTTCTTCAGGAACAATTTTGGACCCACTGATTTTTTATTTTTATCATATGGTAAGAAATTCTGTGATGATGGTCAGTATGAGTAGGCGGAGTCTGGGCAGGTGCAAGGGGCCTGCGAGCCCAGCGTCCAGGAACCAGTCTGCCCGCCCATCACTGGGTCGTGGCCTCATGGTGAGTGCAGGGAGACAGGGCCATGTGCGGTTGCCCAGGAGTGGGGAGCAGCTTAATGACAGCTTCCTTCACTACAAAGTAAGGTGAAGCTCATACATGGGGATTTGACCACTAGAGTACTCTGTAGAAATTAGAACATGGAATAATGTCTGTCTGTCTTTTTCTAATGTTTTGTTTGCTGTAAGTAGTTTAAAGCTTCTGCTTCCACCCAATGCCACTTCAGGTCCGGTCCTAAAGTAGGAGTGTGTCTGGGATCAGAGCCGTGTGTGTGTGTGTCTCTGATTCTGCATCATAAGTGTGCTTCTGTAGGATTTTAAAAAGCAAAAATTGCACACACCACATCGTAGTTTAAGTGGTCTTAGAAAACCGCCTTTTGAAAGGAGTTTGCGAGTAGATTAAAGTTAAGAAACCATTGAACTTGAAGCAGCGGCAAAGCTCCGTTTATCACAGCCACCAGTTTAGACATGAGGAAGCGGACTGCCGAATGGTCACATCGCTTGCCCGATGTCTTGTGATGAGGGGCCGGGCGGGATGGACGTCCCCCTCCGTGTGCAGGTGGCTTCCCTGGCCCCCCAGACTCGGTGCAGCGTGTCCTGCGTCTTCAGGAACGCGGAAGGGCCGCTAGGCTGCGCTCTGGAACCTCAGCCATTGTGAAGAAGACCCGTTCGTTCGGTCATTCAACAGCTATTATGTATCAGGTACTTTTCTAGGTATTTTGGAAAAACTTAAAAGTTCTCTGCTTTAAGGGGCTGGTTTTATAACATACAAAATGCCTTCTCTATGATTTATCTATTTGTTAAGCTTACACTTTGATACGTTCATATGGCCCAATTGCAGTGTATCGGCAGTGAATGCTAGTTCTATGACCTGAAACAAGCCTTTCCATGAAATAATTACCTCACAAGGGTAAGAGCCTTTTCTGGCTCTCCCTGTTAACTGGAATACATTTATAAACTTGTAAATTAATGATGGATTTGCAATCTGTGTCAGATATGTAGAATGTTCACTTCCCATTTGTCTGTTCTCAAACTTTGATAGCTTAAAAACTTAACTAAAATGTTTACTGCTTTAATGTTGGAGCACTTAGATCATATGTATGTGTGTGTGTGTGTGTGTGTGTGTGTGTGTATGTAAAACATGATAAATGAATTTTTGAATTCTTCTTTGATTTCTTTAGTGATCCATTGGTTGTTTAGTAGCATATTATTTAGCCTTCAGATGTTTGTGTTTTTCATAGCTTTTTCCTGTAATTTATTTTTAATCTCACAGTGTTGTGATCAGAAAACATGTTTGATATGATTTCACTCTTCTTAACCTTTCCAAGGCCCGCCCTGTGGCCCAGCACGTGGTCAGTCATAGAGAACATTGCATCTGCACTTGAGAAGAATGTGCTTTTGGATGGAATGCTTTTATTTATACTTTAGACCACCTGGTCTAATGGGTCATTTAAGGTTGATTTTCTGCCTGGATGTTCTGTCCATTGATGAAAGTAGGGTGCTACAGTCCCCCGCTATTACTGTGTTACTGTAGGTTTCTCCCTTTATGGTTGTTACTATTTTCCTTATATATTGAGATGCTCCTGTGTTGGGTGCATATATATTTACATTTGTTTTATCTCCTTGAATTGATCCCTTGATCATTATGTAGTGTCTTTTTTTTTTTTTTTTGAACCTTACAACAGTCTTTATTTTAAAGTTTGTTTTGTCTGCTATGAGAAAGGCTACTACAGCTTTCTTTTGATTTCCATTTGCATGGAATACCTTCTTCCATCCCCTCACTTTCAGTCTATACGTGTCCCTAGGTCTGAGGTGAGTCTCTTGTGGATTTCGTATATACGGGTCTTGTGTTTGTATGTGCTCAGCCAGTCTGTGTCTTTTGGTTGGACCATTTGGTCTGTTTACGGTTAAGGTAATTATTGATATGTCTCTCCCTATTGCCATTAAGCATTTCAGGTTCGTTTTGGTAGGTCTTTTTCCTTCTCTTCCTCTTTTATTCTCTTCTCTTGTGGCTTGATGACCATCTTGAGTGCTGTGTTTGGGTTGCTTTTACCTTTTTGTGTGTGTCTATTGTAATTTTGAGGGTTGTTGTTCCCGTGAGGTGTTGATATAGCAGTCTGTATATGTACAAGGTTGTTTTAAGTTGCTGGTCTTTGACCAGCCTAGAGTTCTTTAGCATTTGTTGCAAAGTTGGTTTGGTGGTGCTGGATTCTCTTACCTTTTGCTTGTCTGTAAAGCTTTGATTTCTCCATCATCTCTGAATGAGAGCCTTGCTGGGTAGAATATTCTTGGTTGTAGATTCTTCCCTTTCATCACTATAAATATATTGTGCCACTCCCTTCTGGCCTGCAGAGTTTCTCCTGAAAAATCAGCTGATAACCTTATGGGAGTTCCTTTGTATATTATTTGTTGTTTTTCCCTTGTTGCTTTTAATATTTTTTTGTCTTTCATTTTTGTAACTTTGATTACTGTGTGTCTCGGTGTGTTCGTTGGATTTATCCTACCTGGGACTATGTGCGCTTCCTGGACTTTGTTGTGAAAAAAAATATGGGAATCTTTGTTAACTGTAGGATGCTTTAAGATAAAAATAAAACACTTAAATTGGAGGGATGCCTATCTTAAATAACAGTTTTAAATTAAGAAAATTACCTTTAGCTTCTCATATTTAATTTTTAAAATCATTGATTTTTTAACATAGCATATTTTTATGATAATTTAATTAGAAAATGTGACTGATTTCTGTTTTTGTTTTCTTTGAATTCCTAGAGACACAGTTTCTGATAGAGAAAATTATATTAAGTCACAGAAAATTTTACAGGACAATAGGTTATATTCATTGCATACTTACCGTGAACAGTCATGGCTCTTATCATAGTATCATAGTACAGTTATCTGCATTCATTAACTGGCATTTTATGGTTTTCGGTAAACATGACATGACATGACTTTAACAAGAATTAAAAGAAGTGGTTCTCCTTTTAAGAATTACAGTTTTATTTTCCTTCTTGGTATATAAGAATTTATTAAGCCAGCATATTTAGATTTATTGTGCAGATGCTGATAATGTTTGAATAACTATCTTTACTTTATGGGGGATAAATATGAGTTTCAGGTAATGTGTGCAGCCACTGTATATGTATGTATCTGTCCCATTTTATAAGTAGACACACGTATCTCAGTATGTGTATTTTCACAGCTAAATTTTTTGAGTTTATATTTCTAACCACTTGCAGCCCAGTATTTATTATATTTTCACCTTTTGATTATATGTTTCTATAATTGAAATTTTATTGTTTAGTTTTAGATTCACACACTAACAAAAGAGGTAAATTTTGAGCCCTTTGGCAGTTTTTCCTTGTTACTTTGCACCCTTGCTCCTTTTCCCCCACAGCTGCCAGAATGCATGTTTCCTTGCAGTGCTAATTTCACGTCTCTGAGCTGATAGTTAACTGTGCTCTGAAATGACAGCCAACTTGTGGCCAGCAGCTTATTTATAAAAGCAGACCATGGCACACTCTAGTTGAAACTGTCATCCAGCCCCGGTCTGAGTTCTCTCTCTAATCTCACAGCATTAAGAAACACACACAGCCACACGTGGAGTAAGACAGCAGCAGGGCGTGAATCATGGGGATCTCCCTGTTTCTTAGGACAGCCAAGTGCAGGAATATGCAGGCCCCGGGCATGATTCGAGCGCGAGGCCTGGAAGAGCAGTCTCTGCCTCCCTCTCTGTACATCAGCTTTCTCAGCTTCTCTGCCCCGTCACTGAGCTTGCAAGCCTTCAGTTCACACAACTACTAGAAATGGACCACAGTTCCCAAGTCCATGTTCTTGTTGAAGAACATAATCAAATGCACAAAGAGCAGGCATTAGTCTTTGTCCCCGTCTGCTCTCACCGTTGAGGGATGGGATGGGGGGAGACCATGCTACCGGGGTGCTGGGCGGGTATCTGTGAACGGAGAAGGAGTGTTAAGGATTGTGACAGTATCTCAAGGGATTTTTGCTATTTCTAATTGCTTTATAATGCTATTTTCCAAAAAGTCATCTTTGCAAAGAAAGAAAAAAGAACCATCTACATTTTGGGGTCGTTAGAGGCTGGATCTTTGTCCCACAGACCTGAAGCTTGGTTAAGGTCAAGGTCAGCCTATCTGATGGGCTGCCGTGGCCTCCATTCTCCCAGGAGATGGGCCATGCACACAAACAAAAGGACCTTAGGGTACAGTATTTGCATTTGGGCACAGACATCCAGAGGGAGCGGGCACCGTCTGCTGCCTTCTCTTTGTGGTCTGATACTGCAGACGCTTCCTCAGTTCACTTCTTGGAGATAATCCAGCTTCACTGATGTAATCAAAATATGATGCAGTATCTTGTGGAGGAGATAGAAAGCTGATGCTAGAATCGTGTGTGTGTTACTCTGTGACGATTCCCAAATCATCACGTCTCTCACTCCCGGCCCTCCAAGTTGTGACATTCGGATCTGAGCACATTAAGACTCTCAGTTAAATACAGAAGCAGTTCTGGGAATGGTTAGATGTGGTTAAAGAAAGAATCTAGATATAAGTAAGTATGTGAGAGACACTAACGTTCATCTCATTTATATTCTACCTATTTCCAACAGTAAATTAATATCTTAAAAAGAATTGTGGAATAAAGAATTAAAATTCACTTAGATAAGATTCACTGCAGTGACAAAGTGTAGTAAGGAGCTAAGCCCCCTTCCTTTGCTTAGCCGCTGACATGAACAACAGAAAGAAACCCACAGCTCCCCTGACTCATAGCACACACAGGTTTAGAAAGCCTTCGAGCAGGCTCATGCCATCTGGGGACCTGGGACCGGTGCTCACAGTGGAGAGGGCGCGCCCAGGAGAGACGGGCATCCCGTTTGGAGAGACAGGGTCCGGTGCAGCCGAGTGATGGGCGGGGCTCAGGCGCATCAGAGCCTCCCTGGGAAACACCCCCTCCCCCACCTCCAGCTTCCTGGCTGTTGCCTCCGCTTTCAGGTGAGAGTTGAACTGCTCAAAGACACGGAAAAGCTGCAAGCAGAAACAACCCTGTTGCAGAATTCAGTCTCTCCTCCCTCCTGTGCCACCTCTCTCTCCTGGCCTATGCCCAGGCAGCCTCTTCCGTTTGAGTGTTCACATGACCAGGTTCTCTAAAGACTGGCTGGGTAGTAAATTCAGGTACCTGAAAGCAAGATTCTCCAGAGACCTGTGGGATTTGGTGATCCAGATAATTTTGATGTTTTTACTACTGTTTCTTAAACCTGAGCTATTACAGAGTTGAAGTGATATTGAAGTGTGTTCGAGCAGCCTTGGCAACCAGGAGGAGCAGGGGCGGTTCCTTGGTCAGCAGAATGTGTCTGTGTTTGTGTGTACAACAGGATTAGTTTAAAACTCCCAACAATCCAATCGAGAGTGAGAATTTTTTTTTACCTGTGATTTTTCAGATTTAGACACTGGGAGCAGAGAGGTTAAGAAATGTGCCCAAAGTTCTACAGTATTAAATAGCAGTTGTTGTTCAGTTGCTGTCTTGTCTGAGTCTTTTCGACCCCATGGACTGCAGTACACCAGGCTTCCCTGTCCTTCACTATCTCCCAGAGTTTGCACAGACTCATGTCCATTGAGCTGGTGCTGCCATCCAAACATCTTGTCCTCTGGATGGAAAAGCAGATGGACTGATGGTGGAGCGTGGTCCCTGGCCATGACTCTGCTGCCTTTGCATAGAGAGGGTGCTCGCAGAGGAGCTGTTATTGACAGGGGTGTGGACCTTATAGCCAGAAAGACTTGACTTTGAGAAAGCTTGGAGCCAGACACAGCTCTGCAACTCCATGGACTGTGGTCCACCAGGCTCCTCTGTACATAGGATTACCCTGGCAAGAACACTGGAGTGGTTGCCATTTCCTCCTCCAGGGGACCTTCTTCACCCAGGTATCCAACCCATGTCTCTTGCATCTCCTGATTTAGCAGGTGGATCCCCACTGCGCCACCTGGGAAGCCCCGAGCCCTAGTTTCTGCATCTGTGAAATGATAGTAGTGGTGCATGCCATCTCCCTAGGGTGCCGCGGCCATCGCAGACAGTGTGTATGGAGTGCCTGCCACACAAGAGGCACTGAGCGGCCGGCAGCTGTCCGTCGTGCACAGACGCGCTTGCTGACCTTCAGGCCTTCTATAGCAGTCGCACATCTGACTCTCTCCTCTCTCGGTTACTCCCAGAGCCACTAACAATCCTTCAGTCACTGTGGACCCTGAGATGATCTGTCTTCATTCTAACTAGAGATGTCCTTAGAGCCCAGTTCCTGATTTGGAAAAAAATGCACAGCTTTTTATTTATTTATTTAAACCAAGAAATCTCTTGGCTTGTAAGTTCCTAAGACATTAAGCGTCACTGTATTATCAGATTGTCAACACAGAGAATGTGGACTTGACTCATCCACTCCTCGTCTGTTTGCTTATCAATTTGAGAACTCAGTCTTGACTATATGAAGAACCTCCTGTTTCCAGTTTTCCAGCCAGACTTGTGTAACTGCAACACTTTATCTTCATCCATTTTTCAGAAGAGGAAAATGAGATTTGGGTCATTTAAATTCTAAGAGTGTATTTTAAAGTTAAAAAAAATCAAAATTTATAATCTATGTGCTGGAGAAAAGAGCAGAAACTAAAATGTGTGTTGTTTAAAGCTTCTGTTACTTAATTTTGAAATGGACTGTGAGTCTGTATCTACTCCCAGCAGACAGTAATTTGTGTGTTGGTCTGCTAATTAGTAGGGTTATTTCCCGTTTTGTTGATGAGGCTTAAATAAATGTCAAGGGTACAGCCGTGGAGCTCTCCCAATTAGGCTTCTCGTTTGTGAAACCCAGCCCTCTTCCCTTTTGTGTGCAGATGACAGTTCGGGCAGCAGCCCCAGCCTAACAGGGCTCCAGGGAGACCCTCCTCCTCTGGTTTTACTGAGAACAGGCCCAGTCATGTCCAGGGAGAATATGGCCACAGTCACGGCCGGAGCCGCGCTGTTCTCGACTGCAGCCCCACCTCCTTTCATCCGCTTCATTTTAGAACAAAACACTGCAGACTTCCTGAACAGTGTCTAGGCCAAGTCTCATCTACAATTACATTTTAAAGCGCTGGCTTGTGAAAATGCATTGGAATTTTCTAAGAATGAGAAATTAAGTCATATGCAAAATTTATATGAACCTAAGATACTGCTCCCTATTTAATAATATTAGCCATTTTTAACTTCTCCAATCATTGACACGCACACAACACTAGCCTAGTGAACAGTGAGCAGGAGTGTCGCTGTATGACGCGTCACCCTTAACAGATGGATGGCCCTAAGCAAGCAGAACCAGCGCAGTAAAATCAAGTGCAAGTGGAGGGTTGCGGCTTTCTGTGGTTCAGCCCCATGAGAGCCCTGGCACATCTACCACTCTTAACTATTCCATGTCTGGGCCGAGTGGCAATCCCCTCAGCTTTATTTTCAGCCTATCTAGTTAATTATGGAAGAGCTGCATGAGGAAACATGAATGGAAGGTTATTTTTGCATTTGTACTGTAAGCTGTGTGACTGTTGACAAATACCCACACTTGGAATGCAGTCAAGACTTAAACCCAAACACAGTGTTTACAAATACACTCAACAGTCGCACTTCCTCCTAATAGGACCAGCTACTATTAAATCAGCGGCCACTTACTCTGTTTTTCAAATACATTCACAAACAGACTAGTAGTCCAAGATAGGAAAAGTTCTTTTGAGTGCAGAAATAAGGAAGATGTTTATGCCATAATATACCATCTACTTGATTTTCTGTTTGTTTGTTTGTTTGTTTTTGCCTATTATATAAGGTGATAACATACACTTCAAATGCAATTGCTGTCTTTTTAAGTCTTTATGTTATTACTGGTTTGTAAATCTTCCTAGTAGATTTGGAATACAGTACAGCAGCAATGAGCCCATTTTATAATTGATGAGTAATATAACCTCATCTTTAAAGAATGTGCTTAGAAGTTACATATGGCTTTCTGGCCTGTGGAGATTTGCAGGTAGGGCATTTCAAAGCCACATTTCAGTTGAATGGGAATTTAAATCCCCATGTGTAAGCATGTTTTAAATATGAGCAGTCAGGTGGTTTACATTTTATACAGAGTAAAATCTCAATGTGTTAAAATCCTGCCAATGAAATCGTTTCTGTGAAATTAACAGGAAAAAATAAAAACTTAGATTCTCTTGCTTATTAGTTCCTCAGCTTAATGAATGGTGGGATAGCCACACTAGTAGGGTGTGGCTTATAGTGTGTTTTTGACACACTTTTCATCATTGAAATTCAGTAGAACCCGGGGATAAAATCAGTGTAATTAAGGACAGTGTCTCTTGCTTAGGTGACATAATAGATTTCAGAAAATGACACACTTGTTGGGATCTTTTGACAATACAGTCCATTGAATAGCTCTGCTTTATCAGTCAAGAAAGAAATGGCAGAGTCACTGGTTTAGAGAGAAGTAGCCTCTTGCTCCTTCTGGGCAAGAAAAAAGAGATTGTAAATCACAATGAGAAGAATAATTGTGACCTCAGGGGAAGGGGGAGGAACTAGGTTGTGAAGGAGGAGGGCCAGATATTTGGAAAAAATACTTAATATAAATCTTACAAAGAAATAAAAATACGTTTAACCAAATCATGTTAAGCCAGAAAAACCATTAATTTTTTGTTTTTAGCACTCTGTTTACTTTGGTTCAGTACTGAGAGTTGTGTTACTGTGATTAAGGTAAAATGTTGAATTAAAGTGATCAGAAAGGATTAGAGAAGTATTAAAGTCTGAGAGTTTCAAATGATAAAATATTTTTTAAAAATAGCTTAAGTGTGTTTCTACTAAAAGATGCCCATAAGAAGTACTGCCTACATGAATCATGGCTTAGCAATCTTTGTCCAAAAGTTACTCTTTCACATAGCATCTGTTTGGTCTAGTTTATAGTAATGTCACTAATCTATAAAATTGATCTTTTAAGTTCAGTTTGAAAATTTGGGTACCCTATTGTTGATTTAAATAAAGTTATTTTTCTCTGTTGTTTTCTGTTGAAATAATATTAATTTTGAACACGTCAAATTTGATTACAGTTAACATCTGTGCCCCCACCCTCACCCCCAAAACCTCAGTTATGGGTGACAAGGGTGCCCTCTAGTGAGTTCATGTAGTATTTTCTTTCCTTGAAGAAGATGGTTGCACGGACTAAGTTTATAAGATTTGCCTCTCTTTCGGAGACTCAATCGAATACACATTCGAAAATTTTATGTTGTCATAAAATTGTTCAAGAACATTATCTTTTCAAAGAAATAATTCAAAACCAACTCCTTCTTTCACCAACTGGCCAGGACTTTGTTTCTAAAATGAACAATACCTAGTATATTGTAAAGACTTAGGTGACAATGTGCCCTGTATTCTATGAGATCTTTTTAGGTTGAAATGTACCTTTTTAATGTTATAATTTTACTCTTCAGATTTATTGCCAAAATTGGCTGTCACTTATCACAAAGTCTTGAGACAAAAACATACATAAATTTATCTTGAGCTTAAATCTTAAATTTAAATTGAGCTTCCCTCGTGGCTCAGATGGTAAACAATCCACCTGCCAGCGCAGGAGACGTGGGTTTGATCCCTGGGTCAGGAAGATCCCCTGGAGAAGAAAGTGAAATCCCATTCCAGTATTCCTGCCTAGAGAATTCCATGGACAGAGGATCCTGGAGGGCTACAGTCCACAGGGTCACAAAGAGTTGAACACCACTGAGAGACTAACACTTTCAGGACCATTCTAGAATTCACATCCGTAATCACACCACAAAGATCTCTGTTCTGTTTAACCCTTTTCTTGTGACTCTAGTTATTTTCAGGGCTTCTGGTGAAAATGACGACAGCTCTCTATTCCAAATTTTATAGACAAATTCTTATTTTTTTCCTAGGCATCCTGTGATACAGAAATGGTGGTTGTCTTCCCGTTTTGTGTGTAAGAACTGCTTTTCAGGTTGGTCAGAGATCAGTGTTAGTGCCGATGAAAAGAAGAGCCAGCCTTGTCTTTGTAGGGGTTCCTGCTGCTGCCGGTTAGCATCCCCAGGAGAGAGAGACTGTCAGGAGTGTCAATAGATGCCCTGCTTCAGGGTATTATGGGACCTGATTATAATTGGAGCTGGATTTATGTCCGTTACACATGGCTCTGTTTCCTGGTGCAGAACATAAAAGACTAGCACAGTAGATAAATATCTTAACGAGTTACACAACAGAACCACCTTATCTCAAAGTTCTTCATGGTCTTTCCAGCGCTCGAGTCTAACCCTGGCGATGCACCACGCTCTCATCCCTCTTGGCCTTCGTCAGGCTCTGACATTTGTAAAATAACGCTTTTGAAACCCAGATAGAATTGCAGTTTCTGTTCAGAGTCTTGCCGCCCTCAATACTGAAACTGTTTGGTGACTCCACACATACACACACATTTATACTTATTATGTGTGGATACGGCGACCTGAAAAATATAGTCCAGCTATAGTTACTTTATAAATTAGATATTTTATTCCTTCACCATGTACTTTTTACAAACATAGTTTATTAAGGTGGATGGAAATCAAACGTTTCTGCTAATCAGTGCCAACTTTTTAGCTGCTTGTTCTAGCTAGAATCATCTTCTCTTCAGCTAGTGAAAGGAATCTAATGCTAGGTTATATTGAAAATAGCGTGGACTCGCCTCGTGCCAAGAAACCTTTTAAAATGTGGAGCTATTGAACCCCTGTCAGCAAAAGTGAAATTGCAAATAGTTTGCCATTTGTCAAAGGATTATTTATTTATTTACTTATTTATTTAGCTTTGAGAATAATGTTTTAATAGTCTTCTACAACCTCTTGTTTTTACAGCAATCAATAATCTTTGAGAATTGAAAAGAGTTGCAAAAGCTCTCTCAAAATTTGCCTCGTCAAATATTAAAGAAGATAAAAATAATGTATGTTTAAATACTTACAGTGAACAAGTTACTTGGTATTTAAACAGTCCTAAAAAGCTGGTCTAATCGTTCACAGCCATGTTGCATGTGAGCTCAGGACAAGACCCTCTACCCAGTAACCATGGTGGGGAGAGAGGGCCCTTTAGCCGGTGAGGCCATTGGAAAGGTTTTCACGTCCTCTCTGATCAGCCCTGGACCAGAGGCGAATGCTAACGCACTGTGTTTCTAAAAGATTTTGAGACACTCTTTTGCCAAACTGAACTTCCTAAAGAAAGTCAGAACCACCTGAGGGAACTTGCTCACATCAGTAAAAGGACTTCTGTCCAGGGTCTGTTCTGAATGCAAATTATTCTGTCGCTGAAATCTAATGCGATGGTTTCTTTGGTCTAATTCCAGAGTGGTCCTCAGCTTAATAACAATGTTAATTAAAGTAAGCGTCCATGGATGCAGTTAGTGCTGTAGGTGGGCCAAGTGTGGACAGCACCCTCGTGGAGTGTGTATCACTTTCAGTGCCACAGAAAGCAACCTGAGTACCTGCGGTGGCTGGTTCACAGCCTCCGAGGTCCTGTGCTGCTTCTGAGCACGGCCACCTGCTCGGCCTGGGTCACTTGCCTCCGTTGATGACCTGTAAATGACCGTCGTCGACCAACTCAGACAGACGCTCCTTCACCGGCCTGTTTACTCCTTCTGTTCACACCTTAACATCACCCTCCTCACTGACCAGGAAGACCCCATGTGGGAGTGTCAAGATCTCAAGTTTTGGAGTATTACAGACCTGGACCAGGAAACCAGCCTGGCCTCTCACGTGGCACTTGAACTTGAGCCACTTTCCTACCCTCTTATAGCCTCTTAGCCTTAAGGTCGGTACAACATCGAAGCTACTTCTGTTCACGCCCACATAGATCCCCTGCAGAAATTGCAGTTAGCGCCATGATGGAGCCTGTTCTTAGCACCCGCTGGCCGCCTGAGAAGTCCGAGGGGATGCTGCCCTGGCCGCCCTGCGACGGCAGCGCCTCCCCTGGGCGCACGAGCAGCCGCCCGTGTGGGGAGCAGGACTTGGACCCGCTGAGGGACCCCCGCGGCTCTTGGCTCTCCTGCTCTTCAGTTTGTGTGTGTTTGTCCCTGCCCCCTCTCCCTTTGTGTTCCAGTTTGTGTTTTCTGTTTGAAATTCCGTACATGCGCCTAGTGGGACGCGTTTGCCGCAGTAAGGCTAGCTCACGTGTCCCTCACCTCGCGTCACTGCCGCCCACTCACTGGGGCGAGGGTAGTGAGGACCCCTCTTCCGAGCTTTCAGGTGCCCAGCGCGGCACTGCCAACCGCAGTCCCTGTGCTCTGCAAGTCCCCGGACTTGCCCATCTGGTAAGGGCAGGTTGTACGCTTTGACCACAGCTCCCCAGCAACCCCGCCACCAGTCCCCAGCCCCTGGTAACCAGCGGGCTCCTTTCTAGAGCTGAGCTGTTTTAGGTTCCGCAAGGAAATGAGGTCATGCAGTGTTTGTCTTCGGACTCACTTAGCATAACGCCCTCTGGGTTCATCCCCGCTGTCGCAAATAGCAGGATTTCATTCTTTCTGTGCCCGAACGGTATCCCGCGGCATAAGTAAGTACGGCATTTTCTCTTATCTGTTCACCCACCGATGGATACTTGAGTTGTTTCCATATCTTAGCTGTTGAATAATCCTGCAGTGAACAGGGTGCGGGGATCTCTGCAAGACGGGGGGATCTCCCTTCCTTCTGACAATTCCCCGGGGTGGGGCCGCTGATCGCATGGGCTTTCAGTTCTCAGAGGAACCTCTCTGTTGTGTTCTGTTATTGCCGTGCTGACTTCCATTCCCACCAGCAGTGCACAAGGGCTCCCTTTTCTCCACGCCCTTCTTCAGCATTTGTTTCCTCTTGTCTCTGATGATGGTCCTTCTAACAGGTGTGAAGTGACATCTCACTGTGGTCGTGATCAGCCTTTTCCTGATGCCGAGTGATGTTCAGCACTTCCTCAAAGTACTCCATGGCCATTTGTCTGTCGTCTTTGGAAAAATGCCTATTCAAGTCATCTGTCCATTTTCTAATCAGATATTTACAACTTTTGCTATTGTTTCTGTTAGAGTTGTATGAGTTTCTTATATTTTCTGTACATTAATCCCTTATCAGATACATGCTTTGTAAATAGTTTCTTCCACCCCCGTGAGAGTGGGGGCACTTCCATTTGGCTGATGGTTTATGTCGCTGTGCAGAGGCGTTTTAGCTTGATGGAGCTCCGCTTGCTGATTTTGCCTTTTTTGCTTGTGCTTTCGGTGTCAAATCCAAAAAAATCATTGTCAAGACTCGTAACATGGGGCTTTTCCCCTATGTTTTCTTCTACGCTCTGAGTACTTAGTTTCACATGTTACATTTAAATCCTTAACCAGTTTTGAGTTAATTTTTGTGAATGTACCTGTGTGCCAAGTCACTTCAGCCGTGTCCAACACTGTGCAACCCTGTGGACCATGGCCCCCCAGCTCCTCTGTCCGTGGGATTTTCCAGGTAAGAATGCTGGAGTGGGTTGCTCTGGCCTCCTCTGGCAGATCTTCCTGACCCAGATATCGAACTCATGTCTCTTATGTCTCCGGCATTTGCAAGCAGGTTCTTTACCACTAGCACCTCCTGGGAAGCCATTTTGTGAGTGATATCAGGTTAAATTCATGCAATTTCATTCTTTTTCATGTGAATATCCAGTTTTCCCAGCACCACTTATTATACAGACTGCCACTGAGTACTCTTGACTCCTTTGTTAAATGTTACCTGACTGTAAGTGCATGAGTTTATATCCAGGCTCGTGATTCTGTTCCATTGATGTATGTATCCTTCATACTAATACCATACTATTTCTCATTACTATAGCCTTGTAACATAGTTTGAAACCAGGAAGACCAGCTTTGTTAGTTCAGTTTTATTCTTTCTAAGGCCGATTTGGTTATGTGGCATCTTTTGTGGTTCCATGTACGTTTTAGGATTATTTTTCCAATTTTCATGAAAAATGTCATTGGCATTTTCATAGTAATTGCATTGAACTTATAGATGGCTGTGGGTCATATGAATATTTTAGCAATATTAACTCTTCGTGCCCATGAACACAGGATATCTTTCCATTTATTTGCATCTTTCTCAATTTCTTTCATCCTTGTGTTAAAGGTTTTGTTGTATAGATCGTTCACTTCCTTGGTTAAGTTTATTTCTTTGTATTTTATTGTTTTTGATGCTACTGTAAATGGCATTGTCTTTTTTCAGAGAGACCATTGTTAGTGTATAGAAATGCCAGTTTAGATCATTTTTATTGACATGTTTCAAATTGCTGGTGAGCCCAAAGAATGCTTTATCTTTTATATCATATATATCTTTTACATTTCTGTCATTCAACTTAACTCTCATAGATTCCATCTCTCTACTGTCATCCCATCCATTTATGCACATTGTCCTTCTTTTTAGTTCTCAGTTTTTATGTGTAGTGGTTGTTGAGTGATGGGCCCCCTGTGTGAAAAAGCAGTAGAGGAAGTTATCACACCCAGAAATGCTGTGATGCCATCCATCAGAGCTGGGGTCCACCACAGGTTGAGCTGGGCGGGGTTTTGTGTTGACATCATTCCCTGAAGTGGCTGCCATGGGTGGGGTACTTCCTTCCTGTGGAGTACTTCCCTCCTGTGGAGTACTTCCTTCCTGTGGAGTGAGTACTTCCTGTGGAGTGAGTACTTCCTGTTGTGGAGGTGCTGGAGGGTTTTCTGTATTCCTCCTTCACCCTCAGCCATCAGCAGTCCCTCTCCTGAGCCACAGAGCAAGTCTCTCTCGACGTTTGCATGCCTCCCTCCGCAGCTGGTGTGTGCTGCTGACCAGAGACTCGTGGTCCTAAGCCCAGGGGGTTTCTGTGCTCTGGTCCGGCTTTGGTCTTCACGGGCCGCACCTGCTGGGGCCCAGGTGTGAGGCCGTCTCAGCGCCCCTTCCTCCCCATGACGGACACACCCCCTTTCTCTGTAACTGGTCCTGGGCAGTTTGTGGGCCGCCCGCCCCTCCCTGGTTGGGGTGGACTTCTGCTTGGCATCCGTGGACCCTGCTCCTAACAGGGCCCTGCTCCTCCTTGGGCATGGCTGTGCCTCTGTGCCTCCCCTCTGGCCTCGGGGCTGAGGCTGCTGTTGTGTGTAAGTCAGTGATCCTCAGTGGGGCTTCCTGCTTGTCTCCTGCAGGCCCACACCCCCAAAGGAGCGCTTTCACACTCTGGTCTTGCCCAGGCATTCTCTTCAGCATCAGGTGGTCGGGTTCCCTGATACGGCAGATGAAATTACAGGGTGTTATCTGTGGAGAACAACTTGTGAGCACAAACGCCCCTTGTCATTGAGACTCCCAGCTCTTCCAGACTGACGTGTTAGTCCACTTGTGGTCTTTATTACATTTGAGCATGTTTCTTCTTTCCTGTTTATATGCTAGCTGCCCTTGTGTGTGTTTCTCTGTGTGCTTTGCCAAGGATGAAATAGATCCTGTCTCTTATCTCTCCTTGGAGGGGCTTGTAACTTTATGGAATTCATTTTATTGGTTGCCTTACAACTCACCATTCTGATAGGTTTAAGAAAGAATTTGTTGTTGTTTTTTTTCCTCAAATATCATCCAGCCTTTTCTTATGGGGTAGGAATTGGCATTCTTTTTCACTGCTTTTTGCATTCAAAATGGAAGTGGAATTAGAAGCAAAATGAATTATAAGATACGGTTCTTGGTCTCCAGAACTTGGTAAGGCAGGAATGTATTCACAAAACACTGCTTTCATGAGAGAGTGTGTATCAGGTGACAGCTGACTGAGAGAGAACGAAATGGATAAAGCTGGCAGAGAGGGCAAAATGGCTGTGGATTAGGAGGCTGGCGAGAGGCTCGCAGATGTATCTGGCCCAGAGTCTTTCCTCCTGAGCTAGCCTCACATGACCCTCACCTGTTCAGTAATAGAATTCCAGTGCTTCTGTTCCCCTGTGTCTCCTTACATGCTGTGCCCAGTCACTTCAGTCGTGTCCAGCTCCTTGTAACCCCGTGGAGGGTAGCCCGCCATGCTCCTCTGTCCGTGGGAGGCAGGCAAGAGTCCCCTGCAGCCGGTTGCCATGCCTTTCTCTGGGGATCTTCCTGACCGGGACTGAGCCAGTGTCTCCTGCATCCCCTGCATCGGCAGAGTGCCACCTGGATAATAAAAGCCTTTCACCACCCGGACTCACGAGATGTCACCAGACATGTGTCTTGCTAAAACCTTCCAGTTTACTTTCCTGCTCTGACAGAAGTATCTTTGGGAAAGTGTGTTAAATTTCTGTCTCTTCACCCTGCTATTTCACCTACCCGGACGGTAGCATTGTTGATTCTCCCGTAACTACTACCTGTTTTTAAATTGAGATCGAGACTTGCCATTTTAAGAAAGTCTTTCTCAGGTTAATTCTCAGACATTTAGTTTTCTGAGTCTCCGAGGACAGACTTAGCGCGTAATTATAATGGAGAGTGCCATTCAGGGGCCGGAGCACTGTCTTAGCTCTGTCACTAATTGTCTCATCTTACTCAAGATACATTACGTCACTAAGGTTTTGGTTCCCTGATATGCAAAGTAGAGAAAAGGCTTACCGAAGTGTATGGTAAAGCAGGTGCTTAAAGCATGATCAAAAACACATCTAACATGGTTAAATCATGAGTAAGCCACTCAACTCTGTGTTCTCACCACCTGTAAAAATTACAACATGGGTGTTTTTAAGCCTCTTTTCCAATTGCAGACTGCAATGTATTTTTAAGGTATCGCCACTGCAATTCTGTATAGTTGCTCTCTTTATAGTTTATTCCCGTATTTCACGCAGGTATTTTTTTTGTCTTAGGCTGCAGAATGCATAAGCCCAGTGGGTGCTGCCGACTTGGGAAAAACCAAGTCACACTCTGGACCTCAGTCACTTCAACTCTAAAATGGGGACAGTACTACAAAGAGTACCTACTTTCAGAAAACTCATACATTACAAGCATCTCAATTTTGTGAACTCTGAAAACTTGTATTTTCCTACTCATCTGCCCACATCACTTATTTATCCCTAGCCCCCCAGCTCCCCTGCGGGTTTCAGCTGACCCAGCGTTTTCCCTTAGTGTTAGATCTGTCTGCCATCTAGTGACGGAAATGGTCACTGCAGGGCAACAGCCTCCTCGTGCACGGGGTCGGATCCTCGCCTGTGCTCTGATGTGCTTTGGGGGAACTATCCTCTTGCTGCAGCTGAGCCAGACTCCTTTCTCGAGGCCTCAAGAGATGTGAGGTTTGCAGGCGCTGTAAGCTGACCCCCTACCTCTGCCTTCTCCTGCATCTGCTCTTCCTGCGGGTCTTCCCCAGGCCCTTCTCTGTGTCTCACTCGATGTTTCATCAGAGGCTGAGCTTCTCTAATAGGGTATCTTCTCTAATAGGGTATCTTCTCTAATAAATTTCACTCCACCCTGGTAACCTTTTTTTGTTTGTTTGTTTTGCATTAGCTTACTATTTTTTCACATTTTTACTAAGCATCCCTTCTATACAAGTGATTATTATTTCTAAAATAATGTTTTCACAGATACAGGAAATATACTTTGTTTTAAATTTCCTTGTGAGAAAATTTTGATTTTGTAATTTATGTTTAGAACCTACCAGTAGGAGTGTGATTGAAGAGGTGGGACATCCAATTATTTGTTATTCTTATTTGTAATTCTTTGCATCAAAGATGTGAAATTCTGCTAATTTTGTTCCCTTATGATGCCTTTTTGCATCCAGAAATGTACGCCTTCTTGTGTAGAACTGGCTCTTGTGACAGCTGCGAATCCAGCAGTTGTTTGCTCCTTTGCACAGCATCCAGGGCACTGGTGGGTGGCCATGGCTGGAGTTCCAGCTGCACCAGGTCTGTACAGCTCAGAGGGACTTTGAGACCTTCTTGTTGATCGCGGAGTTCACCGTTACTTAAAGGACATGGTCACAATCCTGGGTTGTTAGTACTGTTCGTCTGCTGACAGCACTTATCAGGAATGTTACAGTTGGACGCGAGGCACGATCGGTATTAATGGCTCTTAATAAGTTTTCATCGGTGATCAAAACACTGAGAGCCGTTATATCCGTGGAAGAGTATGTTGATATTTGTAGGTGCTTTATTACATTCAGTATTGAGCATGTTCATCCTTTTAAAAAAATCTCGAGAGGCAGGAACATTGTCTTCTCTTGTGTGCCTCGCAGCGCAGAAGACGGTAGCATGCGTGCAGTGGATGTTTGTGGCGTGAAGAGGTGCTTCTGAGAAGGTCTTCAGTGAGGTGTGGTAGCTGCTTCCCTCCATGGAGCACAGAGCAGCTTTCAGGACGTCCCCGGGGATAGGGAGCGGCTTTCTGCTGCCCTCCATCATCAGGGTCTGAAAGGCAGGGTCTCTCCCCGCCCACCCTTCCCTGCTGGGCCTCTCATCCCCCACTTCCTGTGACCTGCCTGAAACTTTGCTGCGTCCAGCCTTGCACCTTCATAGTATGCACCTGCCATCTAGTGGTCAGCAGGGTAACTGCAGGGCCAGCGGGCCCTTCAGTAACCGGGTGCTCCACCCAGGCTCTGACCCCTGGGACACCGTAAGCATCTTTGGGTCCATTGTGTCGGCCCTGGTTGTCCCACCACAGAACCTTTGCATGTTTTACTTCCTCTTCTTATCATCTGCTTAATTCCTACTGACCCTTCAGAGCTCAACTCAGACATTTTTCATGCGAAGCCATCCCTTGGTCTCCCTGATGAGGTTGCATTGCTCACTGCAGCCGTAATTTAGTACCAGCTCCTGTGGTCATATAGATCACAGTCTCCACGAGGGCAAGGAGCCCTGTTCTCAGTCCTCATCCTAGCATGTAGCCCAGTGCTTGGTGTCCTTCCAAAGGAGTGTTTCTCTAAGCTTTGCTGAATTAATGAGTAACACTCGCAGATGCCGAAGATGCCCATGTCGGCCCCCTAGCACAGTGCTGTCATTTTTGCATTCAGTTCAGTTCAGTCGCTCAGTCGTGTCCCACTCTTTGCGACCCCATGAGTCGCAGCACGCCAGGCCTCCCTGTCCATCACCAACTCCTGGAGTTCACTCAGACTCACATCCATCGAGTCAGTGATGCCATCCAGCCATCTCATCCTCTGTCGTCCCCTTCTCCTGTCCCCAGCCCCTCCCAGCATCAGAGTCTTTTCCAATGAGTCAGCTTTTCATACTGAGGTGGCCAAAGTACTGGAGTTTCAGCTTTAGCATCATTCCTTCCAAAGACATCCCAGGGCTGATCTCCTTGCAGTCCAAGAGACTCTCAAGAGTCTTCTCCAGCACCACAGTTCAAAAGCATCAATTCTTCAGCACTCAGCTTTCTTCACAGTCCAACTCTCACATCCATACATGACCACTGGAAAACCCATAGCCTTGACTAGAAGGACCTTTGTTGGCAATACGTGTTTTCTTATCATGAGAAGTTAGGCACGACTTAGCGAGAGTCGGACACAACCAAGCAACTGCATGGAACTGCTTTCTTATCAGTTGCAGATTAATTGAAGTACTCAGCCAAAACTACCTCCCTACTATGGAGGTATTCACTTACCCAGGAGACACTGCGGGATTTTAAAAAGTTTTTTATTAAAGGGTCGAATTATAACTCCCTTGTTTTATTTGGTTCATTAGCTAATGAGAAAACCAGAAAGATGCAAAAAACTGGTCAGGTAGTCCATAGAACAGACACACAGTCAGGAGTCCTGAAACACACGTGCTGACAGACACCAGAACCACCCTTGTGGGGGCGGGCATCTCTGTGGACAGGAGGCGTTCCTGCCGCCGTCAGCCTCCGCCAGCCACGGAGTTGTACACGGAGCCTGTGGACGCTGCAGACCTCCGGAGCGTGCGGCGAGCCGGCCGTGAGATGCCTGACAGCACTCCTGACGTCCCGGGAAAGCGCGCCAGCAATCTGGGGCCGCTTCAGGGTCTTTTACAGCTTTCCTGATAGTCTCCCCACGTGCGATTATCAGGACCTCAGAGATTATTCCCAATCACAAAAAGTAGGCTGTTTTGTTAGATTTGACCTGATTATTTACCTAAGAGCTTTGTGAACCTAGAGTCATTCGGTGTAGACCAGCTATGGCCCCAGAATCTAACTTCTTTCTGGAAGTTTTCATGAGAAGTGTCAGATTGGGCAGACGAAAGTCTGTTTATTTGCTACCTGAAGGTTAGGAAACTAAGGCCAAGAAAGCTTTCTCCGCAGTAAAAATATGTTTCGCCTGAAACAGCGACAGACTGGGGTGAATTCCTCCTGAGGCCCTCGGGTCCAGTGGGCAAGGCACCTCTGAGGCTGGGCGGCGGGGACTGCGCGGGTCTCCTGGAGGCAGGGGCCTCCGCAGGCCTCAGCTCCGTGCGTCTGCAGCCCGGGGTCCCCAGCGGTGGCTTCAGGTAAGGCCCGGGCTGCAGAGCTCATGCGGTTGTGTCCTGGGCAGGTCGCTAATGACAGTGAAAGACGCAGGGCCCTGTGGACTAGAGTCAGGTGAACACACGCACACGAGGTCTCCTCGGCAGCATCCAGACGGTGCTGACAGGACCCGCCGTCATCTTTAGCTCCCTTCTAAGTCTTCTGCAGATTTTCTGACACGAGTGTGGACCCCACGTGGCATGATCCCGAGGGGCTGCGAAACGAGCGAGGGGCCTGCCCTTGGGGCCCAGGCTCGGACACACGCGCGCCTGGAAGGGGAGATGCTTGGAAGTGTGAGGAAGAGGAGGTTTACCCTGAACGCAGTGAGGAGCCCCTGAAGGGTTCCTTTGCGGAGGAGCGGGGCGTCGCGGTGTTTGCCTGGATCTGTTTTCGCCGGAGGATAGCTGCGCCACAGCGTCGTGCTGGTTCCTGCCGTCGCGCGTGACTCAGCCGTGCCTGTGTCTGCGTGTGCGTCGCCTGCCTGCAGGGCACCCCCTTAGGTCGTCGCAGGGCGCAGGCTGTGTCACACGCGGGTCCCCAGCAGCCCTGTCTCACACGCGGTGGTGCATGTATGTCGGTGCTACTTTCTCCGTTCATCCCACCCTCTTCCTGAAGCCCATGTCCACAAATCCGTTCTCTACATCTGCATCCGTATTTCTTCCCTGCAAATGGGTTCGTCTGTACCATTTCTCTGTTCACAGATCCCATAAAGATGTGTTAATATATGTTTGTTTTTCTGACTCCCTTCACTCTGCACAGCAGGTTCTAGGCTCATCCGCCTCAGTTTGACGGACTCACGTTAGTTCCTTTTTTATGGCCGAGTACCATTCCGTCGTATCTATGTACCCCAGCTTCTGTACCCACTCGGCTGCCAGTGGAAATCCAGGTTGCTCCCGTGCCCTTGTTACTGTGAATAGTGCTGTGGTGGCATCGGGGCACCTGTGTCTGTCTGAACCACGGTTTCTCGGGGCATATGCCCAGTACTGGAATTGCCATATGGTAGTTTTAAAAAGATGCCTCTGTCAGCAGTTCAGAGACTGCCGCTCTACAAGGCAAGAGGAAAGAGGCTCAGATGGGGGTGGTAAGTTACAGATCTACGCACGAGAGTGGATGTGTGGTGACACAGATAGTGGGGTTGGGAGAAGGGGACCAGCATTAAGTGGGGGCTGGAAGGCAGGGGCCCCAGTCTGGGCAAAGGCCCTGTGGTGGAGTGACACCAGCAGGTATCAGGTGCTGGAAGGTGGGGCCTTGGCGGTATCTTGTGGGTCAGAGCAGAGGGAACCAGGGGCAACTGCTAACTTGATGGACATGCCGAAGCTGTCGTTTCAGACCAGTAATGCTCCCCGGAGGTAAGAGGGACGGGACACAGGGCCACAGTCTGCTTTCTTTTGTCAATAAGTTAAAGAAACCTGGCAGTTATTAGTAGTACCCCGACCAAAAAGGAAAGAAGCCTTTCCCCTTTTTCATAAAAATTTATGGAACCGAAAGGAGAGCAGCTTCTGTAACGGCATGGAGCAGATGCAAGGTGACCAGGGTGGGGGCTGGGGAGGGCTGCCTGGCACACGGGCTGGTTTTCCAGGTGTGGGTACCATGTCATGTCCTTTGGCACACACTTGAAAATAATATCTATGCAGGTTTTTAAAGACAGAAGTCATTTTTTCTTTTTCTCACTTTTTCTCCAAGTTGACTGCTTATAGCTTTCTCAATCTATTTCATTTTTTTTTTTTTTTTAAAGCTCCTAGTTCCCAATTATAAGCCCTATTACGACTGACTCAGGTGACTCAGGCAGTAAAGAATCGCCCTGCGGTGCAGGAGACCCAGGGACAATCCCTGGGTCAGGAGATCCCCTGGAGAAGAGAATGGCAACCCACTCCAGTGGGCTGGGAAATCCTACAGACAGAGGAGCTGGGTGGGCTACAAGTCCGTGGGGTCAGAGTCAGACACGACTGAGCAACTTTTCTTTTTAATGACTGTCTTGGCACATATTTTAGGGAGTTCTAGGTAATAACTTATGATGAAATGTTCATTGGCCCTTGGGAACTCTCCCACTGTACACCCATTACTGTGAAATTCCTATCCAGACCTGAAAGAGAATAGTTTTCTCTGAGTACTTACAGTGTACAAAATCCATTCTACTGGGATCTATTAATCATTATAGTTAGAAAAATAATATGCACAGGTTTTCAAAAACTAGTCAGTCGTGCTAAAATGGATCTATTTTTCGTTTTTCTTGAATTTGCTTCTAGTTTGCTTTCTGTCTAGTTGCGTGCGCAAGTTTTCAGTGATGCTACCCCTGCGCTTTATGAGTCCAGACGAAGGTGTCCTGGAGTCGGCTGTGTGCAGTCACACCCTGAAGGGCACACAGAGCACTGTCTGCAGTCTAAGCTGACCTCCCGCCAGTTACCCATCAGAGACTTCCGTTTATAAAACTGGGGCCAGGTCTCTCTGCCTGCGTCCTATGTCCGAGGTGTGCTGGAAACAATTCTGAAAGCGCTGTACCCAAGTCCAAGGCCACCAGAAACGGTGATGGAGAGAAACTCTGGGTTCACGTGAGCTCCGGAGATGATGGTGCTTTTGTTACATATGCTCTCATTTCCCTCTATCTTAATGTTGATCAGAGTGTAATTATTTTTCTCATTTTTTTGTGTGTGACTTTAACAGTTATGTGATATGAAGTAGTCAAGCAGTTGACACATTTACTGTGGGTTTGGACACTGTTAACTTCATCCCGTGTACAGAGATTGCAGTTCCTAGTGAATTACTGAATATACCTATGTGATAGCTGCTAATTAGAAGCTTATTTCAGTTAGTCAAACCTGAACACTTGTCGAAAGCAAAGCATTAACCAGTTTTATTTCTAATTCTCATTCTGTTGTGAAAACTTAAGTCATGGTGATAAGTTATACTGTTTAACACCCCTGTGTATGTAGAAATTGAGAGAACCCTAGCCTGGCTAGAAAATGTAAAATTAAATTCAGAAGTGCTTGCGAAATGTTTATGATTTAAATGACTTAGACTGTGGGAAAGCGAGAGCTTCATTAGAAGAGAAAAAGTTGTAGATAGCAAAACAGTAACTGAGAATCTGCGGTATGCACAGGCAGATTGGAGAATGTGAAAGCAACTTGTGGAAGATGAACAGGGGGCTGGCAGCAGGCCAGGTTCCTCTTTCTGGTTCTTGTTCTTGATAAGGTATGTGACCTTGAGCAGTGATGGGGCCTCCCTGGTGTCCCTCCAGACTTACTGTGGGGTTCGTTAGAGCTGCCAAAGACAAGAGACTCAACCTGATTCAACTCTATATTCTTAGAAACTAGCCCAGTGTGTGAGAGTACTCTGCAAAGAATGCTATAAACATACATATTAAGTTACATGTTTATTATCTTCTTGCATAGTTAATGATGATTTGTTAAATGGCAGCATGAAGTCCCAGCTCCCTCATAGTTTCCGATTTTTGCTTTGTTTTTAATCAAAAAGTAAATACAACACCCACAGCTGACATAAAAGTAAGTGTACACAGAGGTCAGTGTGATAATAACAGCTTGTCTTTAGAATCAGAGGATTGTGATACATATATTGTGAGTTCTGGAGGGAGTGGGTAAAATGTTTTTCCCAGAGAAATAATCTTGTGATAGTTGTGTTTCTAGGCCATTTCCCAGATTTCTCTTTAACTCACATATCTTAAACTTGTAAAGTGGAAGAGTTAGTCCCTCAGTTGTGTCTGATTCTTTGTGACCCCATGGACTGTATAGCTCACTGCGTTCCTCTGTCATGGAATTTTCCACGCAAGAATACTTGATTGGTTAGCAGTTCCCTTCTCCAGGGGATCCTCCCGACCCAGGGGTCGAACCCACTGCAGCCAGATTCTTTACCATCTGAGCCACAAGTGATACTACAAGTCCCAAATAACATTGCTAGTTACCAAAATCCTGGAGGAGCTTACTACACATTCCCAGCGGGGGTTATAAGACATATTCATCTATTCATTCTTTCCTTTCGGTCACTCATCAGCCCATGGATTGATTTGTGGGTATTAAACCACTCTTGCATCTCTAGAAGAAATCCCTTAACCATGGTATATGATCCTTTTAATGTATTCTTGCATTTGGTGTGCTAGTATTTTGTTGAGGATTTCTGCATCTATGTTCATCGGGAATATTAGCCTGTAATTTTCTATTTTGAAAAAACAGAATTCAGTTTCTATTTCGTAATATCTTTGTCTTGTTTTGGTATCAGGGTGATGCTGTCCTTTAGAATAAGTTTAGAAGCATTCCCCCCTCTGTAGTTTTTTTGAGTACTCTGAGGAGGATAGGTATTATTAACTCTTCTCTAAATGTTTGGTAGAATTCACCTGGAAGACTTCTGGTCCAGGACTTTTGTTTGTTGGGAGTTTTTTGTTTAATTACTGATTTAGTTTCACTCTTAGTAATTAGTCTGTTTAGATTGTCTCTTCCCCCATTTCGTCTCAGAAGATGGCACGCATCTAGGAATTTATCTGTTTCTTCCCGGTTGTCCAGTTTGTTGGTCTATGAGTAGTCCCATGAGTCTTCATGTTGGTTTTAACTTCTCTTTCATTTCTTATTTTATTGATTTGGGCCCTCTTTTTCCCTTGATGGTTTTGGCTAAAGGTCTATCAGTTTTGTTTGCTTCTCAAAGCACTAGTTCTTAGTCTCGCTGAGCTTGTCTGTTTTCAGTCTCTATTTTATTTGTGCTCTGAGCTGTATTGGTTTCTTCCTTCTACTGACTTAGGGCTTTTCCTTTTCTCTAGGTGTTTTAGATATAAAGTTAGCCTGTGTATGAATTTTTTCATGAGGTAGGTCTGTGTTGCTATAAACTTTCCTTTTAGAACTGCTTTTCCTGCATCCCATCAGGTTGAGAACAGTGTTTTTCACTTTATTTCCGAGTACCTTATTGACACCTCGGTTGTTTATTAGCATGTTGCTTTGTCTTCACGAATTTTGCTTCTTCCAGTTTTCTTGTGGTAATTGGTTTCCAGTTTTCTACTAGTGTGTTCAGAAAGAATGTTTGGTATTTCAGTCCTTTTAAATTTGAGGGTTTTTGTGGCCTAGCATGTGATACATCCCAAAGAACGTTCGATGTTCCTGTGCACTTGAACGTGTATTCTGTTTTCGAGTGGAGCGTTCTCTGTGTGTCCGTGTGGTCTAATGTGTTAAAGCCAGTGTGTTTCCTTATTCTCTGTATGATCTTTCCACTGATGTAAGCTCCCTACTATTACTGTATCACTGTCAGTTTCTCCCTTTACGTCTGTTAATATTTGCTTTATTTATTTAGGTGCTCCAGTGTTGGGTAAATATATTTTTTTATTGTCAGATGCTATTTACTTATTTTTAAAAATTTTTATTGGCATCGAGTTGATTCACAGTGTTGATCATTTCTGCTCTACAACAAAGTGAGTCATATCCATCCATCCACTCCTTTTTAGATTCTTTCCCCATAGAGGCCGTTACAGAGTGTTGCAGAGAGTTCCCCATGCTTTACGGTAGATCCTTATTATACCTATAGTGTAATGTATAGTAGTGTGTATGTTTCATTCCCAGTCTTCCAATTTATCCCTCCCCTCTCTTCCCCACCCCCTATATTTCTGTTTTGTAAATAAATCTGTTGGTACCATGTTTTTAGATTCCACATACAAGTGACATCATGATATCTGTCTTTCTGACTGACTTTACTCAGTATGACAGTGCCTTTTGATTAGCGCATTTAGGCTGTTCATGTTTAAACTGATTGTTGATAGGTATGTACTTATTGTCATGTTGTTGACTGTGGTGGTTTCTGTAGTCCTTCTCTGATTCAAACATACAAAAGTAAAGAGAAGCTTATGAGAATGCCCAGGCACCTTTCATACAGCTTCAGCAGTGATCAGCTCACAGACAGTCTTATTTCTGTGCCGACCTTTTCTCCCCACCTCTGGATTAATTTGATGTAAATACCCAGTAGCACATAATTTAACCTGTATGTATTTTAAGATGAACCTGTAAAAGATCACTATTTTAAAAAACATGGTTATGGCATAGTGTAAAAATGGGACAGATTTGAACATCAAGAAGAGTAATAACTGTGATGGTTGGAGCCAAACCAAATATGTACAAATGATAATTTTTAAAGACTCCCCTCATGGCTTACCTTTACAGACTGTTACAACATTAGCTCAGCACTCTAAAAATTGTTACATATAAGGAAAGATGGAATTACCTTGTTTTTTCTAGGGCACATTGTATTTCAGAATAGACAAATACTTAATACGACAAAGTTTTTTATAGAATCCCAACAAGCAAATATAGAGGCACTGCTTTTGAAAAGTGTAATTATTGGAGGCTAAACCCATCGAGTAAAAGACTGGTCAAGTTTGTAGTGGATCACCAGGCCACCTACACCTGAAACCATTCACCAGTCCTGGTACCACCCAAAGTGAGCCACTGAGTGCTGCCCGCTGTGACGTGCTGAGAAACCCAGACCAACGTCTATGGGCATTCCTGCCAGAAACAGAGGAAGACTCAGAAGTGGAAGGTAGCCAAGCTTCCAGATGGAATTGCCAGCTTATAGGAAATAAGGGTAAAATAACACAGTAAAAGTTCCAGAAGACATGGGGGCAGAGGAGATAGAAGGGGTCGTCCTCTGAGACAAGAGACATATCAGCCAAATACAGTGCTTATCTTGTTGAGAGTCTGGCCCGAATAAACTCACTAAAATAGATTTGGAGTAATAAGGGAATGTGAGATATTAAATAATTATTAGTAACTATGTGTGATCATGATACTTTCGTAATGCTAAAAAATATCTTTTAAGATACAGTGAGTTATTTACAGATGAAACGATGGGTTTTCCTGGACTTGATTCAAAACCTTCCTCTGCAGAGTGTGACCGCCAGACCCAACAGCACCAACCTCACCAAAGAGTTAGAGATGCAGAAACTTAGAACCTACGTCTTTACCATCTCCAAGAGACTCAGACACACACTTGGGATTGAGAAGCATTGCTGTAAAATACTGGGTGTGAGGGAGAGTGTGGTAGGGGATGAAAGAAACAGGCTGCAAGTATTGATTAGTATAGAAAGTGGAGGCTGAGTGCTTGGTGGACTGACTGTAAATCAAGGGTTCCTAAACCAGGGACTGACAGACTGGACAGAGGGGTTGATATACTCAGCCCAGGGACTTTGCTGATTGGTTTAAGGTGCAAGAAAGCATTCAGATCAATATTGCCTGGTATCCTCCAGGTTACTAGGTAATATTCAAAAGCCCTGAATGTGTATGTCTTTAAGAAGTATTCCTTATCGTGAGAAAGAGAAAAGTGAAGTTGCTCAGTCGTGTTTGACTCTTGCAACCTCGTGGACTGTAGCCCTCCAGGCTCCTCCATCCATGGGATTTTCCAGGCCAGAGTACTGGAGTGGGTAGCCTTTCCCTTTTCCAGGGGATCTTCCTGACCCAGGGATCGAACCTGGGTCTCCCGCATTGCAGGCAGATACTTTACCATCTGAGGCACCAGGGAAGCCCTTCCTTACCGTATCAAATTGCTGTTTAAAGTTTCTGGGAGTAGTTGGTATTTAAAGTCTCTTCACTCCTCACACTAGTGTGTCGACCCCTCTCTGCAGTCACGCCTCAGGCCTCTGAAGAGTCTGGATGGAGCCCCAGATGCTGACGATGAGGAGGATGCCGAGAGAGCCAGCAAGTAAGTCGTGGGTTGCTTGTTCTGTTCGGCCAAAGCCCTAGGTTGCAAGAGATATTTCAAACCACATGCATGCCTGGAGAAAAGGTCCTGCTCCTCGCAGTCTCGTCTTCAGCAGGAGGCTTACAGGGGACGAATCTTGAAATGGGAAAGCAAGATAGGCCTGAAATAACTTGTTCCTGGGAAGCAATGATGTCTGTAGAAATACCCAGGATAGTGTTCAAGGAGAAACAGAAGCCTGCTCCTCCCCTCCCACTGAAGAGGGGCAGGTGAACATCAGGACCTCAGTCCATGGGAGGTATCATCAGAGGAAATTTCATGGAAGTGGTAAAAATTAACAAAAAATAAGGGAAATAATAGTACTATGTGTTGAACTTTTAGAACAATGTTAAGCTATTTGAGGACAATAGAATCATTTTTCCCCCCATTAAGTATATCTTTATTTACATAAAGGAATATGCATTCTCCAAGACAAGTGAATAAATAAACCATACAAAAGTACTGAAAGTGAACTCAGAATGTAGGAAGTCCCAGGTGTTTGACATTTCTAAGGCTATCGCCCCTACACCTCCCAGAATCAGACTGTGAAAAGCCCTGCTTGTGCTTCCAGATGGGTAAGGAGCCATAAACTTCTGTGTGTTCTCAGTGCACACACTCAAGATTTCCAGTGTTTGAATTGGTATATACATCACTATAAAGAGTTTGGCCATGAACCAGTTACTCATTTTACTGTCCCTCCACAAAAAACATCATGTTGGTTTTCAGTGCGTGTCCTGTTTTTCTCCAGGTTGTCCTCTGAAGATGGAGAAGAAGCTTCTGCTTACTTCTACGAAAGTGATGACTCATTTGAAACAAGAGCAAAGGCTCCTTCCCAGGGTGAGATGGACTTGCTGGGTGAGATCCTGGACACGCTGAGCACACACAGCTCGGACCAGGGGAAGCTGGCGGTGGCCAAGAGCCTGGACTTCTTCAGATCGATGGACGAGATAGACTACAAGCCCACAGTGAGTCAGTTTCCAGCCCGTAACATTAAATGAACACTTTCTCACCTCACTGTGCTGGCTGACGTGAAGCTAAGCGTCAAAACTCCAAAAATGTCGTGAGAGTTCATCATTAAGACATGATTTATATAACAAAATTCCAATCAAATGCTGGTGTTTCTCATCATTAACTGAAATTATTTTGGCAAGCAGTATTATTTCCCTACAACCTAATTTTATAGTTGTCTTTCTCTGGGAATTTTCAAATGTGAAATGTTTCCATGTTTTTCCTATATTTTTTGGCTCTTCACAACATTTTAGTAATGGTATGAATTCAAGTAATGTTTCACTGTGTTGCTTCAGAAATGCATAAGACTTTAAGCAGACTTTAACCAGGGGCTTCTCTGGTGGCTCAGAGGTTAAAGCATCTGCCTACAACGCAGGAGACCTGGGTTCGATCCCTGGGTCGGGAAGATCCCCTGGAGAAGGAAATGGCAACCCACTCCAGTACTCTTGCCTGGAGAATCCCATGGATGGAGGAATCTGGTGGGCTACAGTCCATGGGGTCGCAAAAGAGTCGGATGCGACTGAGCGACTTCACTTTTTAAGCAGATTGAACGGGATTCTTTAAAAAACACAACAAAGAGAGGTAGGAGTAATTTCTACCCTGTTCTGACTGTAATAATTCCATAACTTGGCATTGATAAGAGTTTGCTTGTCCTCTGAGTTATTTGGTAGGATTTTTTGGCAAATCCTTTTTATTTCTCAGCTTTTCTGTAGTGTAATGACAGAGGTTGTACACATCTGAGATGCACAATTTGATGTTTGCCCATAGACTGCAAAGTGCTGGCCACAGGCAAGCTGATTAGCTATCCCTTACCTCACAGAGTTTACTTTTCTCTCCTCTTCTTTGAAGCCAGAGTACTTGAGACCTGCCTTCTTCCCAGTTTGGTCCGCATGCTGCACGCTAGGTCCCTGAGCTTCGCCACCCACGTGACGAAACCCTGGCCTCCTGCACCTTCCCTCCGCACCCCGCTCTCTCCACAGACGCGCTTGACTGGATTCCACAGAGAAGTGCGATCATGCAGTGTTTGTGTCCTGACTTATTTCATTTAGTGCAGTGCCCGCCAGGCCCATCCTTGGTGTTTTTTTAACCTTGGTTTTACTGATGCTAGTCACTCAGTCATGTCCAACTCTTTGTGACCCCATGGGCTATATAGCCCACCAGGCTCCTCTGTCCAGTGGTATTCTCCAGGCAGGAATACTGGAGTGGGTGGCCATTACCTTCTCCAGGGGATCTTCCTGACCCAGGGGTCGTACCCGAGTCTCCTGCATTGTGAAGAATTCTTTACTGTCTGAGCCACTAGCAGCATCCATATTATCCCAAATGGCAGGAATTGCCCCTGTTTAAAAAGGTGAGTGATAATCACAGCGCATTTTCTTTATCCATTCACCCGTCCGTGACAGTTAGCAGCCCCCGCAGCTTCCTATAGTGTGAGCAGTGCGGCAGTGGCACGTGGCACACACCTGGAAGTAGGGGTACTGTGTCTTGCTGCAGCGCGTCATGGTTCTGTTTTTAATTTCTTGAGGCCTGTCCATGCCGGTGTCCAAAGTGGCTGCGTCAGTGCACACTCCCACCCTCTTCTCCATGTCCTCGTCGAGGACTCCACACTCACCACCCGGCTGAACTCCACAGGCGACGGTTGTTCGTGCCTGTCTCTGGAGCCGTGGGCCGTGGGCGGTGTTCCGAACCCACCGTCTCCTCGTCTCCTCGGGGTGGGACTTCAAGTTCCCAGCCTAGCCATAGAAAGATTTCAGAATGGGAAAGAATATTGCTGAAGTAAGGTGCCTTCCGTTTCTTCTAAATGTGTCGTTTCTCCTCTTAGAACAAATCCAACGCGCCCAGCGAGAGCAACCTGGCCCTGCTGGGCAGCGGCTCCGGGGACCAGGCCAGCTGGCACCGGGGCCAGGACGACAGCGCCCTGCTCGGCCGGCAGCTGCCCCCCTCGCCCAGGAAGCGCCTGTCCTCCGGCGCGGGCACCGAGCCTCTGTTCATCCTGGAGGAGGAGGCGGGTGAGCGACCCCTCTGCGCAGGGAGCCGGCCCCCGGCGCCAGGGCAGCCGGGCCCCGCTCCAGGCGCTGGAGCGCCCGCTACGGAGAGGAAGGAAGCGCCCAGCCCGACTGGGGACGACCTGCCGGAGCCCGGCCTGGGGCGGCGCCTGTCCACGTGTGTGCCCTGGGAGAAAGAAGGGAAAGCAGCTCCAGAGGCCGCAGGGGGCTCCGGGCTGCTTCAGGAGGTGGTGTCTTTGTGTCACATCACGTCTGCTTTCGAACAAGACCTGCACATCTCAGGAGGGAGGGCAAGCGGAAACCAAGCTTAAGTCAGTGAACGAAGTGCCCATCGCTGGCACCCAGCCTTCCACGGAGACGTTCAGGAGCCCACCACCCCGTGTCCTAAACGAGTGGTTGGAAAGGCGACTCATCCTGCTGTCTGAAGTTGTTTTTCATTTGGGACACTTACCCGTCTGTGCTTTCGTCTCCTGGAATGTCGATGATCCATTGATTTTTTAAAGGTAAAGCTAATTCTCCTCCTGTGCACTTCAGTCAGGTACGAGTTTGTATGTATGTATGCTGAAAGTATATATTGAACATCCGATTTCCCAGTGTTTGGTGCTTAACGCCACTTATTTAAATTGTATGCATCTAACCCTTGCACATAACCAGTAGCTACTGTACTAACCTGGTTGAGCATGACCTGGCCAAGATATCAGAACCTATCAGAACTAGCCTGAAACTGTTGACCCACTAATTGCCTTAATCTTAAGCCTATATTAAGCATACTTAACCTAATTTATGGGATTCCATGTAAATTCTGAAAGATAAGTTATGTGTTCTGCAGAGCAATAATGCCTTTTTCAATTCATCAAATCAAGGACAGAATTCATTTTTTCAAAGTTTAAAAGCTCTCTTGTGGACACTGCAGCCATGTTTTCCAAAAAGTATAAAGGTATACACATTTACCTGTCACTCAGTGAAATACACGAAGTGCTGAGTTACAATGTGAAAGTGATGACTGCTGTTTACAGACAACACTTTAAATTTCTTCGCAGCCTCTCTTTGCCTTCCCTAACTAGGAGTCACCCCAGAAAGCCAGATGACGCAAAATGTCCTAGCTGAAAAATGTTCTTGTCTGTTTTCCCCCTAATTCTCTATCAGAATGCTTCATGACATCTCAGACTTACCGCTAAAATAACTGACTTTATATTTTGCAAGTTGTAGATCTACAGGCCCCGTGGAGAGCAAGGGCAGAGTCCCCGCGTCTGTCTGCTCAGCATGTCCATGGTGTTTAAGGTCCTGTATCCGTGCGGTACGTCTTCACAGTTCGTAAGCCGTGCTTGGCGCAGGTTTCCTTGGTTCTCCCCTAACACCGTTTCTGTCCCGGGATCCCGCCCCGGGCCCACCTTTCGCGTGGCTGTCCTGCCTTCTCAGGCTCCTCTTGGATGTGACCGCCTCTAGACCCTCCTGGTCTCCGACAACCTGGGTGGTGCCAAGGAGGACAGGTCGGGTCTGCTGTCGGACGCACCACTGCTAGACCTGTCCAGCATTTTTCCTGTGGTCACTGTGGGGCGGTGGGTCCCGGGGAGGGGCTCACAACAGAAAAGCGCCGTCTCCATCACCCCAGCCTGCCCCCAGGGCTTGTGAACGTTGCTGCTGGCCGGGGTCAGCCGGCTGAGGAAGCGGTGGTTGGGCTCCTCCTGGGAAAGCCGCGCCTTCCCTCCGGTCCTCCTGCCTTCTCGGGCAGGAGACAGCACGCACGGCCTCCCTGAGGTCTGATGCGTGGTATCCACACACATTACTTGGAATCCTTCTGCATGGGACATGGTCTCTCCTCTCTCAAATTCACTGTCACATTTGGACGTTCTCCTGAGAAGGGATCGTACATTGATTATTCCTGAGTCTAGCCAGTCATGAAGCAATCAGGAAAAAACAGCAGTGATGCTGTGGTTCCTTGGTTGTTCGCTTGTTCAGTATATGTACTCCATGCATCCCCAATCATGATGGTTTTCTTAATTTATCATTTTAGGAAAGGTTTGACAAGCCACTCAAGAACTCCCATCAAAAACTGTGCTCTAGAATATTTACTGAAATATGAATTTAATTTTCAGTTAAGATCCTGGAAGAGGCTTTGTTAAAAACATTACTTAAGATACTTATTCAGATCAGTCTTTAAATAATTTGAAGACAATGGCCAAGGTTTTCTTTTTTAAGGTAGATTCCAAAATCTTATCGGATATATTTTGGGAGGACAGTTATTCATTCATGTATATGAAGGAAGACAGATCTTGTTTTCCTTATAAGGATGAACTCCATAAGTATTAAGGGGGAAAAGTCTGTAATCCTTTTTTTAACACAAAAGATTGAAGGTTCTTGTTAAATTTCGCCTTTATATACTCATTATAAAATTCAATTTTATTTAAGTATATAAAAAGTCCATTTATCAGAAGAGCTATTTTAAATGAGAAGGAAAAACTGTCGCTCTGGTTGTCAGTCTGCTGGGCAGATATTCTTCATAATTTTTGAAAAGAATGTAAAGTAGCCCTTGACTACAAATATGGAAGGAGGCATTTTTTCCTTTAGAATTCTCTGTCTGGAGAATGGGATCACTGTGAGTGTAGCCTTGATAGAATCTGGGTTCTAGTCCATTTGCTCAATAAGCTTTAGAGCCTCAGAAATGTGAGTTCTTCTCTGTCTTGGTCACCTCCCCAGGTGTCTGACCATGGTGTATGGTGAGGACAGTCACCCACCAACAAGCCACATTTGTATTAAGGTATTTTAAGCTGGACTTGTGCCTTATTTTAACATACAGAATCAGCTCTGATAGTCCACATTAAAAACAAAAACTCAGCAAGTATTCAAACTGTTAACATTTTGAGTATTCAAAGTATGCTCTGAGACTAGACTTCCCTGTATTACGGTGGCTGTAGGGAGAATGAAGGGACAGTAAGGTAAGTTCTGAAATAAATGTTATCTCTTTCCTTACTATGTTCATATTTGCTAACTAGACAATATTTTCTATTATGTGTAAACTCCCCTGCTGTTTGAATTCTTCTCCCCTGAAGGAGCAACACTTGGCCTATGCAGAACTGTATAAACAAGTCCAACCTTTGGTTCTGTGGCCTGTCTTTATACAGCCTCTAGACAGTCACCATGCTTCCCAAACCCACTCTATCTTTTACCCTAGAGGTACTGCATCCATGGTATTTCAGAGGATAGCAGAGTCCCATGTGAACTCTTGGTACATTAAATGTCGTTAAGTGGTATATTTTAATGGCTACCTACTTTAGCATATTTTAGAAAGGCACCAAAATATAGCATGACTATTTCTCTGATTAAAAATTAATAACTCATTTGTTTAAGAAATATTTATCAACTCTTGGTACTGATCATAGGCAGGGTACAGGAACAGTGGACGTAAGGAAATAAAAGAATTGGCCTAGTCCCTGCTGTGCAGGAGCTAATTAAAAGGAAAAGGAATTGCAAATCTCTGTTAATAATAACAATGATGATATATTTTGCTTAGGAATTATTCAGCCAAGATTCTATCACCAAAATAAAAAAAAAAAAGCCTTTTAAAGCTGCTTTAAACTAAAACATGCTCTAAGTACAGAACCACTGTACCATCTTTCTCTACTGTTATACGATGTGCAAGAATGCTGCTGTCTAGGAGACCTGCTCTTAAAGGAAAGATTTGGAGGCTCTGAGAAGCCATGTGTTTTCATCCAGCTGGCTGTCCAGCACCCTCTGCTTCCTTGTACCCAGGCAGCGAGGCTCGGTGCTGAACGCAGCCCCTCGGGACCAGTATCCACTCTGTTCAGGATGAACTGAGCATGTGGACGCCTGTTGATGGCAAGGCGTTTTTGCTGTCTTTACCCTGATAACAGCATTCTCTGCAAACACTTCCCCTGTACCCCACACACTCGAAAGCTGTCTGCGACAGTGCTGCTGTGGAGTCTGTACTTGTATCCTAACAAACAAGACCCAGGAATGCTAATGAATTCGTCATTTCTGAAATAAGGTGAAGAGGAAAAAAATAAAAAACTGTGACTCTTGTCATAATTAGTAGATCTTCCTTCTTTTTCTAGAATATCTGGATTTTCAGGAAAAGGTTATTTTCATGATAAAATTTTCTAATGTGAATTCCATTTTGTTTCACATACAAGATCTTGATTCTGTGGTGGATAGCTGTAGATCAAAACACAAAGGATGTAAAATGAACCCCAAACCTAATTCCCCCAAAGCACTTCTTCATATAGGAGATGGTTTTTTACAAACTCTGTCAGCACTGATGTCTTTCCTCTGTCTAGCCCAGGAATTTGTTAGTGTCTGTTTCTTAAAACTTGTTTAAGAGGCAGAGTTCTTTTGAGCAAATCAGTCAATGTTTTGATTTGGTCAAGATAGGGAATTATGCGTTTTTAGAAAGAAGCATATTTTATCTTGAAAATAATATAGAATTTTGTGCAATATTTTTTCTTGCATAATTTAGTTCATATAAATATGCACATCTGCTTTTCAAGCAGATGCCTTAAGGTCATGTTTTTCAGTATTTGTGTAAAATTGTATGTAGCAATGTTCCATGTGATTCTGGGGAAAAAAAACTTTTTACTGTTGGCAGGAGAAATGTTTTTGTTTATTTAAAATAATTATGACTATTGCATTATTGTATCATAACTAACTGCCTCAGCAACAATGAATATGCAATAAGAGAATCCTGAACCTTAGATTAGTATTGACAATACTGTTACTTTGAAAGAAATGTATATAGTGCAAAATGCTGATTCTTCATTTGTACGTTTCACAAATGCTCAGTTCTGGGCCACGTAAATTGAGGTGGCATTTGTACGGTGATGGTGAACCATTATGTTGGCTATAATTGCCTTTGTGATGCACCTCTGGTAAATTTATATAAAGGGCATTGCCAATACTTTCTGACTGTCTGTAAATTAAGTTAATTTTTGTATAATGTACAGTTTGTTTAGCCTTAGAGCTTCTATAAATTTCTACTTTTTATTATACTTGAATGAGGCAGAAAAGCACTGTGGAAAATCTGTAGCTCTGGATGTGACTTGCAAACATACCAAAAAAACAGAACAAGGTACTAAACTGAACAGCAAACTTAACCAGACGCTTTCTATCCAGAAAGCTGTATTTTTTCAAACCAGACTTAAATGAAGTGATCTGGTCTATAGCACCTTTCATCGTAAAGGGCTGAGTCACGGATGGCGCCTCTGGCGCGGTGCACCTCTGAGCCTCTTCGTCTCCGTTACTCCACATCTCAGGAGCGCCCTCGAGGTGCGGTGACACCTCTGCCCTTTGGTGTATTACATACCTTCCAGGACAAAATTTGACTCTCTGCATCCTGGATACACCATGTGTGTCGCGTCACCATCCTTCAGATGGTCTAGTTTCCACATGGTTACTCTGAGAACCACTGAATAATCATATACCAAAAATGAGATTTCTTAAATCTGTTCCAATTTAGTACTTAGAGCAAACAAATGTGAACTGCATGACACCTACAGTTTAGAATGCACGAAGCTTTTTACACAAAAGGTACATGTAAAGTTAAAAACTGAACTTTTCCAAAGCTTATTTCTCTTGCTTTAAACGAATAACTGTCTGGAAGGACTGAAACGCTTGAGCCTTGTGCTAGACGTGATGACGTACCTGAACACACCTGCCCATCATCAAGACCTCGCATCCTTGAGGCTACAGGATAAATCATCTCTGATGTTGACTACTGTCAGGAGGACACTGTGTGTAAAAGTATTGTTTGGGGGATTTAAAAATATATGCAAAAGTCAATATTGGATGAACAACACATTACCATGAAGTGCCCAACAATGCAGGTTGAAAATAAAGTTGGTCATAATCAAAGCCACCCGGGGGTGACTCTTCTGTAATGACTGGCCAGCTCGCCCATCAGAGTTCTCGGTGAACTGTCACAAGGACCCCTGCCCCTTCATCTCAGAGCCTTAGGACTGCTGCGGCGTAAACCCAGGCCTAAGCCCTCCTGGCGGGCCTGCTGGGGAGGGAGGCATCCGGTGTCTCATGTCCGGGCAGCCAACTTCATGAGGCTCAGAGATGACAGAAGAGGTACATCAGTGTCAGTAAGGTCAGCAGAGCAGGGCTAGCAGCCAAGCCAGACCAGGACTTACTGACCTTCACGGAAAAGCCGTAGACGGACAGACAGGAGATAGTGTGTGTCAACAGCACTCCCCAGCCTGGGAAGGTGCGCTGATTTCCAGGGGCTCTCAGGGGCCCACCTAGAGCAGAAGTCAAACTTGAATTAAGCATAAAGTTTCCCTTGGGTGCAGAATGTCTGGGAATGATATGCTGAACTTTGCATAGAAGCAAAGGTCTGCCCTTGATAAGAGAGAGAGTATCCTTAAAATCCTAAGATATAGCTAACTTTGATGGATTTTTAATTTTTAAAACTGTGCCTGCTACCATCACAGAGGTTGATCTCAGTACCTCTCTCAGTGTCTTGAGAAAAATGATGCAATTTTAATTTTACAGATGCAGATACAGAAACCCGGATGGATTTTCCTTATGTGAAAATGAGAGTGTTATTTTTGGAGTATTATTTTGCCATGGGTGAGAATCTCCTTGCCCAGAAGTGACAATGAATTATAGAACACACAAAACTTGACACATTTATGGAAAATACAGTATTAATAGGGTAAAAATTAAATAGTGTACTATGGAAGGTTTCCAGGTGAATTAAGACCTTCCCCAAGTTCTGCCATTGGTTTGGTCCTGTCACCTGAGTTCCCTGAATATTCCTCTATTTAAAATAGAAGTCTGTCCTTAGAATGAATTTGTAATGTCAAGAGACCTTTGTGTACATTGCAGCTGCCACATACAGTCAGCNCAAAAGTCAATATTGGATGAACAACACATTACCATGAAGTGCCCAACAATGCAGGTTGAAAATAAAGTTGGTCATAATCAAAGCCACCCGGGGGTGACTCTTCTGTAATGACTGGCCAGCTCGCCCATCAGAGTTCTCGGTGAACTGTCACAAGGACCCCTGCCCCTTCATCTCAGAGCCTTAGGACTGCTGCGGTGTAAACCCAGGCCTAAGCCCTTCTGGCGGGCCTGCTGGGGAGGGAGGCATCCAGTGTCTCATGTCCGGGCAGCCAACTTCATGAGGCTCAGAGATGACAGAAGAGGTACGTCAGTGTCAGTAAGGTCAGCAGAGCAGGGCTAGCAGCCAAGCCAGACCAGGACTTACTGACCTTCATGGAAAAGCTGCAGACGGACAGACAGGAGATAGTGTGTGTCAACAGCACTCCCCAGCCTGGGAAGGTGCACTGATTTCCAGGGGCTCTCAGGGGCCCACCTAGAGCAGAAGTCAAACTTGAATTAAGCATAAAGTTTCCCTTGGGTGCAGAATGTCTGGGAATGATATGCTGAACTTTGCATAGAAGCAAAGGTCTGCCCTTGATAAGAGAGAGAGTATCCTTAAAATCCTAAGATATAGCTAACTTTGATGGATTTTTAATTTTTAAAACTGTGCCTGCTACCATCACAGAGGTTGATCTCAGTACCTCTCTCAGTGTCTTGAGAAAAATGATGCAATTTTAATTTTACAGATGCAGATACAGAAACCCGGATGGATTTTCCTTATGTGAAAATGAGAGTGTTATTTTTGGAGTATTATTTTGCCATGGGTGAGAATCTCCTTGCCCAGAAGTGACAATGAATTATAGAACACACAAAACTTGACACATTTATGGAAAATACAGTATTAATAGGGTAAAAATTAAATAGTGTACTATGGAAGGTTTCCAGGTGAATTAAGACCTTCCCCAAGTTCTGCCATTGGTTTGGTCCTGTCACCTGAGTTCCCTGAATATTCCTCTATTTAAAATAGAAGTCTGTCCTTAGAATGAATTTGTAATGTCAAGAGACCTTTGTGTACATTGCAGCTGCCACATACAGTCAGCCCTCTGTATCCATGTGTCCCCACAGGTCCAACCAACCCAGACTGAAAATACTAATTCAAGAAAGTTCCAAAAAGCAAAACTTAAAATGTGTCTCCCACTGGCAGCTATTTACATGCCACTTACACTGAGTCAGGTCTTACAGGCAAATCTAAAGACTATTTAAAGTACACGGGGGATGTGCATAGGTTATACGTGACTAACCACATCATTGTACATGAGGGACTTGAGAATCCTTGGATCTGGCAGGAGACGGGGTGATCCTAAGACCAACCCTTGCCCTCAGCCCCTGTGGTCCCAAAGGACAGCTGCAATTTGAGAGAGAGAAAATATGCCTAAGTGATTTCTTTTGAACAGATGGGTGTTCAGAACATAAAACCACCAACCAGGACTAGAAACATCTTACATTTTATAGAATCCTGTGGCTCCTGAACCTATCTCTTCAGTAGAACCAGCAATGCAGTTTACAAAAGGATGAAGAAAACAAACCTGGATGTTGCTCCAAGGGTTTCTGGAGTAGATTCTGTGATCAGTCCTTTGTAGACAGGAAAAAACTAAGGAACCGAGGAGGCAAGTGGTACCCTCCATGTCGCATAGCAACAGGCGGCCTGGCTGGGATGGGAGCCTGACGGGGATCCAGCTTCATGTTGCGGGGCAGGAACACAGGATGGAAATTAAGGTGGCACGCCTGACACACATTCTCTCCTGTGAATATTAAGACATGGCTTCTTGACAAAATGCACTGGGGATGTTTTTAACTTTGAGTACCTGATATATTTTTGGAAGATGGTATTAATTGCCCCCTCTGCCTCCCCAGCTCAATTAATTCAATTTCCACGAATCTTCGTTGCATCCACCCATGTTCTCTGTGGCACCTTTCCCTCCCTTTCTCCCCTTCCTTCCTCTTGGTTTTGTTTACACCTCTGTGGGCGATGGATAAGCACCGCCTGTCTATGCATGGTAACTAAGGGAACACCTGCTGGCTGAGCGATGCTGAGGACAAGGAAAGGCACACCATGGATTTTTTTTATTGTGGAGCCCGTTACTGATATGCAGGGGTTTCTAGAACACCTAAATGTCCTTGTTGGAATCTCCACATGTTTATCTACTACTTCAACATTTTTGCTCATGTTCAAGAACCAGCCTTCAAGACAAACTTCTTACTCTTCAGCTTTCTAACTTTAAAATCAAACCTACTTTAAAAAATGTTCCATATTCATGGTGTTTTGTTTGTAGTAACACCATTTAAACATCAGAGCAACAATGTTTTTCAAATTTACAAATTACTTTTTATAATTGCAGTTTCTAATTTGAGGACTCAGACTGGAATATCAAAATACACTGATGGTATTCACTTGGTATTTTATCCAGTTTCCTCCAAAATATAAACTTAAATAATTTTAATTGAGCTGAGTTTTCAGAGATTTGATAAATGTCTGAATTGGATACAACCCATTAGGCAAAAATCTCAATTTGTGAAACAGATGTTAGGAAGAAGTTCTCTGTTTTATATTACAGGCTTCCTCCATAAGGGATAAGCTTAATGGCAAACTATTAGAAAATGATTTGAATTTCTAAGAAAAGGATGATTGATTGATGCTTGAAACTTGTCTTAAAAAAAAACTACAGCAAATTAAAATTACCCCTCATCAATAATAATTATATTTAACAGTGTGGTGACCATACACATACAGGAAAAGGAACACTATTCTTGGAGGTTGTTGTGGAGGATTAATACTGATTTTTTAACCATCCTCTGTAAGGTGAATGAAAGGTCCCTGGGCATTTTGATTTCAAGGTTATGCTTTCTTTGCTTACACGCATATATGCTTTAGTTAAATCTGTTGAAAATTAAAATACTGCTATCAAGATTGCCAGGAAAAATATCAACAACCTCAGATAACGCAGATGAAACCACCCGAATGACAGACAATGAAGAGGAACTAAAGAGCCTCTTGGTGAGTGTGAAGCAGGAGAATGAAACAACTGGGTTGACACTCAACATTCAAAAAACTAAGATCATGACATCAAGTCCCATCACTTCATGGCAAATAGATGAGGGAAAGTGGAAGCAGTGACAGATAAAGATCTGGGCAAAATAAGTGAGAAAGAAATTAAACTGGCAAAAATCAATAGGAGTAAAAGCTGGTATTTAGAGAAGATAAAATTGATAACACTTTAGTGAGACAAATCAAGAAAAAAGGGAGAAGACTCAATAAATTAGAAGTGAAAAAGAATAGATCTACAAAGGATCATAACATACTACTATGAGCAACTATATGCCAATAAAATGGACAACCTGGAAGAAATGGGCCATTTCTTAGAAAAGTACAATCCTCCAAAACTGAACCAAGAATAGAAAACATGAGCAGACCAATCACATGCACTGAAATCAAAACTGATTAAAAAATCTTCCAACATGCAAAAGTCCAGGGCCAAATGGCTTCACAGGCAAATTCTATCAGACATTTACAGAAGACCTGACACCTAATCTCAAACAATTTCAGAAACTTGCAGAGGGAAGAAAACTCCCAAATTCATTCTAGGAGGCCATCACTCTGATACCAAAACCAGACAAAGACATAAATTTTAGAAATTATGGACTACTATCACAGATGAACATAGATGCAAAAATCCACAACAAAATACCAGCAAACAGATTGTGGCAAAAGGGCAGGTGATGAAAGGAACTTAGAACAAGAAGGTGTGTCTGAGTCCCGGAACATTCCCCCAGAAATGATGGTGAAGTTTTGAGGCTACAGTAAGAATAAGACTGAAAACCAGAGGCAGGAGGCTTAAGTCCAAAACCTGAGAGCACCAGAGAACTCCTGACTCCAGGGAACATTAATCGATAAGAGCTCATCAAAAGCCTCCATACCTACACTGAAGCCAAGCACCACCCAAGAGCCAACAAGTTCCAGAGCAAGACATACCATGCAAATTCTCCAGCAACACAGGAACATAGCCCTGAGCTTCAATATACAGGCTGCCCAAAGTCATTCCAAACCCATTAACATCTCAAAACTCACTACTGGACCCTTAATTGCACTCCAGATGGAAGAAATCCAGTTCCACCCACCAGAACACCGACACAAGCTTCCCTAACCAGGAAACGTTGACAAGCCACTGATACAACCCCACACACAGTGAGGAAACTGCACAATAAAGAGAACTCCACAAACTGCCAGAATACGGAAAGGCCACCCCAAACTCAGCAATATAAACAAGATGAAGAGGCAGAGGAATACCCAGCAGGTAAAGGAACAGGATAAAGGCCCACCAAACCAAACCAAAGAGGAAGAGATAAGGAACCTACCTGATAAAGAATTCAGAATAATGATAGTGAAAATGATCCAAAATCTTGAAAACAAAATGGAGTTACAGATAAACAGCCTGAGACTAGGATTGAGAAGATGCGAGAAAGCTTTAACAAGGACCTAGAAGAAATAAAGAAGAGTCAATATGTAATGAATAATGCAATAAATGAGATCAAAAACACGCTGGAGGGAACCAACAGTAGCATAACGGAGGCAGAAGATAGGATAAGTAGGTAGAAGATAGAAATAAATGAAGCAGAAAGGAAAAAAGAAAAAAGAATTAAAAGAAATGAGGACAACCTCAGAGACCTCTGGGACAATGTTAAATGCCCCAACATTCGAATCACAGGAGTCCCAGAAGAAGAAGACAAAAAGAAAGGCCATGAGAAAATACCTGAGGAGATAATAGTTGAAAACTTCCCTAAAATGGGGAAGGAAATAATCACCCAAGTCCAAGAAACCCAGAGAGTCCCAAACAGGATAAACCCAAGGTGAAAACACCCCAAAACACATATTAATCAAATTAACAAAGAACAGATATTAAAAGCAGCAAGGGAAAAACAACAAATAACACACAAGGGTATTCCCATAAGGATAACAGCTGATCTTTCAATAGAAACTCTTCAGGCCAGAAGGAAATGGCAAGACATACTTAAAGTGATGAAAGAGAAAAACCTACAACCCAGATTACTGTCCCCAGCAAGGATCTCATTCAGAAATGAAGGAGAAATCAAAAGCTTTACAGACAAGCAAGAGCTGGGAGAATTCAGCACCACCAAACCAGCTCTTCAACAAATGCTAAAGGATCTTCTCTAGACAGGAAACACAGAAAAGGTTTATAAACTCGAAAACAAAACAACAAAGTAAATGGCAATGGGATCATACTTATCAATAATTACCTTAAATGTAAATGGGTTGAATGCCCCAACCAAAAGACAAAGACTGGCTGAATGGATACAAAAACAAGACCCCTATATATGTTGTCTAAAAGAGACCCACTTCAAAACAAGGGACACATACAGACTGAAAGTGTTGGGCTGGAAAAAGATATTCCACGCAAATAGAGACCAAAAGAAAGCAGGAGTAGCAACTCATATCAGATAAAATAGACTTTAAAGGCTGTGAAAAGAGACAAAGAAGGACACTACATAATGATCAAAGGATCAATCCAAGAAGAAGATATGACAATTATAAATATATACACACCCAACATAGCACCACAATATGTAAGACAAATGCTAACAAATATGAAAGGGGAAATTAACAATAACACAATAATAGTGGGAGACTTTAATACCCTACTCACACCTATGGATAGATCAACTAAACAGGAAATTAACAAGGAAACACAAACTTTAAGTGATACAATAGACCAGTTAGACCTAATTGATATCTATAGGACATTTCACCCCAAAACAATGAATTTCACCTTTTGCTCAAGTGCACATGGAACCTTCTCCAGGATAGATCACATCTTGGGCCATAAATCTAGCCTTGGTAAATTAAAAAAAAAAAAAAAAAAACTGAAACCATTCCAAGCATCTTTTCTGACCACAATGCAGTAAGATTAGATGTCAATTACAGGAGAAAAACTATTAAAAATTCCAACATATGGAGGCTGAACAACACGCTGCTGAATAACCAACAAATCACAGAAGAAATCAAAAAATAAAATATGCATAGAAACGAATGAAAATGGAAACACAACAACCCCAAACCTATGGGACACTGTAAAAGCAGTGCTAAGGGGAAGCTTCATAGCAATGTGGGCTTACCTCAAGAAACAAGAAAAAAGTCAAATAAATAACCTAATTCTACACCTAAAGCAACTAGAAAAGGAAGAAATGAAGAACCCCAGAGTAGGAGGAAAGAAATCTTAAAAATTGGGGCAGAAATAAATGCAAAAGAAACAAAAGAGACCATAGCAAAACTCAACAAAGCTAAAAGCTGGTTCTTTGAGAAGATAAATAAAATTGACAAACCATTAGCCAGACTCATCAAGAAACAAGGGAGAAGAATCAAATCAACAAAATTAGAAATGAAAATGGAGAAAACAACAGATAACAGAGAAATACAAAGGATCATAAGAGACTACTATCAGCAACTATATGCCAATAAAATGGATGACTTTGAAGAAATGGACAAATTCTTAGAAAAGTACAACTTTCCAAAACTGAACCAGGAAGAATTAACAGACCCATCCACAAGCATGGAAATTGAAACTGTAATCAGAAATCTTCCAGCAAACAAAAACCCAGGACCAGACAGCTTCACAGCTGAATTCCACCAAAAATTTAGAGAAGAGCTAACACCTATCCTACTCAAACTCTCCCAGAAAATTGCAGAGGAAAGTATAAACTCCCAAACTCATTATATGAGGCCACCATCACCCTAATACCAAAACGAGACAAAGATGCTACAAAAAAAGAAAACTACAGGCCAATATCACTGATGAACATAGATGCAAAAATCCTTAACAAAATTCTAGCAAACAGAATCCAACAACATATTAAAAAGATCATACATCATGACCAAGTGGGCTTTATCCCAGGGATGCAAGGATTCTTCAATATAGGCAACAGTCAGTATAATACACCCCATGAACAAACTGAAAGATAAAAACCATATAATTATCTCAATAGATGCAGAGAAAGCCTTTCACAAAATTCAACATCCATTTATGATTAAAAAAAAAAAACCCTCCAGAAAGCAGGAATGAAAGGAACATACCTCAACATAATAAAAGCTATATATGACAAACCCACAGCAAACATTATCCTCAATGGTGAGAAAAATTGAAGGCATTTCCCCTAAAGTCAGGAACAAGACAAGGGTGCCTACTCTCACCACTACCATTCAACATAGTTTTGGAAGTTTTGGCCACAGCAATCAGAGCAGAAAAAGAAATAAATGGAATCCAGACTGGAAAAGAAGAAGTAAAATTCACTGTTTGCAGATGACATGATCCTCTACATAGAAAACCCTAAAGACACCACCAGAAAATTACTAGAGCTAATCAATGAATATAGTAAAGTTGCAGGATATAAAGTTAATACCCAGAACACTCTTGCATTCCTATGAACTACCAATGAGAAAATGGAAAAAGAAACAAACAATCCCATTCACCATTGCAATGAAAAGAATAAAATACTTAGGAATATATCTACCTAAAGAAACAAAAGACCTATATATATAGAAAACTATAAAACATTGATGAAAGAAATCAAAGAGGACACAAATAGATGGAGAAATATACCAGGTTCATGGATGGGAAGAATCAATACAGTGAAAATGAGTATACTACCCAAAGCAATCTATAGATTCAATGCAATCCCTATCAAGCTACCAACGGTATTTTTCACAGAACTAGAACAAATAATTTCACAGTTTGTATGGAAATACAAAAAACCTCAAATAGCCAAAGCAATCTTGACAAAGAAGAATGGAGCTGGAGCAATCAACCTGCCTGACTTCAGGCTCTACTACAAAGCTACAGCCATCAAGACAGCATGGTACTGGCACAAAGACAGAAATATAGATCAATGGAACAGAACAGAAAGCCCAGAGATAAATCCATGCACCTACGGACACCTTATCTTTGACAAAGGAGGCAAGAATATATAATGGAGAAAAGACAATCACTTTAACAAGTGGTGCTGGGAAAACTGGTCAACCACTTGTAAAAGAATGAAACTAGAACACTTTCTAACACCATACACAAAAATAAACTCAAAATGGATTAAATATCTAAATGTAAGACCAGAAACTATAAAACTCCTAGAGGAAAACCTAGGCAAAACACCCTCTGACATAATTCACAGCAGGATCCTCTATGATCCTCTATGACCCACCTCCCAGAGTAGTGGGACCTAATTAAACTTAAAAGCTTTTGCACAATGAAGGAAACTATAAGCAAGGTGAAAAGACAGCCTTCAAAATGCGAGAAAATAATAGCAAACAAAGCAACTGACGAAGAATTAATCTCAAAAAATACAAGCAACTCCTGCAGCTCAAATCCAGAAAAATAAACGACCCAATCAAAAAATGGGCCAAAGAACTAAACAGACATTTCTCCAAAGAAGACATACCAATGGCTAACAAACATATGAAAAGATGCTCAATATCACTCATTATCAGAGAAATGCAAATAAAAACCACAATGAGGTACCATTTCACACCAGTAAGAATGGCTGCTATCCAAAAGTCTACAAGCAGTAAATGCTGGAGAGGGTGTGGAGAAAGGGAACCCTCTTACACTGTTGGTGGGAATGCACACTAGTACAGCCACTATGGAGAACAGTGTAGAGATTCCTTAAAAAACTGAAAATAGAACTGCCATATGACCCAGCAATCCCACTGCTGGGCATACACGCTGAGGAAACCAGAATTGAAAGAGACACGTGTACCCCAATGTTCATCATTTATAATAGCCAGGACATGGAAGCAACCTAGATGTCCATCAGCAGATGAATGGATAAGAAAGCTGTGGTACATATACACAGTAGATATTACTCAGCCATTAAAAAGAATACATTTGAATCAGTTCTAATGAGGTGGATCAAACTGGAGCCTATTATACAGAGTGAAGTAAGCCAGAAAGAAAAACACCAATACAGTATACTGATGCTTTTGAACTGCGGTGTTGGAGAAGACTCTTGAGGGTCCGTTGGACTGCAAGGAGATCCAACCAGTCCATTCTGAAGATCAGCCCTGGGATTTCTTTGGAAGGAATGACGCTAAAGCTGAAATTCCAGTACTTTGGCCACCTCATGCGAAGAGTTGACTCATTGGAAAAGACTCTGATGCCGGGAGGGATTGGGGGCAGGAGGAGAAGGGGACGCCCAAGGATGCGATGGCTGGATGGCATCACTGACTCGATGGACGTGAGTCTGAGTGAACTCTGGGAGTTGGTGATGGACAGGGAGGCCTGGCGTGCTGCAATTCATGGGGTTGCAAAGAATCGGACACGACTGAGCAACTGAACTGAACTGAACACATATATTAGTATGTGGAATTTAGAAAGGTGGTAACAATAACCCTACATGTGAGACAGCAAAAGAGACACAGATGTATAGAACAGTCTTTTGGACTCTGTGGGAGAGGGCAAGGGTGGAATGATTTAAGAGAATAGCATTGAAACATATATATCATCATATGTGAATCAGATCACCAGTCCAGGTTCGATGCATGAGACAGGGTGCTTGGGGCTGGTGCACTGGGATGACCCAGAGGGATGGGATGCAGAGGGAGGTGGGAGTGGGGTTCACAATGGGGAACACATGTACACCCGTGGCAGATCCATGGCAAAACCACTACAATATTGTAATCAGCCTCCAACTAAAATAAATAAATTTATATTAAAAAAATACCAACAAACAGAATCCAACATTAATACATTAAAAGAATCAGACACCATGATCAAGTGGAATTTATCCCAGGGATTCTTCAATAAATGCCAATCAATGTGATACACCGTATTAACAAATTGAATAAAAAACATATAATCTCATAGATACAGAAAAAGCTTTTGCCACAATTCAATACCTATGTATGAAAAGAACTCTCCAGAGTGTAGGCAAAGAGGGAACCTACCTCAATGTAAGAGGCCATATGCAACAAACACATAGCAAACATTATTCTCAATGGTGAAAAACTGAAAGCATTTCCTCTAAGATCAAGAACAAAACAAGGGTGCCCACTTTTTGCCACCGTTATTCAACACAGTATTGGAAGTCCTAGCCACAGAAATCAGAAGGAAAAAAAGAGGAATCCTGACTGGAAAAGAAGTAAAACTGTCACTGTGCAGATGACATGATATTGTACATAGATCCTGCCAGAAAACTACTAGAGCTCGTCAATGATTTTGCAAAGATGCAGGATGCAAAATTAAAGCACAGAAATCCCTTGCCTTCCTATACACTAACAACAAGAAATCAGAAAGAGAAAAAAGGAAAAAAATGCCTTCACCACTGCAACAAAAATAATAAAATACCTGGGAATAAACCTACTGAGGAGACAAAGACCTGTATTTAGAAAACTAGAAGGCACTGCTGAAAGAAGTCAAAGACAAATAAGAAAATATACCATGTTCTTGGATCAGAAGAATCAATATTGTGAAAAGGACTAAACTAACCCCAAACAATCTACAGATTAGTGTAATCTCTTATCAAATTCTAATGACATTTTTCACAAAATTATAATGAAAAATTTTTACAATTTGTATGGAATCACACACACACACACAAAATCAGAATAGCCAAAGCAATCTTGAGAAAGAAAAATGGAGCTGGAAGAAAACTTTTCTGACTTCACACTATACTACAAAGCTTCAGTAATCAAGATAATATGGTCCTGGCACAAAAACAGAAATATCATTCAATGGAACAAGGTAAAAAGCCCCCCAAAAATCCACACACCTATGGGCTCCTTAACTTTGACAAAGGAGGAATATACAATGGAGAAAAGAGACAGCCTCTTCAATACGTAGCACTGGGAACACTGGATAGCTACATGTGAAAAAATGAAATTAGAACATACTCTTAACACAATACACAAAGATAAACTAAGAAAATGGGTTGTAGACCTAAATGTAAGTCCAGAAACTGTAAAACTCTTAGAGGAAAACATAGAACACTCTTTGACATGAATCACCACAAGATCCTCTTTGACCCACCTCCTAGAGTTATGGAAACAAAACCTAAAATAAACAAATGGGACCTAATTAAACTTAAAAGCTTTTGCACAGCAAAGTAAACTATAAACAAGGTGGAAAGACAACCCTTAGAATGGGAAATATTAATTGCAAACAAAACAACTGAAAAGGGATTCATACCCAAAACATACAAGTAGCTTGTGCAGCTCAGTATCAGAAAAACAACCCAATCAAGAAACAGGCAAAAGACCTAAACCAACATTTCTCCTAAGACGACATACAGATGGCCAAACACATGAAAATATGTTCAACATCACTCATTATGGAGAGAAATAAAAATCAAAACTGCAATGAGGTATCACATAACACTAGTTAGAATAGCCACCATGAAAAAATCTACGAACAACAAATGTGTAGAGGATGTGGAGGAAAGTTTACATTCCCTGTTGTAGGGAATGTAAACTGATACAACCACTATGGTGAACAGTATGAAGATTCCTTAAAAAGACAAGGAATAAAACTACAATATTACTCAGCAATCCCACCCCTGCACATATATTCTGAGAAAACCATAATTCAAAAAGACCCATGTACCCCAATGTTCATTGCAGCTCTATTTATTGGCAGGACATGGAAGCAATCTCAATGTCCATGGACAGATGAATGGATAAAGAAGTTGTGGTACATATATACAATGGAATATTATTCAGCCATAAAAAGGAACAAAATTGGGTCATTTGTAGTGATGTGAATAAACCCAAAGTGTCATGCATAGTGAAGTCAGAAAGAGAAAATCAGACATCATATATTAATGCACATATTTATGGAATCTAGAAAAATGATGAGCCTATTTGCAGGGAAGGAATGGAGACACAGACGCAGAGAATGGACTTGTATTCACAGCGGGGAAAGAGAGGGTGAGGCAAACAGAGTAACACTGGGATATATACACTGCAGTGTTTAAAGTAGATAACTAGTGGGAAACAGAGCTCAACTCTGTGGTCTGTGAACCTGGAAGGGTGGGATTGGGTGGGGAGTGTGAGAGGGTGGCTGAAGAGAGAGGGGATATTTCTATATTTAGAGCTGATTCATGCTGTTGCCCCACAGAAACCAGCACAACATTGTAAGGTAATTATAATGCAATTCAATTAATTGACAAAAGGAAAGAAATCATAAAAATCAGAACAGAAATAAATGAAACAGAAAAAGGAAAAAGTTAAAAATACCAATAAAATAAAAGTTGGCTCTTTGAGAAAATAGAATTGATAAACCTTTAGCCAGACTCGAAATAAAATTGGATAGGACTCTTAATAAAATTAGAAAAAGGAAAAATCACAAATGACACTGTAGATCTAAGGATCATAAGAGATCCTTATATGCCTTATATGCCAATAAAATGGACAACCTGGAAGAAATGAAACAGGAAGTATTAGAAAATATAAACAGATCAATCAAGTAATGAAACTGAAACAGTAATTAAAAATCTTCCAGCAGAAGTCCAGGACCTCATGGCTTCACACCAAATTCTAGCAAACATTTATGTTAGACCTAACACCTCTCCTTCTCAAAACTCTTTCAAAGAATTGTAAAGGGAGGGACTCTCCAAATTCACTCTATGATATCACCATCACCCTGAAACTAAAACCACACTAAGATATAACAAAATAAAGAAAGGCCAATATCACTGATGAACACAGATGAAAAAAAAAAAAAAATCCTTATAACAGAGTAGCAAACGATTCAAAACACACTAAAAGGATCATACACCATGATCAAATGGAACTTATTCCAGGGATACAAGGATTCTCCAAGAGTAGCAAACGATTCAAAACACACTAAAAGGATCATACACCATGATCAAATGGAACTTATTCCAGGGATACAAGGATTCTCCAATATATGCAGATCAACCAATGCAATACACCATGTTAATAAATTAAAGAATAAAAGCCATATGATCATCTCAATAGATGCAGAAGTAGCTTTTGACAAAATCGCACACCCATTTATGGTAAAAACTGTCCAGAACGTGGGCATAGAGGAAACATGTCTCAATATAATAAGGCCATACACAACAAACCTACAGCAAACATCATTCTAAGTGGTGAAAAACCGAAAGCATTTCTCTGAATATCAGGAATAAGACAAGGATGTCCGTTCTGACCACTCTTATTCAATGTAGTTTTGGTAGTTCTAGTCCAGCAATCAGGGAAGAAAAATAAAACAAACTGAAAAAGAAGCAAAACTGTCACCGTTTGCAAATGACATGTTACTATACATAGAAAATCCTAAAGATGCCACCAGAGGAGCTTTCCTGGTGGTTCAGGAGTAAAGAATCCACCTGCAATGCAGGAGACACAGGTTTGATCCCTTGTCTGGGAGGATCCCACGTGCTGTGGAGCAACGAAGCCTATGCACCACAGATCCTGGGAGCCACAAATACTGGCCCACGTGCTGCGGCTACCGAAGCTCGTGCGCCCTAAAGCCCGTGCTCCACAGCGAGAGACGCCACTGCAGTGAGCCCACGCAGAGCAACAGAGAGTAGCCACCACTCGCCACAGCTAGAGAAGAGCACGCACAGCAGCAAAGACCCAACACAGCCAAAAATAAATTATTTAAAAAATGAGTTTTTGAGGTTAATTTCTGCTTTTATTTGCCAATATAATCAACTACAGTGGACTACAAACTTTTTTGATTAAAAAAGACATTTTATATCACAATCCAACACATGCATATATAATATGTACACATATATAAAAGCAAAATAAAGTTTTACCAAAAACCCTGAGTGCCGTTTTTTTTGGAGATCCTTATTTTTAAAAAAACAAAACAGAAGAAACAATAATCTTAAAAACAGATGCCACCAGAAATCTACTGGATGTAATCAATGAATTTGGTAAAATTTCAGTATATAAAAGTAATGCATGGAAATCTTTCATATTTCTATACTAACAATAAAAAAAATAAATTAGGAAAACAATTCCATTTACCATTGGAAGGAATAGTATAAAATACCTAGAAATAAGCCTACCTAAGGAGACAAAGTTTTAAGCTAGCTTAAAACTCAACATTCAGGAAACTAAGATCATGGCATCCGGTCCCATCACTTCATGGCAAACAGATGGGGAAACAATGGAAACAGAGACATTTTTTTGGGGGGGGGCTCCAAAATCACTGCAGATGATGACTGCAGCCATGAAATTAAAAGACGCTTGCTCCTTGGAAGAAAAGCTATCACCAACCTAGACAGCATACTAAAAAGCAGAGACATTACTTAGCCAACAAAGGTCTGTCTAGTCAAAGCTATGGTTTTTCCAGTAATCATGTATGGATCTGAGAGATGGACTATAAAGAAAGCTGAGCACTGAAAAATTGATGCTTTTGAACTGAGGTGTTGGAGAAGACTCTTGAGAGTCCCTTGGACTGCAAGGAGATCCAACCAGTCCATTCTGAAGGAGGTCAGTCCTGAATAGTCACTGGAAGAACTGATGCTGAAGCTGAAACTCCAATAATTTGGCCACATGATGCGAAGAACTGACTCACTGGAAAAGACCCTAGTGCTGGGAAAGATTGAAGGCAGGAAGAGAAGGGGATGACAGAGGATGAGATGGTTGGATGGCATCACCAACTCGATGGCCATGAGTTTGAGTAAACTCTAGGAGTTGGTAATGGACAGGGAGGCCTGGCGTGCCGCAGTCCATGGAGTCACAAAGAGTTGGACACGACTGAGTGACTGAACTGAAGGAGGCAACAGACCTATACTCATAAAAATATAAACTCTGATGAAAGAAATCAAAGAGATGGATAATATACCATATTCTTGGATTGGAAGAATCAATATTGTGAAAATGAATATACTACCCAACACAAGCTATAGATTCAATGCAATTCCTATCAAATTATCAAGGTCATTCTTCACAGAATTAGAACAGAAATTGTACAATTAGTATGGAAACACTAAAGACCCAGGGTAGCCAAAGCAGTCTTGAGAAAGAAAAACATATCTGGAGAAATCAGGCTCCTTGACTTCAAACCAGACTACAGAGCTACAGTAATCAAGACATCATGGTACTGGCACAAAAACAGAAATGTAGCTCAATGGTAAAGGACAGATACCCCGGAATAAACCCCCATTCCTGTGGTCACCTAATCTGCCAGACAGAAGGCAAGAATATACAATAGAGAAAAGGAAGCCTCTTCAATAAGTAGTGCTGGAAAATCTGGACAGCTCTGGGGTGGGATTTGGGGCATGGGAGGAAGGCACAAGAGTGGGTGGATATATCTATGTGCTTAGTTGCTCAGTATATGTATAGCCGGTTAGTGTAGTTATACAGCATATATTAAAGCATTATAAAGCAATTAAACTTCAATTAAAAATAAATTGTTTAAATGTTCAATTAAAAAAAGAAAGCTTGAGTTGCACTTAAATCAGATGAAATAGTTTAACATCAAAATTGTTACAAGAGACAAGGTTACAACATAATAATCAAGGGATCAATCCAAGAATAAGATATAATAATTGCATTTATGCACCACTATAGGAACACCTCAATATATAAGGCAAATGCTAACAGACAAAAACAGAGAAATCAACAGTAACAAAAATAGTGGGGGACTTTAATATTCCCTTTACACAAATGGACAAATCATCAAGATAGAAAATAAATAAGGAAACACAAGCTTTAAATGACACAACAGACCAGATAGACTTAATTGATATTTACATGAAACATTCAACCTGAAAGCAGCAGCATATGCTTTCTTCTCAAGTGCACATGGAACATCCTTCAGGACAGATCACCTCTTGGGTCATGATTCAAGCCTCAGTAAACTCAAGAAAACTGAAATTGTATCAAGCATCTTTTCCAACAACACTATGAGATTAGAAATCAATTACAGGAAAAGAACTATTAAAAAAAAAAACACAAACACATGGAGGCCAAATAATATGCTGCTAAATAACCAAGAGATCACTGAGGAAATCAAACAGGAAATTTAAAAACTATGTAGAAACAAGTGACAATGAAAGCACAACAACCCAAAAACTATGGGATGCAGCAAAAGCAGTTCTAAGAGTGAAGTTTATAGCAATCCATTCTCCCCTTAAGAAAGAAGAAAAGTCTCAAACAATCTGCTCTTCCACCTAATGCAACCAGAGAAAGATGATCAAAGAATCCAGTTAGTGGAAGGGAAGAAATGAGAAAAGAGCAGAAATAAAATATAAACAAAACAATAGCAAATATCATAAAAGTTGGTTCTTTGAAAAAATAAACAAAATTGATAAAACTTAAGTCAGACTCAAAAAAAGGAGAAATCTGAATCAATAAAATTAGAAATAAAAAAGAAGAAATTACAACTGACACTGAAGACATACACAGGATCATATGGCACTAGCAAAAGCAACTATATGCCAATAAAATGGATAACCTGGAAGAAACAGATGAATTCATTGAAAGGTACAACCTTCCAAAACTGGACCAATAAGAAATAGAAAATAGAAACAGACCAATCACAAGTAATGAAATTGAAAGAGTAATTAAAAATCTTCCAACAAACAAAAGTCAAGGACCTGATGGCTTCACAGGCAAGTTCCATCAAACATTTATAGAAGACCTAACATGTCTCTTTTGCAGACTCTTCCAAAAAATTGCAGAGGGAAGGAAACTCCCAAACTTGATTTATAAGGCCACCATCACCCAAATACCCAAACCAGACAAAGATATCACAAAAAAAGAAAACTATAGAAAATTACAGACCAATATCACTGAAGAATACAGATGCAAAACTCCTCAACAAAATACTAGCAAACAGACTTCAACAACATATTAAAAGGATCATATACCACAATTAAGTGAGATTTATTCTAGGGATGCAAGGAGTCTTTGATATATGCAAATCAGCCAATGTGATACACTATGTTAACAATTGAAACACAAAAACCATATGATCATCTCAGTAAGTGCAGAAAAAGATTTTAACAAAATTCCACACCCACTTATGACAAAAATTCTCCAGAAAGTGGGCATAGAAGGAACATACCACAATGTAATAAAGGCCATATACAACAAACCCACAGCAAATATCATTCTCAATGATGAAAAGCAAAGCATTTCTTTTAAGATCAGCAACAAGACAAGGATGCCCACTCTTGCCCCTCTTATCCAACAGATTTGGAAGTTCTAGCCATGGCAATCAGAGAATAAAAAGAAATACAAACTGGAAAAGAAGAAATAAAACCATCACTATTTGCTGATGGCATGATACTATAAATAGAAAATCCCAAAGATGCCATTAGAAATCTATTGGACCTAATCAATGAGTTTGGTAAGGTTGTAAGATGTAAATTAATGCACAGAAATCTCTTGCATACAACAACAACAAAAGAGTAAAAGAGAAATTAAGGAAACAGTCTCACTTACCACTGCAACAAAAATAATAAAATAGCTAGGAATAAGCCTACCCAGGAGGCAAAAACCTGTACTCAGAATACTATAAGACACTGATGAAAGAAATCAAAGATTGAAAAAAATAATGAATAAATATACCATGTTCTTGGATTGAAAGAATATTGTAAAAAATGACTATCCTGCCCAAAACAATTACAGATTCAATGCAATCCAAATAAAACTACCAATGTAATTTTTCACAGAATCAAAAACTAAAAAGTTTATCACTTGGATAGAAACACAAAAGAACCCAAATAACCAAAGCAATCTGGAGAAAGAAAAATGGAGCTGGAGGAATCAACCTTCCTGACTTCAGACTATACCACAAAGCCTCAGTAATCAAGACAATATGGTATTGGCCCCAAAACAGAAATATAGGTAAGTAGTACAGGACACAAATCCAAAAGATAAGCACATACAACTATGGTACCTAATGTATGACAAAGGAGGCAGGAATATACAATGGAGAAAGGACAGTCTCTTCGTTAAGTGGTGCTGAAAATGGACATCTCTATGAGAAAGAAGGGCATGAGAACACTACCCAAGACCATATGAAAATAAACTCTAAATGGGTTGAAGACCTAAATGTAAAACTTGACACTATAAAAATCCTGGAGGAAAACATAATGAAAACCCTCTGACATAAACCACAGTAAGATCTTCTTTATCCCACCTCCTAGTGTAATGAAACTAAGAAAGAAAGAAAGTGAATTTGCTCAGTTGTGTCTGACTCTTTGCGACCCCATGGACTGTAGCCTACCAGGCTCCTCTGTCCATGGAATTTTCCAGGCAAGAGTACTGGAGTGGGTTGCCATTTCCTTCTCCAGGGGATCTTCCCGATCCAGGGATCGAAACTGGGTCTCCTGCATTGCAGGAAGACACTTTACCATCTGAGCCACCAGGGAAGCAAACAAAAATAAAATGAGATATAATCAAACTTAAAAACTTTTGCATATCAAGTTCAGTTCAGTCACTCAGTCATGTCTGACTCTTTGCGACCCCATGAATTGCAGCATGGTAGGCCTCTCTGTCTATCACCAACTCCTGGAGTTTACCCAAACTCATGTGCATCGAGTTGGTGATGCCGTCCAGCCATCTCATCCTCTGTTGTCCCCTTCTCCTCCTGCCCCCAATCCCTCCCAGCATCAGGGTCTTTTCCAGTGAGTCAACTCTTCTCATGAGGTGGCCAAAGTATTGGAGTTTCAGCCTCAGCATCAGTCCTTTCAATGAACACCCAGGACTGATCTCCTTTAGGATGGACTCGTTGGATCTCCAACACCACAGTTCAAAAGCATCAATTCTTCGGCGCTCAGCTTTCTTCACAGTCCAACTCTCACATCCATACATGACCACTGGAAAAACCATAGCCTTGACTAGACGGACCTTTGTTGGCAAAGTATTATCTCTGCTTTTTAATATGGTATCTAGGTTGGTCATAGCTTTCCTTCCAAGGAGTAAGCGTCTTTTAATTTCATGGCTGCAGTCACCATCTACAGTGATTTTGGAGCCCAAAAACATAAAGTCTGACACTGTTTCCACTGTTTCTCCATCTAGGAAACCACAAACAAGATGAAAGGACAACACTCAGAATGAGAGAAAGTAAATGCAAATGAAGCAAGTGGCAAAGGATTAATTTCCAAAATATACAAACAGTTCATGCAACTCAATATCAAAAAACAAAGAATCCAATGAAAAAATGAGCAGAAGACTTAAACAGACATTTCTCCAAAGAAGACATACAGATGGCCAAGAGGCACATGAAAAGATGCTCAACATCACTAATTATTTGAGAAATGCAAATCAAAACTACAGTGAGGTATAACCTCATAACCTCACACCAGTCAGAACATCCATCATCAACAAATCTACTGATAATAAATGCTGGCAAGGATGTGGAGAAAAGGCAACCCTCTTACACTGTTGGTGGGAATGTAAATTGATATAGCCACTATGTAGAACAGTATGGATATTCCTTAAAAAACTAAAATTAGAACCACAGTATGACCCAGCAATCCTACTCCTGGGTATATACCCAGACAACATCATAATTCAAAAAGACACATGCACTCCAGTGTTAATTGCAGCTCTATTTACAATAGCCATGACATTAAAGCAGTCTAGATGTCTATTAGCAAATGAATGGATAAAGATACTTAGATATAATGGAATGTTACTCAATTGTAAAAAAAAAAAAGGTCGTTTTAGTGATGTGAAAGAGCCTACAGTTTTTGTCTTGCAGAGTGAAGTCAGAAAAACATTGTATATTAATGCATATATATGGACACTATTAACAGAAAAAATGGTATTGAACCATTGCAGGGCAAGAATTGAGACACATATAGAGAATGTGCATGTAGACATGGAGCTGGGGGAGGAAGAGGAGGGTAGGATAAGTTGGGAGATGACGACTGACCTCTGTACACTACCATGTGCAAAGCAGACAGCTCGTGGGAACCTGCCTTAGGGTACGGGCACTCAGCCTAGTGCTCTGTGATGCTCCAGGGCGGTGGGATGGGAGGCTGTGGGAGGGAGTCTTAAGAGAAAGGATATATGTATACATCAAGCTGATGAACTTCGTCGTAAAGCAGAAAGTAACACAATATTGCAAAGTAATTATATTCCAATCTTTAAAAAAAAAAATGCCTGAGAAACACCAGGGCCTACTGTCAGCATTCCATGGTTAGGGTGGGGCCCACAGCAGCACCAACAGCAGGATAAACCCAAGGAAACCCATGCTAAGACACACCAATCCAATTAACAAATTAAATACAAAGAAAAAATAGTAAAAGCAACACAGGAAAAGCAACAAATAAGATATATGCAAGTCCCCATCAGGCTACCAGCTGATTTTTCAGCAGAAACTGCAGGACAGAAAGGAGTCACAGGACACATTTAAAGTAAAGAAAGGGAAAAACCTAAAAACAAGAATACCCTATACCACAAGGCTCTCATTCAGAGTTGGCAGAGAAATCAAAAGCTTTACAGAGAAGCAAAAGATCAGAGAATTCAGCACCACCAAACCAACTTCAGAACAAATGCTAAAGGAACATCTATAGGAAAAAAAAAAAAAAAAGAGGTCACAACTAGAAACAAGAAAATCACAAATTGTAAAGCTGGTAAAGAGAAACATACAGTAACAGTAGGAAATCATCAACAAACAAATATGATACCGAAATAAGTAACGATGAGGAAAGGAGAGTAAAATGCAGCAAATGGGAAATGCATTTGAAAGTCAGAGACCAGCAACTTAAAAAAACCTTGTATATATAGACTGCTATATCAAAAATTTGTGGCAACCACAAACCAAAAACTACAATAGATATCACAAAAAGCAATACTAATACAACAATAAAGATATCCACAAATCATAGGAGGAGTGAATAAAAGAGGAAGGGAAGGGAAAAGAACTATGATCACAAATCCCAAATGATTAACAAAATAGTAGTAAGAACATACATATCATAATTACCTTAAACGTAAATGGATTAAATGCTCCAACCAAAAAAACATATTGGCTGATGGATACAAAAACAAGAACCCCATATATGCTGTGTACAAGAGACCAGCTTCAAGCCTAGGGACACATACAAACTGAAAATAGTGGGGGGGGGGGTGAGGAGGGGATGGAAAAAGGTATCCCTTGCAAAGGAAATCAAAAGAAAGCTGAAGTATCAACATGAGAAAAATAGATTTTAAAATAAAGACAGTGGCAAGAAACAAAAAATAACACTACATAATGATCACAGGATTGATCCAAGAAGAAGATATAAACATTGTAAATATATACACACCCACATAGGAGGTCCTTAACATGTAAGGCAAAAGCTTAGAGCAATAAGAGGGGAGAGAGTAACACAACAGTATTGGAGGACTTTAATAACACAACACTTGTACCAACAGAAAGATCATCCAGACAGAAAATCAATATGGAAACATGAGCCTTAAATAGCACAGTGGACCAAGCAGACTGAATTGATATTTAAAGAACATTCCATTTGAAAGAGGTGAATAAACTTTCCTCTCAAGTGCATATGGAAGCTTCTCCAGAATAGATGACATCTTGGGCCATAAATGAAGCCTGGTAAAATTTAAGAAAATTGAAATCATGTCAAGCATCTTTCCCAAACACAATGCTCTGAGATTAGAAAGTAATTACAAAAGAAAAAAATCTAAAACACACAAACATGTAGAGGCTAAACAATATGTTACTAAGTACCAATGGGTCAATGAGAAAAAGAAAAAAGAGATGAATGACAATGAAACCACAACAATCCAAATCTTATGTGTGGGACACAGCAAAAGCAGTTCTAAGAGGGAAGTTTGCAGCAACATAATCTTAACTCAGGAAAGAAGAAAAAATCTACAATAAACAACTTGATCTTATACCTAAAGCAACAAGAGACAGAAAAACAAAACCCAAAGTTAGTAGAAGGAAAGAAATCATAAAGATCAGAATAGAAATAAGTGAAAAAGAGACAGTGAAAACAACAGAAAAGATCAGTGAAACTAAAAACTGGTTCTTTGAAAAGAAAGACAATAAATTTTTAATGCAGAGTCATCAAGAAGGAAAAGTCTCAACTGATAAAATTAGAAGTGAAAGAAGTTAATGCTGATATCACAGAAATATAAAGAATCATAAGAGCCTACTACAAGCAACTATATGTCGATTACATGGACAACCTAAAAGAAATGGACAAATTATTAGAAAGGTACAACTTACAAGACTGATCAGGGAAAAACAGAAAATATGAACACACCAATCACAAGCACTGAAATGGTGATTTTAAAAATCCCAAGAAACCAAAGTCCAGGAGTAGATACCTTCAGAGGTGAATCCAAACATTTAGAGAAGAATTAACACCCATATTTCTCAAAATCTTCCCAAAATTTCAGAGGAAGAAACACTTCTGAACTCATTCTATAAGGCCACCATCACTGTGATACCAAAATCAGACAAAGATAACACACACACACAAAAGATAATGACAAGCCAATATCACTGATAAACATAGATGCAGAAATCCTCAACAAAATGTTAGCAAATCTAACCCCCCAGAAACATCAAAACGCTCATACCCTGTGATCAAGTGGGATCTGTCTTCTATCCACAAATCAGTCTATGTGGTACACAACATTAACAAACTGAAGAATTAAAACATATGATCATCTCAATAGAAGCAGAAAAAGCTTTTGAAAAAATTCAACATTCATTTATTATAAAAACTCTCCAGAAAGTGGGTATAGAGAGAGCTTACCTAAACATAATAAAGGCTATATATGACAACCCACAGCTAAATTCAACAGTGAAAAGCTGAAAATATTTCCTTTAAGATCAGCAACAAGACAAAAACATCCATTCTCACCACATTTATTCAAAATAGTTTTGGAAGTCCTAGCTACAGACGTCAGAGAAGAAAAAGAAATAAAGGTAATCCAAATTTGAAAAGAAGAATTAAACTGTCACTGTTTGAAGATGACATCATACTATATACAGAATATCTTAACTGCTACCAAAAAACTACTAGATGTTATCAATGAATTGGGTAATGTTTCAGGATACAAAATTAGTACACAGAAATTTCTTGCATATTTATACACTAACAAATGGTCAAAAAGATCAATTAATGAAACAATTCCATTTACCATCACATCAGAAAGAACAAGATATCTAGGAATAAACCTACTTAAGGAGACAAAAACCTGTACTCTGAAAACTGTAAGATGCTGATGAAAGAACTGAAGATACACAGACAGATGGAAAGATACCTATTCTTGGAGTGGAAGAATCAATATCATCAAAATGACTGTACTTCCAAAAGTAAGTTACAGATTCAATGCAATCTCTATCAAATTACCAACAGCATTTTTCAGAGAACTGGAACAAAATTTGCTTAAATTTATGGAAACCCATAGTACATGAATAGCTAAAGCAATCCTGAGAGAGAAAATCAGCTGGAGGTCTCAGGTTCCCTGACTTTGGACTATACTACAAAGCAACAAAGGTCCATCTAGTCAAGGCTATGGTTTTTCCTGTGGTCATGTATGGATGTGAGAGTTGGACTGTGAAGAAGGCTGAGCGCCGAAGAATTGATGCTTTTGAACTGTGGTGTTGGAGAAGACTCTTGAGAGTCCCTTGGACTGCAAGGAGATCCAACCAGTCCATTCTGAAGGAGATCAGCCCTGGGATTTCTTTGGAAGGAATGATGCTAAAGCTGAAACTCCAGTCCTTTGGCCACCTCATGCGAAGAGTTGACTCATTAGAAAAGACTCTGATGCTGGGAGGGATTGGGGGCAGGGGGAGAAGGGGTCGACCGAGGATGAGATGGCTGGATGGCATCACTGACTCGATGGACGTGAGTCTGGGTGAACTCCGNAACTCACGGAGTTTACTCAAACTCATGTCCACCGAGTCAGTGATGCCATCCAACCGTCTCATCCTCTGTCATCCCCTTCTTCTGCCTTCAATCTTCCCCAGCATCAGAGTCTTTTCCAATGAGTCAGTCCTTCCCATCAGGTGGCCAAAGTATTGGAGTTTCAGCTTCAGCATCAGTCCTTCCAATGACTATTCAGGACTGATTTCCTTTAGAATGAAATGGCTGGATCTCCTTGCAGTCCAAGGGACTCTCAAGAGTCTTCCCCAACACCTCAGTTCAAAAGTATCAGTTCTTTGGCACTTAGCTTTCTTTATAGTCCAATTCTCACATCCATACATGACCACTAGAAAAACCATAGCCTTGACGTGACAGACCTTTGTTGGCAAAGTAATGTCTCTGCTTTTTAATATGCTATCTAGGTTGGTCATAACTTTCCTTTGAAGGAGTAAGCGTCTTTTAATTTCATGGCTGCAATCACCATCTGCAGTGATTTTGGAGCCAAAAAAATTAAGTCTGACACTGTTTCCTCATCTATTTCCCATGAAGTGATGGGACCAGATGCCATGATCTTACTTTTCTGAATATTGAGTTTTAAGCCAACTTTTTCACTCTCCTCTTTCACTTTCATCAAGAGGCTCTTTAGTTCTTCTTTGCTTTCTGCCATAAGGGCGGTGTCATCTGCATATCTGAGGTTATTGATATTTCTCCTGGCAATCTTGATTCCAGCTTGGGCTTCTTCCAGCCCAGCGTTTCTCATCATGTACTCTGCATATAAGTTAAGTAAACAAGGTGATGTTATACAGCCTTAACGTACTCCTTTCCCTATTTGGAACCAGTCTATTGACCCATCTCCAGTTCTAAATGTTGCTTCCTGACCTGCATACAGCTTTTTCAAAAGGCAGGTCAGGCTGGTATTCTCATCTCTGTAAGAATTTTTCACAGTTTGCTATGATACTACCTTCTTCCAGGTCCTATATTTAAGTGCAGTCATTTTGGGTGTTAGGGCTTCAGAAGATGAATTCAGGTGGGAGACGTGATTTAGCATATAAGTCAAAGGAGATAGAAGTCCTAGCTAAACATACACACACACACACCTCTGCTGGCAAACAGTGTGGCTCACCTGTGCTGGGACCAGACCTGGTTTGACCAGTCATGCTCTGCTGTAATTTGACTCAGAGAGCAGGCCTAGAAACATCACTCTGACTGCAGAGCATCCGACAGTCTGAGGAGGTGGCTTCACATAAAGCCTTCGTGCTACTGTGCTATGTTTCAAAAAGCAGCAGCCAGGACTCTGAATGTTGCAGAGATAGTGGACAGCAGACAAGATGGCAGAGAAGGACGTGAGCACACCTCCTCGCATGGAAACACCAGAATCACAACTAACTGCTGGACAACCCTTGACAAAAAAGGACTGGAACCCTCCTCTAAAAAAGATACTTTACATCCAAAGATAAAAAAAGAAGCCCCCACAACAAGGTAGGATGGATGGCTTCATGGTATAATTAAATCCAAAGCCGCTGTGTGGGTGACTCACAAACTGGAAAATAACTGTATCGCAGAGGTTCTCACACAGGAGTGAGAGCTCTGTGTCTCCTGTCAGGCTCCACAGCTGGGGGTTCTGGCAACAGGATAAGGAGCCCCCGGAGCATTTGGCTTTAAAGGCCAGTGGGGCCTGACTGCAGAAGAAAACAATAGGAAAGATCAATGAAACCAAAAGCTGGCTCTTTGAAATGAAAAACAAAACTGACAAACCTTTAGCCAGCCACATCACAAAAAAAGGGGAAAGGGCTCAAATCAATAAAATGATAAATGAAAAAGGAGAAGTTACAACTGAGAACAAAGAAATAAAGGATCATAAGAGACTACTGCATGCAATTATATGCCAACAAAATGAACAACCTAGAAGAAATGGACAAATTTCTAGAAAGGTGCAATCGTCCAAGTCTCAACCAGGAAGAAATACAAAATATGAACAGACCAATCACAAGTACTGGAATTGAAAGTGTGATGTATAAAGTCCCAACAAACAAAAGTCCAGGACAAGATGTCTTCACAGTGGAATTCTAACAAACATTTCAGTTCAGTTACTTAGTCATGTCCGACTCTTTGCAACCCAATGAATCACAGCACGCCAGGCCTCCCTGTCCATCACCAACTCCCAGAGTTCACTCAGACTCACGTCCATCGAGTCAGTAATGCCATCCAGCCATCTCATCCTCTGTCGTCCCCTTCTCCTGCCCCCAATCCCTCCCAGCATCAGAGTCTTTTCCAATGAGTCAACTCTTCGCATGAGGTGGCCAAAGTACTGGAGTTTCAGCTTCAGCATCATTCCCTCCAAAGAAATCCCAGGGCTGACCTCCTTCAGAATGGACTGCTTGGATCTCCTTGCAGTCCAAGGGACTCTCAAGAATCAGAGAGGAGTAAATAACTAGCCTTCTGAAACTATTCAAAAAAACTGAAGAAAAAGTAATTCTCACGAACTCGTTCTAAGAGGCTATTACCCTGATACCAAAACCAGATAAAGACACCATGAAAAAATAAAGTTCACTGATGAACACAGACGCAAAAATTCTCAACTAAATAGTAGCAGACCAAATCCAACACATTAAAAGGATCATACTCCATGACCAACTGGGATTTATTCCATGGATATAGTGATTTCTCAGTATCTGCAAATAAACCAGTGTGATACATCACATTAACGAAATGAAGAATAAAAACCTCATGATCACCTCAATACACAAAAAGCTTTTGACAAAATTCAACACCCATTTATGATAACTCTCCATAAAGTGAACACAGTGGTAACCTGCTTCAATATAATAAACCTCATATATGACAAGCCCAAAGCTAACATGAAAAGCTGAAAGCATTCCCTCGAAATCAGGAACAAGATAAAGGTATCCACTCTCATCTAAACATTGCTGATTATTAGAGAAATGCAAATCAAAACTAAAATGCCAGAGCACCTCATACTGCTCAAAATGACAAACCTCAAAAAGTCTACAAATAATAAATGCATGAGAGGATGTGGGGGAAAAGGAACCCTCCTACACTGTTGGAATGTAGATTGATAAAACTTAAGTAGAGGTTCTTTAAAAAATTATTATATGATCCAGCAATTATTATACGATCAAGCTAGAATCAAGACTGCCAGGAGAAATATCAAGAACCTCAGATATGCATATGATACCACTCTAATGGCACAAAGAAGAACTAAGTAGCCCCTTGGTGAAGGTGAAAGAGGAGAGTGAAAAAGGTGGCTTGAAACTCAACATTCAAAAACCTAAGATCATGGCATCCAGTCCCATCGCTTTATGACAAACGGAAGGGGGAAACGTGGAAGCAGTGACAGATTTTATTTTCTTGGGCTCCAAAATCACTGCAAATGGTGACTGCAGCCATGAAATTAAAAGGCACTTGTTCCTTGGAAGGAAAGCTATGACAAACTTAGACAGTGTCTTAAAAAGCAGAGATACCACTTTGCTGACAAAAGTTCATATAGCCAAAGCTGTGGTTTTTCCAGTAGTCATGTATGGATATGAGAGTTGGATCACAAAGAAGGCTGGGCGTTGAAGAACTGATGCTTCTCAACTGTGGTGTTGAAGAAGACTCTTGAGAGTCCCTTGGACTGCAAGGAGATCCAACCAGTCCATCCTAAAGGAAATCAGTCCTGAATATTCATTGGAAGGACTGATGCTGAAGCTCAAACTCCAATCCTTTGGCCACCTGATGTGAACAGCCAACTTATTGGAAAAGACCCTAATGCTGGAAAAGATTGAAGGCAAAAGGAAAGGGGATGGCAGAGGATAAGATGATTACATAGTATCACTGATGGATTTGAGCAAACTCCAGGAGATAATGGAGGACAGGAGAGCCTGGGGAGCTGCAGCCCATGAAAGAGTTGGCCACAACTTAGCAACAAAATGACAACAAATGATCCAGCAACCCCACTCCTGGGCACGGTCTGGGGAAAACCAAGATTCAAAAAGACATGAAGCAACGTAAATGTCCACAGACAGAGGAATGAAGAAGATGTGGTGTACATATATACACACACGACTGAATACTGGAATGAAATAACACCATTTCTAGCAACATGGATGGACCTAGAGCTTATCATACTTATGAAGTAAATCAGATAAAGACAAATATTTATGACAATGCTTATATTTGGAAGCTAAAAAGATGATACAAACGAATTTATCTACAAAACAGAAACAGAATGACAGACTTTGAAAACAAACTTATGATTCCCGAAGGGGAAAGTGATGGGAAGGGATAAATCAGGAATTTGGGATTAACATAAATACAGTACTATACATATGATAATCAACAAGGACTTAGTGTACAACACAGATAATTCTACTCAATATGCTGTATAATCTATATGGAAGAACATCTTTAAAAGAATGCGTGTGTGTGTGTCTGTGTGTGTGTATTCTCACACACACACACAGAAATAGTTGAGTATGTTCATATCTCAAGGCAAGAATGCTGAAGTAGTTTGCTATTCCCTTCTCCAGTGGACCACGTTCTGTCAGAACTCTCCACCATGACCCATCCGTCTTGGGTGGCCCTACACAGCATGGCATATAGTTTCATTGAGTTAGACAAGGCTGTGGTCCATGTGGTCAGTTTGGTTGGTTTCCTGTGATCGTGGTTTTCATTCTGTCTGCCCTCTGATGGAGAAGGATAAAGAGGCTTGTGGAAACTTCCTGATGGGAGGGACTAGCTAGTGTATAAGATGGCAGTGTAGAAGGACGTCCGCTCATTTCCTGTGAGTCTCTGGAGAAGGGTGGGTCGACAGTGGCCTGCTTCAGGGTCAGGGGCACTGACTACAGCAGTCCCGAGAGCCATGGTGTGCTGGCATAAGCCCTTTTTTTTGATGCTGTTGAAGTGTTGCACTCAATATGCCAGCAAATCTGGAAAATTCAGCAGTGGTCACAGGACTGGAAAAGGTCAGTTTTCATTCTAATCCCAAGGAGGGCAATGCCAAAGAATGTTCAAACTACTGCACAATTGCACTCATTTCACATGCTAGCAAAGTAATGCTCAAAATTCTCCAAGCTAGACTTCAATAGTACATGAACTGAGACCTTCCACATGTTCAAGCTGGTTTTAGAAAAGGCAGAGGAACCAGAGAGCAAATTGCCATCATCCACTGGATCATAGAAGAAGCAAGAGAATTCCAGAAGAACATGTATTTCTGTTTTATTGACTATGCTAAAGCCTTTGACTGTGTGGATCACAACAAACTGGAAAATCCTTCAAGAGATGGGAATACCAGACCATCTGACCTGCCTCCTGAGAAATCTGTATACAGGTCAAGAGGCAACAGTTAGAGCCAGACATGGAACAACAGACTGGTTCCAAGTTGAGAAAGGAGTATGTCAAAACTATATATTGTCACCCTGATTTTTTAACTTATATACAGAGTACATCATGTGAAATGCTAGGCTAGATGAAGCACAAGTTAGAATCAAGATTGCCAGGAAAAATATCAATAAACTCAGATATCAGATGACACCACCCTTATGGCAGAAAGCAAAGAGGAACTAAAGAGCACCTTGATGAAGGTGAAAGAGGAGAGTGAAAGTTGGCTGAAAACTGAACATTCAAAAAACTAAATAAGGTCATGGCAACTGGGCCCATCACATGACAAACTTTATTTTCTTGGGCTCCAAAACCACTGCAGATGGTGACTGCAGCCATGAAATTAAAAGATGCTTGTTTGGTCCTTGGAAGAAAAGCTATCACAAACCTATATGACATATTAAAAAGCAGAGACATTACATTGCCAGCAAAGGTCCATATAATCAAAGCTATGGTTTTTCCAGTGGTCATGTATGGATGTGAGAGTTGGACTGTTAAAGAAGGCTGAACACCGAAGAATGGATACTTTTGAACTGTGGTGTTAGAGAAGACTCTCGAGAATTCCTCGGACTGCATGGAGATCAAACCAGTCCATCCTAAAGGAAATCAGTCCTGAATATTCATTGGAAAGACTGATGCTGAAGCTCCAATACTTTGGCCACCTGACGGAAAGAGTGTATTCCTTAGAAAAGACCCCAATGCTGGGAAAGATTGAGGCAAGAGAAGAAGGGGATGACAGAGATGGTCATTCATTTGTATGATATGAAGATTAACACTTCATGAAAACAATGGAACATAGAAATTTAGTGTAATAAAGTCAGAATAGCTATCCTTACCTATTCTGTTTTTTAGAAGTTTAAAAAGCAAGAACAAACAGCAGCAAATAATCGTGGTTGAATCCTTAGTTTCACTATATATAAAAGAAAAATAGGTAGTTCAGATGGTCAAGAATCTGCCAGCAATGCAGGGGCCCTGTGCTTGATTCCTAGCTTGGGAAGATCCCCTTGGGGAAGGAATGGTTACCCACTCCAGTATTCTTGCCTGGAGAATCCCATGGACAGAAGAGCCTGGCAGGGTACAGCCCATGGAGTCACAAAGGGTTGGATATGACTGAGCAATTAATACTTTCAAGAGAATAATAAAAAATAAAATAATACCCTTAATAAGAAGAAAAAAATGCCAGAAAGGCATGCTTACAAAATAATGTGAAAACTGTAACCTCATATTTCAAAATCAGTTAAAGGAAATTAAAATATTATAGGAGATATAATAAAAACATAAATCATAATTAAATAAGGGAAGGCTTGATTTTAGCTCCAGCACAGAAAGATCTTAGAAGCTATCACTCTCACACAAAAACAAAATTGCTGAACAAACAGAAAATCAGTGATTACTGTTTAGATTCATCAGAGAACCCAGAACACAGGGCTGCTGATCCAAAGTGTGAAGACATTTGAACACAGAGAATCAAGTGAATGGATAAAGAATCACCTTTTTAAGAAGTGATGTTAAAATGATCAGACATCCATATATGAAAAAACAATTAAATCTAGATACAGAACTTATATTTTTAGTTACTTTTTATGAAAACTATATCATAGACCTAAATATAAAGCACAATAATATAAAACTTCTATAAAATAACACAGGATAAAATCTTTATGACCTTGGATTTGGCCATAAGGTTTTACATATAACATCAACATCGCAAGCACTTTCCTTAAAAAATTAGTAATTTATACTTTGTTAAAACTGAAAACTTTTGCTCTACTTCAAGACATTCTTAAGAGAATAAAAACACAAGCCATATAATGGATGAAACTATTTGCAAAATATCCATATGATAAAGGTCTTGCATTCAAAATATACAAATTGTTAAAATTCAATAGTAACATACAAAAAAAATCCAATTGAAAAATGGGAAAAAGAATTGAACAGACATTTCAACACAGTTGTATGGATGGCAAACATGCACAAAATGATGTTTGACAGCATTTACTAGTTTCAAATTAAAATAACAATGAAATACTGCTATGGCCTTCCCAGGTGGCTCAATGGTAAAGAATCCACCTGCCAAGCAGGAGGTGTGGTTTGATCCCTAGGTTGGGAAGATCCCCTGGAGAAGGAAATGGCAACCCACTTCCATGTTCTTGTCTGGAGAATCCCATGGACAGAGGAGCCTGACGGGCTACCATCTAGAGGGTTGCAGAGTTGGACACAACTGGGCCACTAACATACACCAAGGAGGGGAAAGTTCTGCATTCTGAAAATGCTGATAAAAGAACTCAAATAGGACACCAGCAGATGGATGATAAGCCATTTTCTTGAAGAATCAGTAGTGTCAAAATGACTATACTGACCAAGGCAATCTATAGAATCAATGCTGCTGCTGCTGCTGCTGCTAAGTCGCTTCAGTCATGTCTGACTCTGTGCGACCCCATAGACAGCAGCCCACCAGGCTCCCCCGTCCCTGGGACTCTCCAGGCAAGAACACTGGAGTGGGTTGCCATTTCCTTCTCCAATGCATGAAAGTGAAAAGTGAAAGTAAAGTTACTCAGTCGAGTCCAACTCTTAGTGACCTCATGGACTGCAGCCTACCAGGTTCCTCTGTCCATGGGATTTTCCAGGCAGGAGTCCTGGAGTGGGGTGCCACTGCCTTCTCCAATAGAGTCAATGAAGTACTTATCAAGTTACCAGTGGCATTTTTCACAGGATCAGAACAAATAATCTCTTAGTTTGTATGGAAAAACAAAAGAACCCAAATAGCCAAAGCAATTCTGAGAAAGAAAAGGCAGGGCTGGGGGAATTAGACTCCATGAGTTCAGGCTATACTACAAAGCCACAGTCATCAAAACTGTAACACCATCAAAAGTAAACTCAGAATGGATTAAATTCCTAAAAATAAGGCCAGATATTATTAAAGTCTTATAGGAAAACATGGAGAAGGCAATGGCACCCCACTCCAGTACTCTTGCCTGGAAAATCCCATGGACGGAGGAGCCTGGTAGGCTGCAGTCCATGGGGTCGCTAAGAGTCAGACACAACTGAGCGACTTTACTTTCTCTTTTCACCTTCATGCATTGGAGAAGGAAATGGCAACCCACTCCAGTATTCTTGCCTGGAGAATCCCAGGGACGGGGCAGCCTGGTGGGCTGCCATCTATGGGGTCACACAGAGTCAGACACGACTGAAGCAACTTAGAATAGGAAAACATAGAACACTTTTGGACATAAACGCTGCAGTATCTTTTTGGATCCTCCTCGTAAAGAAAATAAAAATAAAGAAATGGGACCTGATTAAACTTAAAAGCTTTCCACAGCAAAGGAAACCATAAACAAAATGAAAAGATAACCCACAGAATGGGAGAAAATATTTGGAACAAAGCCACTGAGAAGGGATTTATCTCCACAATATACCAACAGCTCATACAACTCAACAAAGACACAAAACAATGCGCTTGAAACATGAGCAGAAGACCTAAACAGACGCTTCTCCAAAGAAGACACGATGGCCAAACAGCACAGGGAAATGCACACCACCACCAATTATTAGAGAAACACAAAGCAAAGCTGCTGAGGCATACCTCACACTGATCAGAATGCCCATCGTCAAAAAAACCCCCTACAAATAATAAATTCTGGAGGGAGTGTAGGGAAAAGGAATCCCTCTGACACTGTTGGTGGGAGTTTAAATTGCTGTAACCATTACAGAGAACAGTATGGGGGTTGCTTAAAACCTAGTGTTAGAACTACCATTCGATCCTGCAGTCCCACTTATAAACGCATCTGCAACCTTGTTCAGAACAGAGAGCACCTCTCAAGGGCCCCTATCAGGTCTCTTTCAGACACCCAAGAACTGGGAAATCACTGAAGACGGTAAGTCTACTCTCCAAAAAGCCACATGCTGTGGAGACACGGCCACCCAGATCCTGCTGTGGACCCCCCCTTCTCCTGCACGCTGCCCTTTGAAACTCAATAAAAGACTCAAACCCTCACCCTGCTGTGCCAATGCCATTCTTTGTGTCTGTCCCCTGTCCACTCCTGCAAAGTGAATGGAACTTCTCTTTCTCCTCTTGCTAATATTTCTGTGAATTCTTTCACAACCCATGCCAGCTCATCTAACATTTCAGTGGCCTATGGGGGAATCTTCACTAACTAATTCCCTTCACCTCAACCTCCAGCTCAGTCATCCTAGTCATCGCCCACCAGGTCATCTGTCAAACTCTAAGTATTATCTTGGGCGGGTCTTTCTTGGGAGAACAGTGGCCGCATGTAAGTAGCAGCAAACCCCACTGTGGGGTCTGTCACTATCTGGGTCAGAATCTGGCCTTGGGGGATGTCCCCTGTCCATCTCCCTCTTGTCACTGCTTCATCTCTGAGATCTGGGGATGCCTAACTCCGGAGTGAATCCTTCTAAATCCCACCATGCTCCTTCTGACCTCCAGGATTCCCAGAAAGGCCCCATCCTCAAAATTGGCTCTTTACTCTTCATAATCCAAGTCCCAATCTGGGCTTTGGCCGGAGCTGAGTCCTGGCTCAGGGATTCAAGTCCCAATCTGAGTTACACAGTTTTCATTATGGACCCCTCTCTACCCATCCCCTTAGGATGTCTCCTCAAACACTGGAAAAATCTCAGATTAGACAACCTCAGACCCAAACAAATGGCCTTTTTCTGCCACACAGCTTGGCCTCAGTGTAAGATGGGTGACCAGGAAGTCTAGCCCCAGGTTGGCTCTCTCAAATGTAACACTGTTCTCCAACTCAATCTTGACTGTCACTGCTTTGGTAAATCGCCTAAAATTCTTTATGCCCAGGCCTTCTTTCAACTCACGCAATACCCCGAGCCTTGGTCCTCTCACCGCACATTGCTCCTTCCCACCAAGCTCTCCTCCACCGGCCCCTAGTTCTCCTCCTTCCCCCATCACACCCAGTGGACGTCCCCTTCGGCCTCCTCTTGAGTCAGCCATCCAATTTCCTTTCTGTGAAGTGGCTGACTGCAAGGGAAACATTCGTGTTCATGTTCCTTTTTCTGTGTCTGATCTTTCCCAAAGTGAACTCGAGCTAGACAATTTCTCAGAAGAACCCACTCTTTTCCTGTCTCACCTTCCAAAGACTCCACATCTTTTCACCAATTTAGATTCAACCTCTGAGGAAAGTAAAGCAATCGTGGCATGCATTTCATTTCGCAGTCAGCCCATAATATCCATCACAAACTCCAAAAGTTCCGGAAGGGCCCTCAGCCTCTCCGCTGCAGTCCATGGGGTTGCAAAGAGTCAGACACGACTGAGCGACTGAACTGAACCTGACCCTGAAGGTCTTTAATAAACAAGATGAAAATAGACAACAGGAAAAGAGAGAGACTGACAACAGTCTCAAGGGCAGAAACAATCTTTCCAAATGATTGCCTCTGCAATCAGAGACACCCTTCAGAATAAAACTTAGCTGAGGACTTCCCTGGTGGTTAAAATATATATATATATATATGCCCACCAATGCAGGGGACGTGGGTTCAATCCCTGGTCTGGGAAGATCCCGCATGCCTTGGAGCAAGTAAGTCCGTGCAACACAGCTATTGAGCCTGTGCCTAGAGCCCGAGAGCTGCAAAGCTGCAACCACTGAAGCCCCAGGGCCCTAGAGACCGCGCCCCACAAGGAAGCCGCTGCAATAAGATGCCTGCACATCACAACTAGAGAGCATACCCCGCTCCCCGCAGCTAGAGAAAGCCCTCACAGCAGTGAAGACCCAGCACAAACAAAAATAAATCAGCAGAAAGACTTAGCCAAGGCCCCCCAACCAACGAAAAGGGAAACAGCGAGGGGGCCCCAGCACTGGCTTCTGCTGCAGCTGCAAACAAGGAGGGCACTGGAGTTAAGAATGCCGCAGGAAAAGGCTACCCCCTGGACAGTGCCCACTTGGTAAACTAACAGGGTATGGGAAGTGGAACTGCCCTCCCCTCGATTAAAGGGGACAAAGCCCCCTTCTGGAACCAGGGAACACTCCTGCAAGGACCTCCTCCACCCCAAAGGCTTCTACAGTCTTCAGATTGACAGGTCCCAACGCTGGACCTGGCTCTACGACATAAGACTGACATGGCCAAGCCACGCATAACTATCCATAGCAGATAAAAAATCAGTCTAATTGATGGAGTCACTCACTCTGCTCCTCCTGAATTTTCAGGTCCCTTGATTCCCTCACCATCATCAGAGTAGAAGGCAAACCTCAACGCGCTCTCCAAACCTCTGACTCACCATGCTCAATGGGAGACCAAGTCTTCTCACACTCCTTGCTCACCCTTCCCAACTGTCCCACCACCTCCAAGGCAGGGACTTTATGACCCGACTAAGGACTCCACTAATTCTCCAGTCAGAATTCTCCACTAATTCTTCCCTGGAATCTGAGGAGACTCTCCCTCTGATGCTTGGCCCCTCTCTCTCCCACCAGAAATACACAGTTTCTCTCAATTGCATGGGACATTAACATCCCCGGAGGAGGTCTCACCTGAATCCTGTCACTATCCCCAGGAGGGACCCCTCTCACTTTCCCCACCACTCTCAACATCCTATAAAACGGGAAGATCTCAGAAGACACAAACCCCTCACTAAAAAATGTCTAAACACTGCGCTCCTTAGATCCACCAACTCCCCTCATATCACCTCTTTCTACCCATTATGAAGGCGGGTGGCACCAACTGTTGAGTCCAGGCCCTGTGCACAGTTACTGAGGCAGTGGTCCCTCTCCCCTTCCAGTTGCAAAGCCCTAGACCACCCTCAGCTCTCCTCCTAGTACTCAGCTCTTTACTGTTCTGGATCTAAAGGATACTTTCTCCACTATCCCTCTCTCATGAGATTCCCAAGACACACTTAACTTTTACATGGATGGACCCTGGGTGCTCACTGCTCCCAACAACTCACCCGGACCTCCCTCCCCCAGCGATTTAGAGATGGCCCCCACCTCTGCAGTCAAGCCCTACCTCTGATCTGTCCACTCTCGTCACTCCTTATTCAATATGCTGATGACCTCCTCTGCAGCCAGGACCACAACACCTCCCTTACCAACAGAATGAATGAAACAGAGAGAATGGAACTCCTCTCTGCGGTTGGCCTTCACCTTACTCCAGACAGCCCTCACCTCCGCTCTGGCCCAGCCCTCCCAAATGTAGATAAGCCCTTTGTATTATACCATGCACTCATGAATGACAAGGGATGGCTCTGGGACCCTTAGGACAAAAATATGGCCCAGATTTCACCTCTCAAATTACCCAACAGGTGTCTCAAGCTTTAGACATTAAATACAGACTATATGCAGCTTGGCATCCCCAGTCTTCAAGAAAAATAAAAAGGCTCATTTGTCCCTTAAAACAGGGGTCCCTGACCTCCAGGGCATGGACCAGTAGCCCTGCAGTAGCTTTAGATTAAAGTGCACAATAAATGCAACATGCTTGAATCATCCCGAAAGCCCCAACACCCCACCCCTAATCCGTGGAAAAACTGTCTTCCGAGAAATCAGCCCCTGGTGCCAAGAAGGTTGGGTCCCATGGCCCTAAGAGACACCGAGAGCAGACTAGAACTCCTCTGTCTCTCTTCTGACTTAGAGCTGCCTGCAGATTACTTGGAAGGTCCCTTACACCTCAGTCCCTTTGGACTCATGAAGGACACCCAGCAATTCTTACTCCCTTTCTACCAGGAAACCTCCTCCTCTGGGACCATAGATCTCAGTCTCAGAACTAACGGCCAGCCTTTTATGGTCCCATGCTAACAGGTACCCACCCCAAACTCAGGACTTGCTCCTCTCTATAATCCTACAACCTGGGGAGCAGGTTCTACTAAGGGACCTGCCTAGACACACCAAACCCCTCCCACCCCTCGGAAGGGCCCATTACAACTCCGACAGCAATCAAGCTCTCAGCACATCTACCCTGGATCCACCTGTCATGATGCTCATCTACTGATCCCCTGCCGTGTCCTCAACGCAGTCCTCTCCCTACACTTGTCAACTGTCATCCGACACCAGCCTATGGATCCACTGGAACCCAGAGACCACCAGAGCCGTGAGCACAACTCAAGATGACTATGCCCTGGTGGGCTTACATGTGTCTTGCTCTCTTATTTCCCCTTCTATTCTTTATTTTATAACTACAAACATAACCCTTCTTCCATCCCTGGAATGAAGTTCCTAGCCCCTTGCTGGACCAGCCCGGAAGACGGCTAACATAGAACGCTTGGTCTCTGTCTCACCTTGTACTTAACCACATTCTTTCATACCAGCCACCCCTCCTTAAGTGCCACCCATCAACCCCATTTCCACACAATAAAACAAACCACAGCCCTCCTTCAAAAGGCTAGCAGCTCACAATATCACAACCGCTGGTTATGTGCTAACGTTGCCAGGACAGGCTTCTTAGGTTCCTAGAACTGCCTCTGGCATGCACAACCTTGTCCCTACTCATGGCCGCCTGGTTCGGGCCCCAACCCCTCAGGGTGGTATTTCTGGCCTCAGGCTGTCCCACTGGTCCAAAAGAACCTCTTTGACCCACTTATACCCACTTCCCCATCCATGGACCCATCTTCCAGGAGGTTTCCTCAGCCTCCCATCTGTGTTATGGCCAACATTAACTCCTGCACAGTCCCCTGGCCTCACCACGTTTCAGTTCAGCTCATTTCGGTCCCTCAGTCATGTCCGACTCTTTGTGACCCCATCGACTGCTGCACGCCAGGCTTACCTGCCCATCACCAACTCCTGGAGCTTGCTCAAACTCATGTCCATCGAGTCGGTGATGCCTTCCAACCAGCTCATCCTCTGTCATCCCCTTCACCTCCCACCTTCAATCTTTCCCAGCATCAGGGTGTTTTCCAATGAGTCAGATCTTTGCATCAGGTGGCCAATGGATTGGAGCTCCAGCTTCAGCATCAGTCCTTCCAATGAATATTAAGGACTGATTTCCTTTAGGATGGACTGGTTGGATCTCCTTGCAGTCCAAGGGACTCTCAAGAATCTTCTCCAACACCACAGTTCAAAAGCATTAATTCTTCGGTGCTCAGCTTTCTTTACAGTCCAGCTCTCACAAACATACATGACTGCTGGGAAAACCATAGCTTTGACTAGATGGACCTTTGTTGACAAAGTAATGTCTCTGCTTTTTAATAAGCTGTCTAGCTTGGTCATAGCTTTACTTCCAAGGAACAAACGTCTTTCGATTTCATGGCTGCAGTCACCATCTGCAGTGATTTTGGAGCCCAAGAAAATAAAGTCTCTCACTGTTTACATTGTTTCCCCATATATTTGCCATGAAGTGATGAGACTGGATGCCATGATCTTAGTTTTCTGAATGTTGAGTTTTAAGTCAGCTTTTTCACTCTCCTCTTTCACTTTCATCAAGAGGCTCTTTAATTCTTCACTTTCTGCCATAAGGGTGATGTCATCTGCATATTTGAGGTTATTGATATTTCTCCCAGCAATCTTGATTCCAGCTTGTGCTTCATCTAGCCCAGCATTTCTCATGATGTACTCTGCATATAAGTTAAATAAGCAGGGTAACAACGTACAGACTTGACATGCTCTTTTCCCCATTTGGAACCAGTCTGCTGTTCCAAATTCAGTTCTAACTGTTGCTATTTGACTGGCATACAAATTTCTCAGGAGGCAGGTCAGGTGGTCTGGTATTGCCATCTCTTTCAGAATTTTCCACAGTTTATTGTGATCCACATAGTCAAAGGCTTTGGTGTAGTCAATAAAGCAGAAGTTGATGTTTTTCTGGAACTCACTTGCTTTTTCCATGATCCAGCGGATGTTAGCGATTTGATCTCTGGTTCCTCTGCCTTTTCTAAAACCAGCTTGAACATCTGGAAGTTCATGGTTCACGTACTGTTGAGGCCTGACTTGAAGAATTTTGAGCATTACCTTACTAGTGCATGAGATGAATGCAATTGTGCAGTAGTTTGAAACTTCATTATTGCCTTTCTTTAGGATTGGAATGAAAACTGACCTTTTCCAGTGCTGTGGCCACTGCTGAGTTTTCCAGATTTACCGGCATATTAAGTGAAGTACTTTCTTTTTAAAAAAATTTTTTTTAAGTTTTATTTTACTTTACAATACTGTATTGGTTTTGCCATACAGTGACATGAATCCGCCATGGGTATACATGAGTTCCCATTCCTGAACCCCCCTCCCACCTCTCACCCCATATCATCTCTCTGGATCATCCTCATGCACCAGCCCCAAGCATCCTGTATCGAACATAGACTGGTGATTCGTTTCTTACATGATAGTATACATGTTTCAGTGCCATTCTCCCAAATCTCTCACCCTCTCCCTCTCCCTCAGAGTCCAAAAGTCTGTTATATACATCTGTGTCTCTTTTGCTGTCTCACATACAGGGTTATCATTTCAGTTCAGTTCAGTTCTTACCATCTTTCTAAATTCCATATATATGTGTTTGTATACTGTATTGGTGTTTTTCTTTCTGGCTTACTTCACTCTGTATAATCGGCTCCAGTTTCATCCATCTCATTAGAACTGATTCAAATGTATTCTTTTTAATGGCTGAGTAATACTCCATTGTGTATATGTACCACAGCTTTCNAATAAAATACTTAGGAATATATCTACCTAAAGAAACTAAAGATCTATATATAGAAAACTATAAAACACTGATGAAAGAAATCAAAGAGGACACTAATAGATGGAGAAATATAGCATGTTCATGGATCGGAAAAATCAACATAGTGAAAATGAGTATACTACCCAAAGCAATCTACAGATTCAATGCAATCCCTATCAAGTTACCAGCGGTATTTTCCACAGAACTAGAACAAATAATTTCAAGATTTGTATGGAAATACAAAAAAACTCAAATAGCCAAAGCAATCTTGAGAAAGAAGATTGGAACTGGAAGAATCAACTTGCCTGACTTCAGGCTCTACTACAAAGCCACAGTCATCAAGACAGTATGGTACTGACACAAAGACAGAAATATAGATCAATGGAACAAAATAGAAAGCCAGAGATAAATCCACACACCTATAAACACCTTATCTTCGACAAAGGAGGCAAGAATATACAATGGAGTAAAGACAATCTCTTTAACAAGTGGTGCTGGGAAAACTGCTCAACCACTTGTAAAAGAATGAAACTAGATCACTTAAGTGAAGTACTTTCACAGCATCATCTTTTATGATTTTTAAATAGCTCAACTAACTGGAAGTCCATCACCTCCAGTACCCCAACTTACAATGCCCTCTGTCAGCTGGAAGTATCGCTCCTTCCAACTGCAAGCAAATCTATACTTAAACCCCTCCTGACAGTGGCATAGACCAAGAAATGAACTATTATTCAAATAAATAATTTCCCCAACAACCAAATGTACCTTCCCAAATCAGGCAATGGCTCACTTCCGTTCTCTCTCAGTGAATGGTCCTTTCATGGGACTGTTTGTCCTCTTGTCAGTTCCACTGACTGCTGCCTGGCCTCATTGATAGGAAACATCTGGCACCTGTCCTACACAGGTAAAACTAGGACCTGTCACAGAGACACCAGCTCTTTCTTTCCACATAATGTGTGAGGCTTTGACTTTCAACAACAGCTTCACACCTGGAAAATGACACCTCTAGCTTTCCAAAAGCTCCTGCCTGCTTAAACCCATTGGTGGAACTTGCTCCAGCTGGTACATATCCCTTTCCTAGGAGGGTCCAGATACAAACTTCCTCTTTTATTTTTTAAAGTTTTTAAATGGAAGATAATTGCTTTATAGTATTGTGTTGGTGTCTGTCATATGTCAACATGAATCAGCCATAAGTATAAATATGTTCCCTCTTTCCTGAACCTTCTGCCTACCTCATCCTACCCCTTTAGGTTGTCACAGAGCACCAGGTTTGAGCTCCCTACAGCATACAGCAGATTCCCACTGGCTATCTATTTCACAGATGGTAATGCATAGGTTTCCAGGTGACTCTCTCAATTCGTCCCACCCTCTCCTTCCCCCACTGTGTTCACGAGTCTTTCCTCTCTGTCTGCATTTCCATTGCTACCCTACAAACAGGTTCATCAGTACCATTTTTCTAGATTCCATATGTATGTGTTAATATATGATATTTGCTTTCTGTTTCTGATTTACTTCACTCTGTATAACAGGCTCTAGGTTCATTCACCTCATTAGAACTGTCTCAAATGCATTCCACTGTGTACATGTACCACAACTTCTTTATCCATTCAGCTGCTGTTCGACATCCAGGTTGTGTCCATGTCCTGGCTATTGTAAACAGTGCTGCAATGAACACTGGGGCATGTGCATTTTTCAATTATGGTTTCCTCTGGGTACATGTCCAGTAGTGGGATTGCTGGGTCATAGGTGCAACCCTCCTCTTTAACATGACTCATGGCCTGCATTCTCCCTACAGCTGGACTATACTTTCTCTGTGGGACCTCAGCGTTGTCTCTGTATGCCTCCTAACCAGATTGGAACCTGCACCGCGGTACTCCTTTTACTCCAGCTGAGCATCTGCACTGGGCCCATGCTTCTCCCCCATCTTTTCAGCAAGAGCCCCTATCAGTCCTAGTAACTGGGCCACAGCTCTGGCTTCAGGCACCAGGACTGGGTTTATCACAGATTCTTCCACAACTGCCATGCTCTGGTTCCTCCTTTTTGGCCCCTGTCTTATCTGGCTTCTCCCCTTCTTTCTCAAACATCTACTGCCCTTAGCAAATCTCGCTCCTCTATCACGGGTCTTACCTTTCAGAGCATTCAATTCCAAGACAGCCCACATGCCCCTCTGCTCCCACCAGGTAGGGACAGCCCTATGCAGCTCAGCAAGAAGAAGTTATGAAAGAAGAGACTTCCACCCCAGTTTTTAAAAAAGGGGCTGACTGGGCTCCATGTAATACTCAAGAAGTTATATTCAGAGGGAGGAAATGTAAACCCATTGAACATTGTTCACAACAGAGTAGCACCTGTCAAAGGCCACCATCAAGTCTCTTTCTGACACCTAAGAACTGAGAACTTACTGAAGACGGCAAGTCTGTTCTCCAGTAAACCACACCCTGTAGAGACACAGCCAGCCGAGATCCTGCCGTGGACCAGAACAGATGTGAACCCACCCCTTTTCCTGCACGTTGCCCTTTGAAACTCAATAAAAGACTCAAACCCTCACCCTTTGGTGCCAACACCATTCTACATGCCTGGCCCCTTTCCTCCATTAGAAAGTGAATTAAATCTCTCTTCTCCTCCTCCTAATCTCTCTGAATTCTTTCATAACCTGTGTCAGCTAACCTACCACCACAACTGGGCATGTATCTGGAGAAAACAAATTTGGAAAGACGCATGCCATCCAGTGCTCATTGCAGCAGTAAACATGACAGCCCAGACAGGAAAGCACCCTAAATGCCCATCAACCGGGGAATGGTATGAAGATGTGGCATGCGTAGACATGGAATATTACTCACCCATGAAAAGAATGGAAGAATGCCATTTACCACAATATGGATGGACCCAGCGATTGTCATGCTCAGTCAAACGAATCTAAGAAATGTGAAATCTAAAAAGATGGCATGAAGGAATTTATTTATAAAACAGAAACAGATTCACAGACTAAAGGAAATGCAGGGAAGGGAGTGATAAGTTAGGAGTTTGGGACGAAAATTTACCCACTTCAATATATAAAATAGATAAACAACAAGGACCTACTGTGGAGCACAAAGAACTCTACTCAATACTCTGTAATAACCTTTGTGGAAAAAGTCTAAAAAAGAGTGGTCATATGTATGTGTATAATTGAATCACTTTGCTGTACACCTGAAACTAAGGCAGCACTGTACCTAAACTATATTCCAATATAAAATAAAAACTAAACTAAAAAAAGGGGAAAAAAAAAGTTAAGGGCCTTGAGATGAGACTATCCTGTGTTACCTGAGAAACCCCAATATAACCTCACGAATCCTTAATGGAGGAGAACTTTTTCTGGCTGTTGTGCAACAGTGATGTGATTATTGAAGATGGTGCTGGCTTTGAAGAGGAAGGACAGTGTCCTTGACCCAAGGCATGGGGTGGCCTCTAGAAGCTGGAAGGTCAAGGAAATACATTGTTCCTTAGAGCCTTCAGAAAAGAAGGCATTTTTGCTGATACTTTGATTTCAGCCCAGGGAGACCCATGTTGGACATCTGACCTAGAGAATTGTAAGATGATAAATTTGTGTTGCTTTATGTTATGTCTGTGGTATTTTATTAAAGCAGTAATAAAAACTACAATGAAAACACTTAATAAAATCACCAGACCTTAAAAATTGTAAGCAAGAAATAAATTCAGATTGCAATTAGACTTTCCAATGGCAATGCCACCGAGGGAAGAAATGACAAAAGACAATGGGGTAACTTTAAAGGGATGCTCTAAGGAACAAAGTGTGAGACAGAATTTTATGTTCGGTTACCAACACATTGTTAACAGCATACAAGTCCACGGTGAACACCCTTAAACTTTTCCTGAGGAGCTCTCCAGACAATGAGCTTCAAAGAACAAAAATGACTAGAGACACTGGCATGAAAACCCCTATGTCCTTAAAATTGAGACTGATAGCACAGGAGAAAAAAAATGAAAATGTAAAATCTGAATATTAAAAGAAAGCTTGAGATAAGGCATGAAATATTTTCTCTTAAAAAAAAAAACAAACGAGTGTTACCTACTTCTGTCTTCTAAAAAGGAAACAGTGACCAACCCAGGTGTGGCATATGCAAGTAGGACCCACACCCCAGCTGTGTCCTCGACCATTTCCTGTGGAGCAGAACCCCAGCATCTTCAGCAAAAAGGCTGTCCAGGCCTGGCAAGCAGTCTACAAGATGCCCGAAACCTGCCGTGATACAAAATAGCCATGGATCTATCAAGACATCCAAGTACTTTTAGAAGATGTCAAGTGCCACACTGAAGAGCTTCCCAGAGGCTACAAAGATTTAATTTGAACACCAATGAAAATAATAGATACATTGTTCAGTTCAGTCGCTCAGTCATGTCCAACTCTTTGCGACCCCATGAATTGCAGCACACCAGGCCTCCCTGTCCATTACCATCTCCCAGAGTTCACTCAGACTCACGTCCATCAAGTCAGTGATGCCATCCAGCCATCTCATCCTCTGTCATCCCCTTCTCCTCCTGCCCCCAATCCCTCCTAGCATCAGAGTCTTTTCCAATGAGTCAACTCTT
>SJYQ01008014.1:179304-207731 GCA_006410935.1 Redunca redunca
CTCCACTAGCTTTGTTCGTAGCGATGCTTTCCAAGGTCCACTTGACTTCACATTCCAGGATGTCTGGCTCTGGGTGAGTGATCACACCATCATGATTATCTGGGTCATGAAAATCTTTTTTGTACAGTTCTTCTGTGTATTCTTGCCACCTCTTCTTAATATCTTCTGCTTCTGTTAGGTCCATACCATTTCCCCGTCCTTTATCGAGCCCATCTTTGCATGAAATGTTCCCTTGGTATCTCTAATTTTCTTGAAGAGATCTCTAGTCTTTCCCATTCTGTTGTTTTCCTCTATTTCTTTGCATTGATCACTGAAGAAGGCTTTCTTATCTCTTCTTGCTATTCTCTGGAACTCTGCATTCAGATGCTTATATCTTTCCTTTTCTCCTTTGGTTTTCGCCTCTCTTCTTTTCACAGCTACTTGTAAGGCCTCTCCAGACAGCCATTTTTCTTTTTTGCATTTCTTTTCCATGGGGATAGTCTTGATCCCTGTCTCCTGTACAATGTCATGAACCTCATTCCATAGTTCATTAGGCACTCTATCTATCAGATCTAGGCCCTTATATCTATTTCTCACTTCCACTGTATAATCATAAGGGATTTGATTGAGGTCATACCTGAATGGTCTAGCAGTTTTCCCTGTTTTATTTANGAATGGTCTAGCGGTTTTCCCTACTTTCTTCAATTTGAGTCTGAATTTGGTAATAAGGAGTTCATGATCTGAGCCACAGTCAGCTCCTGGTCTTGTTTTTGTTGACTGTATAGAGCTTCTCCATCTTTGGCTGCAAAGAATATAATCAATCTGATTTTGGTGTTGACCATCTGGTGATGTCCATGTGTAGAATCTTCTCTTGTGCTGTTGGAAGAGGGTGTTTCTGGCTGTGACCCAGTGCACTAAGCGCGCCAAGAGGAGTTACCCCACGTCCAAGGTCAGGGGGAGCGGCCGAGAGTGCCAGGCTTCAACGGCACAGGAACAGCCGAGAGGAGCTACCCAAGTCCGAGGTTAGGGGCAGCAGCTGGGAGGAGCTACCCCGCATCTGAGGTCAGTGGCGGCTGGAAGGAGACACCCCAAGTCCGAGGTCAGGGGCAGCGGCCGAGAGGAGCTACCCCACGTCTGAGGTCAGTGGTGGCCGGAAGGAGACAACCTGCGTCCGAGGCCAGGGGAGGCGGCCAAGAGGAGCTACCCCACGTCTGAGGTCAGTGGCGGCCAGGAGGAGACACTCCACGTCCGAGGTCAGGGCTGGCCGGGAGAAGCCACCTCGCGCCTGATACCAGGGGCGGTGGCCCTGAGGAGCCACCCCGTGCCAGAGGCTAGGGGCGGCGGCTGGGAGGAGCAACCCAAGGAGCGGGGGCTGCGCGGGCCAGGAGGGCCTGGAGGAGCCATCCCACGTTGAAGGTCAGGAAGGGCGGCAGTAAGGAGATACCCCTTGTCCAAGGTAAGAAGCAATGGCTGTGCTTTGCTGGAGCAGCCATGTAGAGATACCCCATGCCCAAGGTAAGAGAAACCCAAGTAAGATGGTAGGTGTTCCAAGAAGGCATCAGAGGGCAGACACACTGAAACCATACTCATAGAAAACTAGTCAGTCTAATCACACTAGGACCACAGCCTTGTCTAACTCAATGAAACCAAGCCTTGCCCGCAGGGCAACCCAAGAAGGGCGGGTCATGGTGGAGAGGTCTGACAGAATGTGGTCCACTGGAGAAGGGTATGGCAAACCACTTCAGTATTCTTGCCTTGAGAACCCCATGAACAGTATGAAAAGGCAAAATGATAGGATACTGAAAGAGGAACTCCCCAGGTCAGTAGGTGCCCAATATGCTACTGGAGATCAGTGGAGAAATAACTCCAGACAGAATGAAGGGATGGAGCCAAAGCAAAAACAATACCCAGTTGTGGATGTGACTGGTGATAGAAGAAAGGTCCGATGCTGTAAAGAGCAATATTGCATAGGAACCTGGAATGTCAGGTCCATGAATCAAGGCAAATTGGAAGTGGTCAAACAAGAGATGGCAAGAGTGAATGTCGACATTCTAGGAATCATTGAACTAAAATGGACTGGAATGAGTGAATTTAACTCAGATGACTGACAGACATTTATTCCCATGAATTTATTATAATACTCAAAAAAGAGTTAATCGATCATCATCAGAATATACTAGGAACTAAACTCATTATTTTGGAAACGGGAACATGAAGAGAATCAAACATCTATCCTGCCTTTACTACTACACTATCACACCACTGGATAACATAAGTTTATCAGAGGAAGTTTCACTTTACAATAGTATTTCCGCTAATAAATAAAGAAGAAAGATCAGAGCTAGACTATCACCGTGTTCTTCCCTAATGAACTACCTGAGCTAAGATTTGAGCATTAATTCCTGCTAACATCACAGAAGAGAAAATCAGACACTTTTTGCCTTCTGATAGAATACCCCTCCACCCATGAAATTGTCTTGGAAACATATCTACTCCAAATCTGATCAAAACTCTAGATTCAACTATCAGTCTTCAAGATAGATATTAATAGAAAAGACAGAAGAGCTGTTCAAGAACATAAACCCATCTCTGTTTCTTTAACCACATAACAAAAGCAAGACATAAAAGAGGGCGAAAAAAGTAGAGACAGAGATGAATACTGACAATTAAAAAAAAACTTAACCGCTGGTGGGAATGTAAATTGGTACAGGAACTATGGAAATCACTATGGAGGTTTCTTCAAAAGCTAAACACAGTTATCATATGACCTGCCAATCCCAGTCCTCAGCACAGATCTGCAGAAAACTCTATCTGAAAAGATACACATACCCCAGTGTTCACTGCAGCACTATTTACAATAGCCAAGCCACAGAGACAGCATAAATGTCTACTGGTTGATGTGCAGGAGCACGTGGTTGGCTCAGCTGGTAAAGAACCCACCAGCAATGCCTGAGACATGGGTTCGATCCCTAGGTTGGGAAGATCCCCTGGAGAAGGGGATGGCAACTCACTCCAATATTCTTTCCTGGAGAACCCCCATGAACAGAGGAGCCTGGCAGGCAACAGTCCATGGGGTTGCAAAGAGTCAGACACGACTGAGTGACTAAGTACAGCATGTTCGTGTATGTGTACAACATATACAATGGAATACTACTATTCCATTGGAATGGAATACTACTATCCCATTGGAATGGAATACTACTATCCCATTGGAATGGAATACTACTCAGGATGGAATGGAATACTATTCAGGCATAAAAAAGGAGGAAATAATGGTATTTGTAGTAATGTGGATGGATTTAGAGATTATCATACTTAGTAAAGTAATCCATACAGAGAAAGATAAATATGATATTGCTTATATGTAGAATCTTAAAAAAGATACAAATGAGCTTATTTACATAACAAATATATCCACAGACACAGAAAACAAACCTATAATTACCAAAGGGTAAAGCAGGAGGAGGGGAGTGGGATAAATTAGGGTTTGGGATTAGCTTAGACACAACTATATACAAAATAGATAACTAACAAGGACCTACTGTATAGCACAGGAACTACACTCAATATTTTGTAATAACCTTTAAGGGAAAAGAATCTGAAAAAAGCATGTAAAAGGAAAAAGAAATGAAGAAATCTCTGTCACATACAGATTTATTTGCATTCTAATTCAAATGATCTGTAAAATCAATCCATTTATAGCATTTATGGGATATGGGAAATTTGCATGCTTACTGGATATTGATAATATTTTAAAAATTGTTCAACTTTTTAGTTAGAATATTGACTTTTTCTTTACATTATTAACTTCTTTCAGAGACATATGCTGAAATGGAAAGATGAAAATAATGTTTGGGATTCACTTCAAAAGTTCACAAGATGGAAAAAGTAGATACATTGTAGGCCATAGAGTATAGTGGTGAGCTGGCCAAAAAGTCTGTTTGGGTTTTTCCTAACAGGTTATGGTAAAACCTGAGTAAACTTTTTGGCCAACCCGATAGCTACATTATAGGCAATGGGGTCTAGTACAGGAGTGGATAATTTGCTGATGCTGTGTAACTCGTTTAAGGGATTTTGTTATATTATTCCATCTTCAAGTATGTTTGAAATTTTCAACAATAAAAAGGCTTTTAAAAAATTCAAATAGTGATTGCACTGCTCCAGCTTTCTGATGACCATCCCATTCTTCGAGATTACTCTAAGGGCTACTGAAATAGCACCATGAAGCACTTTAAGACCTTTAAGTAGTTTGGAATATAATGTATATAGAACTGGCAATCTGCATACATGTAAAGTTCACTCTTAATCATGTTTCCTTCACCTCTTCCAGACTGAAGATTAGTCTATGGATGAAGAAGACAGAAACACAGGTTAGACGGGACCAGCTTATCCTGGTGTGCTTAGTCACTCAGTCGTGTCCAGCTCTTTGTGACCCCATCAGCCGTAGCCTGCCAGGCTCTTCTGACCATGGGATTCTCCAGGCAAGAATACTGGAGTGGCTTGCCATTTCCTCCTCCAACTTAGCCTTGGCCAAGGGTCAAAGGGAAGAGTTGTCATAACCCACCAGTCCTCCAGGAATTTCACTTTCATGACAGGATACCCTTGAACCTAAATCCGAAATAGACATGGTTGATATTCTTTCTACTTTAAGTAAACCCACCTTTCATTTGGGCCAAGAGGGAAGCTACATACAGATGCTGCAAATATTATAGGTTTAGAGTTCTTCGCTGAGTCTGTTGCCTTGTTAGGATTGTGAAAGTGAAAGGGAAGTAGTGTTGGGCTCTTTGAAACACCGCAGTATGTAGCCTGCTCCTCCATCCATGGTAATTTCTAGGCAAGAATACTGGAGTGGGTTGCCACTTCCTTCCTCAGGGAATCTTCCTGACCCAGGAATCGAACCAGGGTCTCCCGCATTGCAAGCAGACTCTTTACTGTCTGAGCTACAAGGGGACTTGTTAGGATTAGAGATCCTTTATATTGAATTTTAAAACCTACAATGCTAGCTTTTCCCATTTTCATTAATATTATCTCGTAATAAGTTTAAAGACATTCGACGGTTTTCTATACTCTCCAAGTTCTGTGAATAATATTCCTTACGAGATTTTTGTGAGGAGAGAAAATGTTAAAAGGTATCCAAAGTTAGGCTCTGTTATCCCCTAGCTTGAACTGAGGAGTCTGCTACGAATATGAACTGTCTGAATCCCCGGTTCCTCCCCTCCTGGTATAGCAGGGGCACACACCCAGCTGCAGGACAACACTGGCGAGCACAGCGATGGCTTTCACTGGGAACCGCGAACAGTGAATGCCTCGTTTTTCTTTGCAAAAAATCCCCTATCCTAGGAGATATGTGATGCCATTTGTGCCAGATGCTTTGCATAATAATGGTCCCTTTCAGTTTTCCAGGCTCACACAGAAGAATCACTCAGGAAACTAGCAGTAACATCAACAAAAAAGAAAACTGCATATTTTTCACTGAAAGTGCTCTTATTTTGCTAGTGTTTTAAATCAATTTTATTTTTTTAATGTCAATTCTTGCAAGAATTCAGAAAAAGATATGCAATTATTAACATTTCAGGTAAAATTATTACTCTTCATAATCTCTACCTTTTCCACGGAGCAGTTTTCTTTAAAATAAGTGTTATTACCTCCCTACTCATGTGGGCCCTCAGTTCAGTTCAGTTATTCACAACTCTTTGCAACCCCATGAACCGCAGCATGCCAGGCTTCCCTGTCCATCACCAACTCCCAGAGCTTACTCAAACTCATGTTCATTGAGTCGGTGATGCCATCCAACCATCTTGAAGTAAATGTCTACAGGTAGGACTCGGATTATAAAGGCAGAGTGAAATTAATGTTATTAATGTACCAAGCTGTGAAGTGTGAACTTCAGCTGGGTTTCCATAAAGAACTCTGTTGATTATACGTTTGAAGCTACAGAGATCTGTCTCAAATGTCGCTACTGAGGCCTTTTACGAGCTCTAGTGCTAACCAGCGAGGAGAGCCTGCGGCTTTTCCATGTAACGTGGAGTCCATGCTGACGAACAGCTTATCAGTGCTAAGGATAACCACTGTGTTTTAGCAGCGGCACCAGAAGGTGCTCTCCACATTTGCCTTCTTCAGAACTGAGTACTTAAGAAATTACCAGAATGTTGCCAGGAGCCTTGTCTACAAGCTGCTGCCTTTGAGAATGTTTGCAAGCATTTACAAGAGTAACCAGAATGCATTCCATCCCTTATAAATTTCTTAGTTTATGGGAAGGACAGAATTGTTAGGCGTCCTCCTAGGGACTGTTAGACATGTCTAATAGTCTAATAATTTTCTGCATATTTCTTACGATTGTTACTCAGATTTTGAAGCATTACAAAAGATGCAGCTTTCAGGGCGCTGATGTCAAGCTACACTTGATCTTGACAAGAGGGGTTCTCAGTTAAAACTTTGCAGCCCTCCTAATCCTCCAGTTCATTAATCCTTGCTAAATTTAGAAATCCTGACTTGGTGAGACATCATCAACCCACAGACGTGGTCCCACTTATGAATCATCTATCAGTTCACTGACTCATTTAAGTCATGGGTCAGTATTATTTACTGAAATCTACTTTGTGCTATAAGCACTGGATTGCACTCTACGCATGCACAAGCAGTCCGTGGAGGATACAAGCACGGAAGCTTTGATCAAGTACCTCCGGCAGCAGGGAGCAGTAGTAGCGTTAGCTGCTCAGTCATGTCCAACTTTCTGTGACTCCACGGGTTGCAGCCTGTCAGGGTCCTTTGTCCATGGGATTCTCCAGGCAACAAACTGAAGTGGGTTGCCATTTCCTTCTCCAGAGGATCTTCCCCACCCAGGGACTGAATCCGGGTCTCCTGTGTTGCAGGTAGATTCTTTACCATCTGAGTTACAGGAAAGTCCAAGAACAAAGAAAGCTCCTTGGGCAATGAGGCAGGCCTCCCAGAGAAGGTAACAGCTACTCTAGGCCTTAAACAACGAGGAGTCTATGAAAAGGAATATTGATACCTTTTACACTGTGTTCTTTATCCTGCCAACCAGGTGTCCCCCTTGTCCTCAGGAAAAAAGGTTAATTAAAATCATGATTTGTAACAATGCTTTGATCTTGGGTGTCAAGAAATTCCATCCCCAAAACATGTACCCCAATGTTCACTGCAGTGCTGTTTACAATAGGCAATACACAGATGCAACCTAAATGTCCACTGACAGAAGAATGAAGAAGATGAGTTATACATACACAATGGAATATTACTCAGTCATCAAAAAGAGTGAAATAAGGCCATGTGCAGCAACATGGATGGGCCTGGAAATTGTCACATTGAGTGAAGGAAGTCAGAGAAGCAGAAACATATGATCTCTCTTATTTGTGGAATCAGAAAAGACATACAAATGAACTTATTTACAAAACAGAAAGAGACTCACAGAGGATGAACTTATGGTAGACAGGAGGGAAGGATGGAGGAAGAGATAGTTAGGGAGTTTGGGGTGTTCAGGTACACAATGTCATATTTAAAGTGGATAACCTAAAAGGACCTACTGTGTAGCACAGGGAACTCTGCTCAATATTACGTGGCAGCCTGGATGGGCGGGGAGTTTGGGAGAGAATGGGTACCTGCATATGTATCACTAATTCCTCTTGCTGTCCACATGAAACTATCACAACATTGTTCATTGGCTATCCTCCAGTACAAAATAAAGAAAATTAATTACAAACAATAAAAATAAAGAAATCCCATCTCCAGAAAGTCCCTGTTAAAATGTGAAGGAGGCTGGCTGATTAACTCATTTGCCAGACTTGTAGTAACTGTTATATCACACAACTGATACAAGGTTCAGTTGAGAAGATATTTGGGAAATCCCATTCTTTGTCAATTGTAAAATACAGATCCCAGCAGTCATGTATGGCTGTGAGAGTTGGACTATAAAGAAAGCTGAGTGCTGAAGAATTGATGCTTTTGAACTGTGGTATTGGAGTAAACTCTTGAGAGTCCCTTGGACTGCAAGGAGATCCAACCCAAAGGAAATTAGTCCTGAATAGTCATTGGAAGGATTGATGCTGAAGCTGAAACTCCAATACTTTGGCCACCTGATGCGAAGAACTGTCTCACTGTAAAAGACCCCAATGCTGGAAAAGACTGAAGGCAGGAGAAGAGGATGAGATGGTTGTATGGCATCACTGACTTGATGGACATGAACTTAAGTAAACTCCGGGAGTTGGTGATGGACAGGGAAGCCTGGCGTGCTGCAGTCCAGGGGTCACAACAAGTTGGACACAAGTGAGCGACTGAACTGAAAGTACGCAGCAAGTGTTAGATATTTGTGATACAGCACTGTTGTTGTAGTAAAACCATTCTTAGTGTAATAAGGATTATTTTATCAGTTCTCTGGACTTTGGAAATATAACCTGGAATAAGTTGAGAAATACAAATAGATTTGAAATATTTTAATGTTCTGTCATAGTGGATACTTCCAAGAAGACTTATCAGGGAAAATTTTGTCTTAAGTTTTATGCTTAAGACAAGCTTGTGTCTCTCTTTTGTGCTACCAGAAAGAAAATAACAAATAGGCTAGAAATTAGATCTAGTTTAGAAATTACAACGACTTCCACCTGGGTTGGCCCGTGCTGGCTCAGCCAGGCTCCTGAGTTTCCGCACCGAGGCTTTACCCTTTCTACGTCTCTACCCACACGACACCTGCCACTCAAAACCTTTACCCAACAGCTGAGTGTAGACCCAGACCTAGGGTGCCGACAAATTGGGGGTTCCCAGACTATTTCTGAAGGATGACGTTTGATATTTCAATTAGAATCAAAATTAAATATTAAGACAAAAACTCTGTTGCATTATCTTAGTCTTCATTTAGGAACTAAGAATTGTTTTACTGTTCGCATGTTTAAGGCTCCCGAAAGGTCTTCGATGCCCCACCTGGGAGTTTCAAAGCGCCTTCAGCTTCCCACGGTCCTAAACGCCCGGAGAGGCCAGGGACGCTGTAGAGCGAGGGCAGGGTGGACGGCGCGTTCTCTGAGCGTCTCCTGTGCCCTGAGGGCGACACGTGGGGCTGGGCCGACAGGAAAAGATATTTGCAAACCCGAGGCCGCTCCTGGGCGCCGCATCCAGGAGCTTCCTGCCTGTTAGGCCTCTCCCGTCTTCAAACAAACGTCCCGCATTTAAAACGGGCCCAGCCTGCAGCCCTCCCGTCTTCCCCACACCACGCGCAGGACCTACCCAGGGGTACCCAGAGTGTCTAAAGACCCCCCCTTTCCTACCTTTCTCCTGGTCCGAAGTCGCTCCCGCCGAGGTCTGGGGAGACGACGCATCAGCCCATCAGCCCAGCCTCCTATCGCCTAATAAAGGGCCCAGGCGCAGGTGAGCGGGCTCCGCCCCTCAGACGCACCTGCGCAGAGCGGGCAGGGGGGTGGGGTTTGATGCTGGGCTGGAGGCGTCCTGAAAAGCACACACTGGCCAATAGTTCAAAAAGTGGGGGTTTCCCCCTTTACATTTCTTTCTTTCTTTGTTTCTTTCCTTCTTTCCTTCCTTCTTTCTTTCTTTTGATTCAGGGCCTTTATTAGTAAGACAAGTACTTCTTTACTACTACAAATTCTGATTCTGTATCTATAAGACGAGCACTAAGATTGTTCGGGGGTTTGGTTATTTGTTTTTATTTTTTTCAGGTTTTTTTTTATTTTTTTATTTTACTTCTAAGCTCATTGCAACGTTTCTTAAGACCCCCACCTTCCTCGGGAGTTTCCCGCTGCCCCCCGCTTTTTTGCACCCACAACTGCTCCTCACCTTCTCTGGCACGATTCTCCCAATTCCAGCCGTGACTCGTGCCTCTCTACTTGGCGTGTCTGCTCACTCGCTAAGTCGTGGCTCACATTTTGCAATCCCATGGACTGTAGCCCATCAGGCGCCCCTGTCCTTGGGAGTCTCCAGGCAAGAATACTGAAGTGGGTTGCCATTTCCTCCTCCAGCGGGGCTTCCTAACCTAGGCCTTGAACCCATATCTCATATATATTCTGCATTGGCTGGCGGGTTCTTTACCACTAGAGTCACTTCCATTTGGTCTGTCATTTAAGTACAATGTATCTTTATTAATGGGGCTTCCGTTGTGGCTCCTGCAGATAAAGAGTCTGCCTGCAATTCGGGAGACCTGTGTTCGATCCCTGGATCAGGAAAATCCCCTGGAGAAGGAAATGGCAACCCACTCCAGTATTCTTGCCTGGAAATTCCCATGGATGGAGGAGCCTAGTGGGCTACAGTCCATGCGTTGCAAAGAGTCGGACTCGACTGAGCAACTTCACTTTCACATCTTTATTATCTGTCTGGATGATCTGTCCACTGATGTTAGTGGGAGGTTAAAGTCTGCCACTATTACCGTATTACTGTCAACTTCTCCTTTTATGTCTCTTAATATTTGCCAATAAACTGAGGTGCTCCTGTGCTGCGTGCATGGATACTTGCAATTGTTATATCTTCTTCTTGGACTGACCGTCGGGTCATTATGTAGTGTCCACAGCTCTCCAGCTCTCCTGAATGCAAGCCCGCTTGCCTTCAAAGCCAGACACTCTGCAGGCTCATTTCTTGGTGTAGGATTCCCAGCCGATGTGGGACTCAGACCCCTCGCCCCTTTGGAGGAAGCTCTGCAACCCTGATTGTCCCCGAGTTTGTGGGAAGTCTACCTGAATACGTGGGGCGTCTCTGCCCCTCCTACTTGTCTTGCTGTGGTTCCTTCTTTGTATCTTCAGTTGCAGGAGATCTCTTCTGCCAGCCTTCAGGTCATGCTCATCAACAGTTTTTGTGTAAATAGCTATAATTTCGGTGCACCCATGGGAGAAGGTGAGCTCAGGGTCTTCCTACTCTATCGTGGCTACCTCCTGCTTTGTTCACCTTTGAATCTCCACTTCTCAGCATGACATCTGTCTGTCAGTGCTTAATAGCTTCGTGTTGAATGAAACTGAATAGAATTTCACTAATCAAGATGGCAGAATTTGGGAAAGATCTGATACCTCTCTAATAACTCTCAAATGAGTCTGATAAATTAACTATCTCTTTCTTTGGAGATGGGCTATCCACTACATATTCGTACCAGGCATGCAAAACTGAAAATAGAAGGAATTGGTGTTGAGTTTAGTAATAATAAAACTGAAAGTCTCTAATTCTGAAGTTATGAAGGAAGTGGGATGGATTGAAGCATGTAGTCAGGAACATTTTTCTAAAACTCAAAGCCCAGGAGGAAGCTAGTCCTGTAGTCATTTCTGCATGAATTTTGGGTAAAGGTTCTCACCTTACAGTAACAGTTCAATTCAATCACTCAGTAGTGTCCAGCTCTGTGACCCCATGAATCGCAGCACGCCAGGCCTCCCTGTCCATCACCAACCCCCTGAGTTTACTCAAGCTCATGTCCATTGAGTTGGTGATGCCATCCAACCATCTCATCCTCTGTCATCCCCTTCTCCCACCTTCAATCTTTCCCAGCATCAGGGTCTTTTCCAATGAGTCAGCTCTTCACATCAGGGGGCCAAAGTATTGTAGTTTCAGCTTCAACATCAGTCTTTCCAATGACTATTCAGGACGGATTTCCTTTAGGATGGACTGGTTGGATCTCCTTGCAGTCCAAGGGACTCTCAAGAGTTTTCTCCAACACCACAGTTCAAAAGCATCAATTCTTCAGTGCTCAGCTTTCTTTATATTCCAACTCTCAAATTACAGTATAGAATCGTATTATTATATGTTCTTTGGAAAGATACACAAGCTAAAGGCTAGTTTAACTATTTAGATAGCCTCTCTTGGTTCAATGGATGGGTAAATGTGAAATTTTTATTAAGCATATTTTCTTTCTTTACATATTTTTTGTCCAATAATGAAGTATTAACAGTAAAGATTATACTGTATTTTCAGATTTGTACTGAATAATATACAAAGCAACTGACATTTGGTTTATTCTAACAATTGTTCCACACATTTCTTTAATGATTTTGAAACTGTTGGCATAATAGAAAAGAATTTAGAAGTCATTTAAAGCTTAAAGCTTATTTGTGCTTAATTATTTAATAGAATCCTGGCCATAGTCGATGCTTGGCACATTGTAAAGTAGGTTATGTTCTCATTTTTTGATATCATTAATACTTTAAATGATGTGGTCAGCAACATCAGAATTTCATCCTAATTAGTTGCATCTTATTTTGTGATTTGTCTTGGGTGCCCTTGATTGCAGGATGAACATTTTTTGCTAACCTTTCCCCTTGTGCCACATTTTAAATGTCACCAAGCCAATATTTACATAACTGGCTTCTCCCTTTGACCCTTTTCTGTCCATTATACCTCCCCTCCCCCATAGGAGCACATCTCTTTTGGAGCTCTGAGGCTCTTCTGTCCTGGACAACGAAACATTCTCCTTTCAGAAATCTCTGTTATATTCTCTGCAATCTTCTCTTCCACCACCATTTCTTCTCCCAGGTAAGATTTCAGATGCTATGTCTGATGTCAGTTAATTATGTTGTGCTTGGCACCAAGTGCAAGATATTTGGTGTTTGTTTGTTTGTTTTTCCATTAAATGAGCAAAGTAAATAATTCTGTTTAGAATGAATGTGAGGAAGTGTTATTACATGTACTGGATTTAAAGACATATTTGAATGTTCCAGATATATTTGAATGATTCAGAAAACATGCCTCGTGAGCAGCCTCACTGTGGGCTGGGAGGGTGCCGGCAGCCTCGGCCCTGCGTGCTGCAGTCCGTGAAGTCACAAAGAGTCGGACGCAACTCAGCGACAACAACAACCAAAACCTCAGAGGTCTAGACATCCATGAAATTGTCAATGAAAGAATGGTGTGGGTTATGGGAAGAGGAGGAAGAAACCCTCCAGGGAACATCAAATTTATATATTAAACTTCAGTGAATCAGTACTTAGAAGGTGAGAGTTGTGAAATTTACTGGCGATCCAGGAATCACCAGCTAATCCAGTTTGCCTCCTTATTTTCGGTGGAAGAAGAAACAAGAAAATAACCAAGGAATGGATTTTAAGCTCAGAACAGAGGAACTGAGTTGAAAAGTCCTTAGTACCAGGGAAGAAAAAAGTCAGACGACATGTCCTCTCACAGGTTACAAAAGGGAATCCTGCTGATATAGGAGAAAGTTAACTGGGACCCAGCAGTTTGGGGTAGAAATAGCTACCTCTTCCTAGGATGTTTATACTGCCTCGGCAGCTTCTTGCCAGACAGTTTCACCAGCCACATGACTATACAGGCCGTCAGAGGCAAGTGTGCGAGTCTGTCTCGGAGAATCCTGGGCAGCCAGGCTCTCACCCCCGTGTCCTGAGGCTTGGCCTTTGGGGCGTGAGCTGCTAGAGCGCTTGGATGGAGCTGTGACGTGTGCTTGGGAAGGGGCTTCTGGAACAGAGCAGAGGACTGTGAAGACAGCAGAAGGCGGCAGCGGGGGGGTCTCACCCCCAGTGAACCGAACACGATGGGACTTGCTGAGCACGGTGGGGGCTGGGTCGCTCTGTCCTTGCTGTGGAGGACGTGGGGTGGTGGGGTCCCCTGTGAGCTCCAGGTTGGGCTGAGGGGCCAGTGCTGCTGCCCAGGGACACGGAGGGGCCACCACGCACGTCCCGCCATCTTCTCCAGCAGCGGCCTCTGGGCGTCGGGGCTGCCCCGCGGCAGGGGCTGCAGCCTGTGCAGCACCCCTGACCGAGAGGAGACGCCCGGGAGGGCGGCGCAGCCTGGGGAGCCGCGGACCCAGCCCCTCCACCCTCAGCGCGACAGCCTCCAGGGAGGCGGGTGCTGCCGTCCGTCTCGGCCTAAGGCGGGGAGTCCAGATGACTGATGGGATTTCTCCTTAAGATGGGAAAAAGCAGCTTTGCACCAAGAACGAGGTAGGGATTGGAGCTGCAGAGGTTCTCCACAGGGCTTGGGGCTGATGAATCTTGTCCTAATAACCGGGAGAATATGGCCCAGAAAAGCAAAGGACCCTCCTACTGTGAGGGTAATCCCTCAGAAATCTAGTGAGAAACAGAAGTTTACAACACACAGTTGGATTAAACACAGTTGGTCGGGAAGTTCACACTTGTATCCAGGGCTGCGCTTCTGCAGTTATTGCTTTACATAGTTAATGATCACAAATACTCTTTTTTTTTTTTTTTAATAAGAAGAGCTGTTTCCAGAGAGAAATGACTGGCCGGCTGATGTCTTATTGGGCAGCTGAGCACCGACACTTGGCCATCCTCCCACACCTGCTGACTGGTGTCTGACAGCAGCAAAGAGAAATTGTTATGGTCTTAGGGAGCAAATAAACTGACTTTAGAACTGAATTTTGTATACCTAACTTGTAACAGTGATGGAAAATCCTGCAGCATCCCAACAATCTGTTTTCACTTTTCTGCGTAATCGATTCAGTAACGTGAAGTCCGTTCAGCCTCTTGTCGGCAATGGCTTTCATGCAAGGTGACTGTTTGATCAGATTTATCCCTAAACACAGATCTATTCCATCGGGATCTAGCTTGAATTTTGACCTAAGGATTGATCTGCCATCTTGAAACATTTTCCACCTAGTTTTAGCCTTTCTAATTTTAATTTCTGGGTCGAAGGACACAAAAAGAAATATCCTCTGAGAATAATCCTCTTTAAAATAATAGCTCTCATTAAAACAAACTGAGAATATTTATTATACAGGTTTTAAGATGAACTGGAAAAGGCAATGGCATCCCACTCCAGTGCTCTTGCCTGGAAAAGCCCATGGACAGAGGAGCCGGTCCATGGGTCGCTGAGAGTCGGATACAACTGAGCGACTTCACTTTCACTTTTCACCTTCATGCATTGGACAAGGGAATGGCAACCCACTCCAGTGTTCTTGCCTGGAGAATCCCAGGGACGGGGGAGCCTGGTGGGCTGCTGTCTATGGGGTCACACAGAGTGGGACGCGACTGAAGTGACTTAACAGCAGCAGCAAGACGAGCTACGCAAGGCAACAGTGTGTTCATTTTTATGGCCCTTCTGGGTCTTCATCTGAGACCCAGATAACCTGAGATGAAACAGTTGTGTCATTGCTGGACTGGGCTTCCCAGGTGGCGCTAGTGGTAAAGAACCCACCTGCCAATGCAGGAGACATGAGTGACGTGGATTCAATCCCTGTGTTGGGAAGACCCCCTGGAGGAGGGCATGGCAACCCACTCCAGTATTCTTGCCTGGAGAATCCCACAGACAGACAGACAGTCCATGGGGCTGCAAAGAGCTGGACTCAACAGAAGCAACCAAGCACACATGCTCACATCTCTGAAGTAGCAACCCTTGAGGGCAGGTGTTAGATCTACTGGAATGCATTCGGTAGCCCAACACACTATTCATGTACGTTACTAAACTCCGTTTAATCCAAATAAATGTAATTTTATCACATGGATGTGTTTGGCTAGTTTCTTCAAGAGAGAGGGACTGGAATTAATTTGTATTTCATTTCAAATGATTTAAAGTGGCTTTCACCAATTCAGATGACAATATCATATTTTACTTTCTAATTGAAAACAATACTGTCTTTATTTATTTATTTATTTTCCCATGACAAGGCCTCCCGGTCTACCAAATGCTAAATAAGTTGACATAATTGGAATCTCCTCTAATCAGTGATTCTGGTCATTAAATGCTTCAGATACTTAATTATTAAATTGATCGTCCTTATCTCTCTTCAATTCAGAACACTTAAGTCCTATTACTGCAGATTCAGTAATTGAACCAAATGAGCACTCAGCAGTGAAGGGGTATCGAACTGAAACCCATGTTCAGTTCAGATCTCCAGGCAAGAGGACTTTTTTACTTCTGTCAGTCAGAGAATTAAATAACAACGCATTCAAAAGTAGCAAAGACTTTTAGAAAAACCTGAGTTTGAGTTCACATGGAGACATCTATATCCTGTATCTCAGAGACTTAATCATTTTGGGAACCTTATGAAAGAAACCTCAAGAGTCAGATGTAGTCAGACTTTTTCATGTGACAAAGTATTTTCAAATTAAACCTCTCGGTGGTTAGTATTTAGTTATTTACCTTTGTGCAAAATTAAGCATCCCCAAATTATTCAAATGAGTAATTTTTTGGTTTTGCTTTTTTGGAAATAGGACTGGCCTGACAAAATAAACTTTCTGAATGGTCTCTGGGGAAGCTCACCTGGCAGGTACCTATGGATATGTGGTCTGAAGGTGAAAGGCTTTCACTGTTGATTGGGTCCCTGGATGAGCTGACCCTATGATATCTCCACATCCATGACCTGAGGTGCTGAGTCACAACAGGCTCTGGGAGCACCTATGCTTTCAGGACTTTTACCAACACGTATACCTGTTTCCATTTGGTGTTTCCTTTATTTCAGCCTGAATAAACTTCAGTTTTGGAGCCTGGAGCTCCAAACCATGAACCCCTCCGAGAGGTGCCTCTTAGAACTGGAAGAGGTGGATTTGAGAGCAATTTTCAAGAAGTTGTCACCCAGCATATCAGAAGACCCTGTTGTTGGTTCCTGAAGTGGCTGTCCCCAGGCAAGACTACCAAAGAGATTTGATGGATGTTCCCAGGTTCCTGGAATCACGTCAAGCAAAGCCTGGGCACCAGATCACAGAAGCATGGGCTTAAATTGAAAACATGCATTTTTGTCATCGCTTTTCAGTGCGGTGCACAGCAATAAAAGCTGCACTTTTGCTGGGAGCGAGTTGAAATGTGAAAGGTCAGATTCACTCCAGAATTAAGGATAGTTTCATGCTTTGAATCATACCTCTGTTGAGCATAAAACCAGGTAAAACTGGCTAGCTAATTATCTTCAAAAGGATGATTTAAACCAAGACATGAGGGTCAGTCTTTCTGGATGGTGATGATCATGGGTGATTGTGATTCCTTACGGAAAGAGGTTCAGGGATAATCCTAAAAGACTGGGTTAAAAAAAAGCCATCACTGCAAAGTAAAACTTTTTTTTTTTTCCATTCTTATCGTCAGTTGTTTGGGGGACTGAGGCTTTTGATTTATTTTCTGACAATTTTATTGAGAACATACAGGNGGATATGTGGTCTGAAGGTGAAAGGCTTTCACTGTTGATTGGGTCCCTGGATGAGCTGACCTATGATATCTCCACATCCATGACCTGAGGTGCTGAGTCACAACAGGCTCTGGGAGCACCTATGCTTTCGGGACTTTTACCAACACGTATACCTGTTTCCATTTGGTGTTTCCTTTATTTCAGCCTGAATAAACTTCAGTTTTGGGGCCTGGAGCTCCAAACCATGAACCCCTCCGAGAGGTGCCTCTTAGAACTGGAAGAGGTGGATTTGAGAGCAATTTTCAAGAAGTTGTCACCCAGCATATCAGGAGACCCTGTGGTTGGTTCCTGAAGTGGCTGTCCCCAGGCAAGACTACCAAAGAGATTTGATGGATGTTCCCAGGTTCTTGGAATCACGTCAAGCAAAGCCTGGGCACCAGATCACAGAAGCATGGGCTTAAATTGAAAACATGCATTTTTGTCATCGCTTTTCAGTGCGGTGCACAGCAATAAAAGCTGCACTTTTGCTGGGAGCGAGTTGAAATGTGAAAGGTCAGATTCACTCCAGAATTAAGGATAGTTTCATGCTTTGAATCATACCTCTGTTGAGCATAAAACCAGGTAAAACTGGCTAGCTAATTATCATCAAAAGGATGATTTAAACCAAGACATGAGGGTCAGTCTTTCTGGATGGTGATGATCATGGGTGATTGTGATTCCTTACGGAAAGAGGTTCAGGGATAATCCTAAAAGACTGGGTTAAAAAAAAGCCATCACTGCAAAGTAAAACTTTTTTTTTTTTCCATTCTTATCGTCAGTTGTTTGGGGGACTGAGGCTTTTGATTTATTTTCTGACAATTTTATTGAGAACATACAGGTCATCTGTCCAGTTTGTGTCAGTCTTACAGACGAAGTGATTTCTCCAGCTGGATGGGGTGCCATCTCAGGGGTAATTCAGAGACATGACAGCATGAAAAGGTAATCTTTTTTGCACAAAATCTGCTTATTTTAGAGATACATCATAAGATGGGTGGGAAGGGGGTTGGGGTGCACTTATCCCCGGGGTTGGTTTGGCAGATAGAGTAGGAGATGGGAGAAAACGGCACCCGTGCGTGTCCCCTTGCCACTCTGCCTTATCTGAGTGATTGTGGGAGATGCACACCTGCTGTGCTCACTTGCACATTGTAACTATTACAACACACCTGTGAGTCAGAGGGACGCCCACTGTTTTACAGGCTAAATTCATGTCACCTGGATGGGGCAGACTAGAAATTTAAAACCCATCAATATGTTTCTTGGTCTCCAAAGGCTCTTAAGGTAAGGATAAAAGTTCCTCTTTTAAAGAGCTGTCTTAAGGTTTCATTGAGACATGGTGCACAGACTGTAGCTAACTGGAGTCCTGGTCCTTACCAAGAGCCCCCCCCGCCGCCAACCAAAGGATCCCTCCTTATCATTGTAATGATGGAAACGCTCATTACCGTAATGACGGAAATGCGCATTACCGTAATGCCTTTCAGTTCTACCTCTAGGTACTGGGACAATTTCTCTTCCATGACTGCAGCTAATACTGGTCAGGAATGATAATAATTATGGTACCAGGGCCAGACTCTGGGACCACACCGTCCTCTGTCTCAGATGCTGGCCTGTTAAGCAGTGGTCACTTAGGAAATAAACTAGGGCAGGCGCCGCGGCCCGGTTTAAGTTAGGGTTGTTTGTCATTTCCTGCTTCCCTTTGCACTGTGCCTCCGGGAGCAGCGCGAGAGGCCCGTTGCAGGAGCCTTCCTGTCCCTCCTCATAAACACGCCCCAGATGTGGCCCTGGCTACCCGGTCAGGGTTCGCCCAGGGCAGGAAGCGGGAGGGCTGTGTCACTCTGCACCCAGGCCCCCAGGGCTGCAGATGGCTGTGCTGGGGGACGGGCACCCTCAGCCGGTCCTGGGGCCGGAATCCAATGGCTCCTCATCGCATCTCCCACTCTGAGGGGACCCAGCATCTGTGTGCCATCTTTTGTTAATATTGGACTAATGCCTGTCACTCTGCAGATGAATACTAAATGGCTCACCTGTTCCCGGGCAGTAGTTTCAGAAGCAGAGGAGTCCCGCCTCCCGTCACGTTCCTGGTTTGTCTTGTTGGTGTGGACAGGTGTGTCTCAGTCACTGCCCACCGTGTAGCGAATCCACCTGAAACTTAGTGACATCAAACAATGACTTATGATTTCTCTTTGATTCTGTGGCTTGATGGGGTGGCTGCCCTGCTGGTCTCACAGGGTCACCATGCGGCTGCATCCAGCAGGCAGGGTGGCTGGGAGCCTGGCAGGACTGAGCCTCTCTTTCCAGGTGGCACCTTCACTCCAGATTTCACAGCTTGGAAGTCTCAGTACCACCATCTAAGAGAAGGGAAAAAAAACCTTGCAAACCTCTTGAACCTAGAATCATTTCCATGAGACCTCAGATGCTGTTGGTCAAAGAAAACCAAAAGGCCAGCCCTGACCCAGGGGATGGCAAGCAGACCCGTCTCTTGAGGGGAGCAGTGGCAATGTTATAACACAAACAAGGTCAACAGGAACTGTCTTCACCATCACTGAAACCAAACACACACAAATTGCAAAAGTACACAGGATGTGAAAGTTGCATCTTTTGCAAATATTTTCTCTCATTCCATATTTTTTAAATTTTGTTTAAGGTTTGCTTTGCTGTGCAAAAGCTTTTAGGTTTAATTATGTCCCATTTCCTTATTTTTGTTTTTATTTTGATTAAGCTAGGATGTGGATCCAAAAAATATTGCTATGATTTATGTCAGAGAGTTTTCTGTATGTTTTCTTCTAAGAGTTTATAGTATACAGCCTTACATTAGGTCTTTAATCCATTTTGAGCTTATCTTTTTGTATAGTGTTATAGGATGTTCTAATTTTATTCTTTTACATGTAACTGTCCAGTTTTCCTAGCACCACTATGGACGGTCTTTTCTCCACTGTATATCCTTGCCTTCTCTGTTTTAGATTAATTGACCGTAGGTGTGTGGGTTTATTTCTGGGCTTTCTAGTCTGTTCCATTGACCTATGTTTCTGTTTTTGTGGCAGCACCATACTGTTTTGATGCCTGTAGCTTTGTAGTATAGTCTGAAGTCAGGGAGTGTTATTGCTCCAGCTGTTCTTCTTTCTCAAGATTGTTTTGACTATTCAGTGTTTTTTTTTGTTTCCATACAAATTTTAAAATTATTTGTTCTAGTTCTGGGATTAATTTACAAAACAAAAATTTGCTCATACAGCTTAATTAAAAAACAACAACAACAACAACAAGCAACCCAATTTAAAAAGTGGACAGAAGACCTAAACAGACATTCCTCCAAAGAAGACACACAGATGGCCAACAGGCACATGAAAAGATGCTCACTGCTGCTAGTTATCAGAGAGATGCAAACTGAAACGGCAGGGAGGCCTCACTTCACAGCAGCCAGAATGGCCATCGTTACAGAGTTCACAGATAGCAGACCCCAGATAGGGCGCGAAGCAAAGGGAGCCCTCGTCCACTGTTGGTAGGACGGTAAACTGGTGCCTTGCTGTGGAGAACAGTATAGAGGTTAATTCAAAAGCTAAAAATAGGGTTTCCATATGATCCAGAAATCCCACTCCTGGATATTTATCTGCAGAAAACTCTAATTCAAAAAGATACATGCACACCAGTGTTCATTACAGCACTATTTACAGTAACCAAGACATGGAAGCAACCCAAATGTCCACGACAGATGAATGGATAAAGAAAACACACTGCATATATAGAAGGGAATACTACTCAGCTATAAAAACAAGAAAATAATACCATTTGCAGCAACATGGATGGACCTAGAAATTATCACACTAAGTGAAGTCAGACAGAGAAAGAGCACCATCATATGACGTCGCTTATGTGTGGAATCTTAAAAAAATCACACAAATTAACTTATTTACAAAACAGAAATAGACCCACCTACATAGAAAACAAATCTGTGGTTACTAAAGTAGATAGAGCTGGGGGAAAGATAAACTAGGAGACTGGGGTTAACATAGACACATTTCTATATAGAGAATAAACAGTGGGACATGCTGTATAGTCCTGGGAACTATATCTGCTGCTAAGTCGCTTCAGTCGTGTCCGACTCTGTGCGACCCCATAGACAGCAGCCCACCAGGCTCCCCCGTCTCTGGGATTCTCCAGGCAAGAACACTGGAGTGGGCTACCATTTCCTTCTCCAATGCATGAAAGTGAAAAGTGAAAGTGAAGTCGCTCAGTTGTGTCCGACTCTTAGCGACCCCATGGACTGCAGCCTACCAGGCTCCCCCGTCCATGGGATTTGCCAGGCAAGAGTACTGGAGTGGGGTGCCATTGCCTTCTCTGGGGAACTGTATTTAATATCTTATAATAACACACAGTGGAAAAGAATCTGAAAAGCTATATGCATATACATAGTGGCTCAGCAGTAAAGAAGTCTGCCTGTCAATGCAGGAGATGTGGGTTTGATCCCTGGGTCTTAGAGAGGAAATGGCAGCCCACTCCAGTATTCCTGCCTGGAGAATCCCATGGACAGAGGAGCCTGGTGGGCTATAGTATGCGAGGTCACAAAAGAGTCAAACACAACTTAGTGACTAAACAACAATATATATATGCACACACATGCATGCATATATATGTATATATTATGTATGTCTGTATATATAATATTTGAATCACTTTGCTGCATACCTGAAGCAACACTGTAAATTAACTATACTTCTATTAAAAAAGGTTAATTAAATAAAAAGTTGCACCAACATTGGTGATGCAAATGCTAGACTTTTCTACTTAAGATGGGGTTTTGCTGATGTATGACAGAAATCAGACCAATATTATATAGCAATTATCCTTCAATTAAAAATAAATAAATTAAAAAAAAACATAAAAGGGCAAAAAAAAAAAAAGATAGGATTGATCTTGTTAAAGAGAGTTCAGTACAAATACTCCACAGGGCTAACATGGCAGCATCCTCACAGGAGACACTGTATGTTCAGCTGCTCAGATGCAGATCTGACTTGCTGGGCTGGTCAGTAAGTAACTTCCTGTGTGTTTGGTGCATCCACATGGAATTATTTCTTTACTCATGCCTGCATGCCTGCATTCACATGTGTGTACATATGAGAGCATATTCCAGTGGAAAGCCCTGAACTAGGCTCTGGAAGAGAGTGAACAGCCAGATTACTTAGACGTCTTTTCCAAACTTGAAATATTACCATCAATGGTCACCGTTTTCTTCTTACCTGTCCAACTTCTCCTCTGTGATTTTTTTCAGTTTGTAGTTTTTTAAAGTGAAAGTGAAAGTCGCTCTGTCGTGTCTGACTCTTTGCAACCGCATGGACTGTAGCCCGCCAGCCTCCTCTGTCCATGGGATTCTCCAGGCAGGAATACTGGAGTGAGGAGTCATCCCCTTTTCCAGGGGATCTTCCCTACCCAGGGATCAAACCCAAGTGTCCTGCACTGTAGGCAGATTCTTTACCATTTGAGCCACCGGGGAAGCCGGTAGCATTTTAAAGTCAGCTATACTTTTTCCTTTAAGCAAGAGCTCTTTCTGTCCTTCCCACATAAGCCTCTGTTGAGAAGTGGTAACTCTGATGGCATGTAAACATAAACAGAATATCTTCTGGAAAACTCCAGATACCCAGAGACACCATCTTCTTGGACAAACACTTAAAACGATATTAAAAACAGAAGGAAAGCCAAAGATTAAGACATTAATAGCTACAGAGCTATGACAGTTTAGTAGCTGGGATGTCCAATTACAAGTCACATAAATCTTGGGCACTTTGGGATTTTGCTGGTGGCAGGTACAGACAATACTCATTCATTATTTGTTCACTTATGCAGAAAATATTGTGATTTTATTGTACGCTAGGCCTGTTCTAGGTGAGAAATTTTTCAGTGAAATAAAAAAAGAGAGCAAAGTTTTTGTCCCACATCCTCAGAGAACATGTCACTTGTCAGGGAAGGATAAATGGTACGGAAAAAAAAAAAAAGCGGAAGCTGGGAAGACGAGGGGAAGATAGCGAAGAGACGGAAATGGGCGGAAACAGTAGGATGAGAGGGAAGTCAAGGTGGGATGCTGTTTCACTGGGCGGCAAGGGTTTCCAGAAACGAGTGACAGTTATTTCAGAGGTGGGCAGGTCTGAGGGATGGGCCGCTGTGTTGGCAATGTGGTCACTGGTAACCCTGATATGAGCTCATCCATGGGGGGGGGGCAGGGAAAAGCCAGATCAGTTTGATTTCAAAGGAATGGGAAAAGAGGAAGGAGAGGAAGAGAAATATTAAACCCCTTTATGGGTGTGTTGCTGAAAGGTGTACTAAGGAATGGGATGGTAATCAGAGGCAGATGGGGCCACAGCGGGTAATTCCATATGAAAGAAACATCGCGGCCTGCTTGGTGCTGTTGGAGAGGATCTGGTAGAGGGAAAGTTGATGGTGCTCAAGGGGGAGGGCAGTGATGGCCTGGAACAGCTGGGGAGCATGGCTTGCTACCAAACATATATAAGAAGTCATGTTATTAATTTCTTGAGCATATATCCAAAGCATATATTTAAAATTTGTATTTATATACTACTTTATTTTTTTTTACATTATACAAAAGATTTTATTTATTTATTTAATTGGAGGGTAATCGCTTTACAACGTTGCGTTGGTTTCTGCCACACATCATGACTCGGTTATAGGTATGTCTCCTCCCTCTTGAACCTCCCTCCTCCCCCCGCAATCCCGTCCCACTCTCTAGGCTGAGCTCCAGGTTGAGCGCCTTGCATCATACAGGAAGTTTCTGCTGGCTGTCTATTTTGCACATGGTAATGTATATGTTTCAATGCTACTCTCTCAGTTCACCCCACCCTCTCCTTCCCCTGCTGTGTCCCTAAGTCTGTTCCCTATGTCTGAGCCTCTATTCCTGCCCTGCATATAGGTTCCTCAGTACCACTTTTCTAGATTCCTTATATATGCATTAATACATGATACTTGTCTCTTTTTGACTTACTCAATCCGTAACGCTTTAGGTCCATCACCTCACTAGAACTGACTCAAATTCATTCCTTCTTATGGCTGAGTAATATTCCATTGTATATATGTATCACAACTTCTTTATCCATTCATCTGTCAGTGGAGATCTAGGCTGCTTCCATGTCCTGGTGATCGTAGCTAGTGCTGCAATGAACATTGGGGTGCATGAGTCTTTTCCAATTATGGTGTCCTCAGGGCATATGCCCAGTAGTGGGATTATGGTAGTTTTATTCCTAGTTTTTAAAGAAGTTTCCATACTGTTCTCCATAGAGTTGGTATCAATTTACATTTCCACCAACAGGGCAAGAGAGTTTCCTTTTCTCCACATCCTCTCTAGCATATATACATTTCACAACATGTAAAATTATAATTAAATCTTCAGAGGAAAAAAATACATAAATATAAGGCTATTTTCTCTCTATATCCCACAGACAATCTTACACACATGCTCCTTTTTTGAATGTTCTTAAATTCTTTTATTTCATGTATTTATATAACTTACTTGTAGATTTCTATTTCATTTTGTTACACACAGTCATTTTAAAACTACTTAACCTAATTTCATTCTATTTCCCCCATACATTCTCAAGTTTATTTTAAAATGTATCTTTCTATATTTTGCACACAAACATACCACCTATGCTCCTTGAAGTGTGTGTACGGTACTTGAAGGTTCTTACCTTCAGACAAGGTCACGTCTGACACTGATTTATCAAAAAGCAGTTGAAAGGAAAGAGCTTGGTCTTTTAGGTCAGAGAATCCCAGTGTTCCTTTTATCTTGCTTTTCTGTCTCAGGAAGTGTTTTGACCTTAAGCAGCACGTTATAAAGAGCAAGGACTTTAAATGTAACGCTAGAGGTGAGTTAGTTCAGAGGTTCTTCAAATGCTCCCGGAGGTTACCTTTGTTACATGTAATGTCACATAAGCAAAAAATACTCAGAAAGAGGAACAGCCACATTTCAATTTTTATTAGTGGACATTGAATTGCTTTTTAACCACAGGTTATTCCCATGACTTTCTCAAATCCATGACTGAAGGACAAACCATGTGCATCTTTGCATTGGTACAAACCAAAACTTTTCACCACCTGATAGGAAGAGTGAGGAAGGTACCTACTTTTTCTGTAGTTTCTGTGTGAAATGATGCAGTTTCCAGTGAATGGGCAAACTAAAAACATGTCCCCAGGTTGCAAAGAGTACAGATTGTAGACATCAGGCACTGGAGCTTTTCCCAGAAGACATGTCCTTTGGCAGGCATTTTTGCTAAATTATGAGGCTGAAACTATTGGCACAAGAAACATCATTCTGTGATTGGCTAATATCATAAAACAAAACAATGATTTTAACTTGAACCACTATGAACATCCATATGGTGGTCAAGGGAGTTCTTCCTTCAGTTTCAACGTGGTCCTGGTCGTGAATTGATGTTTCCAGGTGCGTCAGAAGAACTCTCAGGGGCAAGCGTCTCGCTCACAGTGCACGGGTCTCTTCCTCCAGAGGCAGGGTGGTCCTAGATCAGCCTCTCCGCTGCAGGGGCATCCATCACGCTCCACATCTCCACACGAGAGCCGTCCTTTTCCAGACGGCTCGGGCTGTAGGAGCCCTGGGTTGCCCTTTTGTTGGAGGCGAGAACAGAAGACGCCACTGCCAGAAAGAAGATCAGCAACAAGGCTAACGTCACTGAACCGACGGCGGCGAAGACGTCCGACAGCAAGCCATCTGCCACCTGTGAGGACGGAGAGAATTGTGATGTGAGTTACAGAGCAAGGAGTATGGCCAGGACAAGCAAATACTCTGGGATGAAAGTCAAGCAGAGCACACGTGCCACCCTGTGCCTGAGAAAGACTAGATACGGAGGGACATTCAGGGGTTCTTATTCCCAGATCACGAGAATGGGCCCATGTCTCTAGTGTTCAAGGTCTGGAATCAGGAAGTAAGGCACAACAGCAACTGTGTTAACCTTGTGTCTTAGTCTCGGCGACTGAGATCACTCCTCTCAAGGCCACAGGATGAACCCACACATGCCTGCATGCTCAGTCATCGTGTCCCACTCTTTGCTGCCTCATGGACTGCAGCCCGCCTGACCCCTCTGTCCACGGGATTTCCCAGGCAAGGGGCCTGGAATGGGTTGCCATTTCCTCCTCCAGGAGATCTCCCCAACTCAGGGGTCAAACGTGTATCTCCTGGGTCTCCTGCATTGCAGGTGGATTCTTTACCACTGTACCTCCTGGGAAGCCCAAACCCACATGTATATTTGTAAAACAGTTTTCCAACTATAGGATCTGACTGTTTACAGTCTTTTGACTCCCGTGCAAAAAGTTCTGATTTTGCACTGAAAGAATGGTTGTTTTACAGCCTTTCTTAGGAAATGAAGAAAATTAAATCAGTTGGGCCTCATGGGAAAGATCCGAGACAAAGGATGGGCTGCAAGGCTCTGGTTTCCACACTCACCACTTTGATTTGGATTCGATGTGACCACTGAACGGTGGTGAATACAGTCGTGCTCCGTGTGGAGCTAGACCTCGAGGAACAGGAAACTGGAGGAAGAGCCCCTCTTGGAGGAGCTGGGTCTGGGACTCTCAAGGCTGGGCTGTGGACAGAGGGGTCTCTCTGATGCTGACTGCAATGTGTTTGCCAGGCACCTTTTGTCAATGGGTAAAAGACACTGATTGGGTTGCAGAGAAGTATTAAAGGCAAGACACACTTGCTATTGGAATTTTTAACAGGCTTGCAAAGAAATATTTCTGTCAGGGTAAACAAAGCAGAAGTAGGCCACCTTCTCATTTAGCTTTACCTAGGACCCACCCCCTGTCACCTAACCAAGTTACTATTAGGAACATCATCTCTGTTACTGTAATATCCTAGGGAATTTTTTAACACGTTGGCTTTCCTTTGTGCGTGTGTGTGTTTGTTGTTGTTCACTGTGCTTTGGTTTAAATCATTACATGGTCAATATATTCCTAGGATACTGTGTCTCTTCGTAACACTGTCTTGTATTCACTTGTTCAAATGTGGTTCATTAGTTTCTTCAATCAACAGTATTTATTGACTGTCTGCTATAAACATTGAACTGAGCTAGGAAATAAAAATCAAAGGTAAGCCAAAGTCTGATATCTGGAGCTGAGATTGTGGACATGGGCAAGCGGAGGACACACACACGCACACACATAGATAAGCATCGTATATCTTAAACATGCGTTACGGTGACATCGTAAATGATCTACATGGGGTGTAGGTGGAGTGAGAGTGGAGGGATGCATGTGATGCCCTTTGGAAGGATAAATGAGCATTCAAATATTTCAAGCAGGAAATTCTGCTTGGGTGAAACAACTTGAAATAAAATGGGCAAGAGTATACAGGAGTCCTAAGAGTTTGGAGAAACAGGAAGAATCTGACATGGCCAAAGCTATTGTCCATGAGTGTGTACATTTGAGTGGTAAAGGATTTTAAAAGTTGGCGAGAGATGGGACTCTAAAGCAGATGAATCTTAACCAGAAACCTGAAAGCCACACTGAAATTCAGTCTTGGTCCTGAGGTCAGTGGGAGCCTGGGAAGGTGTCTGAGTAAGAGCATAATATGATCAGATCTGTGTTTTATTAACGTGGCTCTGGTAACAGGGTGGAGGGTGATGGGCGTGAAGGTGGAGCTGGAGATAGAGGAAATAGGAGTTTATTGTATTTGTCGAGATGAGACGATTTGGGTCTAAGTTTACCAGCGGAGTGAGACTCTCTCCAGGCAAGAATCCTGGAGTGGGTTGCCGTCCCCTTCTCCAGGGGATCTTCCCCAACCAGGGATCAACCCAAGTCTCCTGCATTCAGGCAAATTCTTTGCCCTCTCCCCCAAGGAGCAGAAGCAGGAAGACTTTGGTTCAGGTTGTGGAAGGCGAGTGTCAGTTTCCTGGACAATGTTCAGGTGCGCGGTGCTATTAGAGAGAGAAACAACTACTCCCTTCTCTCTACATTATTGTCTAAAATTCTGGGTCTCAGAATTTTCCCAGTTACTGGAGAAAAGCAAGTAGAGTTTCACCGAAATCAGTTACTCTTGAGAAAAATCATTCACCTCAACTCGAGGGCCCATCCTCTGGCCACTGGGTGTGGCAGTGACACCCTTTATCAGTGACAATGACCGTGGACTTGAAGAGAACTGCAGACATGGCCTTGAAAGCTCAAGAGTCTGGGACTCAGAAGGGCAGTTGGAGCCTCCAGTGTTCCCTGGGGACCTCTCGATCACGCAACACTCGTTCCTAACTGCTGAATTCTCCTAATCTAGCCAGCAAGTGGCGTGGTCTCTGGGAGTAAATGGCTGTTCTGCTGGTGAGGGAGTTGGGAGCGGCCACACCTACACGGAGAAGGAAGAAATCACTGGGTTTGCCTCTGTTTTCTCAACTTTTCTAGCCTCATC
>SJYQ01008019.1:0-11393 GCA_006410935.1 Redunca redunca
GACTGGCACTGACCACCAAACGCAAATGGGGTGACCAGTAGGTGACCTCACTGAACCAGTTCTTGTTTTGGAAAGGATCGTGGACCACTGAAGCCTGCTAGGGTTGCAGTCAGGCTGCTGCTGCTGCTAAGCCGCTTCAGTCGTGTCCGATTCTGTGCGACCCCATAGAGGGCAGCCCACCAGGCTCCCCTGTCCCTGGGATTCTCCAGGCAAGAACACTGGAGTGGGTTGCCATTTCCTTCTCCAATGCATGAAAGTGAAAAGTGGAAGTGAAGTGGCTCAGTTGTGTCCGACTCTCAGCAACCCCCAGCGACCCCATGGACTGCAGCCTTCCAGGCTCCTCTGTCCATGGGATTTTCCAGGCAAGAGTACTGGAGTGGGGTGCCATTTTTATACAATAACCAAGATCAAAGAGAGGTCTGATGCTGGTTGCCCAGGTGGGCTTCCTTTGGATGTTCAGTCATATGCAAAGCTTCACAGGACGAAGTCCCTTTAGGCAGGGCGGGCTGCCCCACAATGTGTCTCAATGACATAGTGATTATCTTGATTTAAAGTTACTTGAGAAACACTTGGTAGCAAAAAAAAAAACACAACAACAACAACAACAAAAAACCAACCAAAACGATATTACAAAAACACTCTGGGGACTTTCCTGGTGTCCAGTGGTCAAGACTCCATGCTCCCCATGCATGGGGCCTGGGTTTGATCCCTGATCAGGGGAGTAGATCCCACTTGCTACAACTAAGAGTTCCCAAGGCACAGCTAAAGATCCCACCTGCTGCAACAAAGATGGAAGATCCTGAGTGCCACACCTAAGGCCCGGCACAGTGAAATAAATATTTAAAAAACACCTACTCTGACTCTGTCTCTCCCCTTGAAAGTGAGACATAAACGTCCCACGTGAAGTGACCCTTCCTGTACCAGAAGGATAGAGAGCATCCTCATCAGGTTAGGAAATTCAAGGCTAAGAAAGTTATAGAAACAAACTGTTACTTCTCCATTAGTCCACTACACCAAGCACAAGCCCCTTTGTTTCATGTTATCTTCACAAAGAATTGTTTCTTTGTCAAAAAACGATGTATAAACAGCCTGCTTTGGTCATTTGAGAGAAGGTGCCCCATTTCTATGGAAGTTCCATGTTTATGGAGAAAACTGTTTTTTTTCTCACATTAATCCATCATGTGTCATTTTAATGATTAGGCCAGACCAAAAAACCCTCAAGAATGGTAGAGGGGGAATTTCCCCCAATTCGGGTGGCTCAGCTGGTAAAGAATCCGCCTGCAATGCGGGAGACCTGGGTTTGATCCCTGGGTTGAGAAGATCCCCTGGAAAAGGGAAAGGCTATCTACTCAGTATTTTGGCCTGGAGAATTCCATGGACTGTATAGTCCATGGGGTCGAAAAGAGTCAGACACTTTCACTTTCACCTCAACCACCTCAACAGGGCAAGTTCAGATTCTCCGTCTAGAACGACAAGCCCACTTTCTCATCAATACCCTTTGCAATCGGTCCATGCCATTCCTTCTGCCATCAATACTTCAAAATGCCCCTCCAAATGTAACTTTTTATAAGAAGAAAGCCCATCAGACTGAATTCTGTCTGTGGTGTCATTATTCTGTATCCTTTCGGCACCATTTTTTAAAAGTATTTATTTTTATTTATGTATTTGGCTGCACCTGGTCTTCGTTGTGGCATGTGGGGTCTCAGTTGTGGCATGCAAACTCTTAGCTGTGGCATGTGGGATCCAGTTCCCCAACCAGGAGTTGAACCTGGGCCCCCTGCATTAGGAGCGCCCAGTCTTAGCCACTAGACCACCAGGGAAGTCTCCTTTCGGCACCCTTAATATTCAGACATCTCAACTCCTGAAGCTGTTGCTTTGGGATTTTTGTCACGTGACTTCACTTATACATTTGGTCTCATCTCTGAGTTCCTTAGCAGGTGAAGGTGGAGCCAGTCTTTTATGTTCTGTCCTTGCCATACTGAATGCTTGTATCTCCCACCAAAATTTACATGTTAAATCCTAATGCCCAAGGTGATAATATTAGGAGGTGGGGCCTTAGGGAGGTTATTAGGTCACAAGGATGGGGCCCTTATGAAGAGGATTAGTGCCTTTACAACACAGACCCCAGAAAGCTCCCTTGCCCCTTTCTCCATGTGAGGCCACCATGAGAAGACAGCCCTCTGTGAACTAGGAAGTGGGCTCTCACCAGATACTGAATCTGAAAGCCCCTTGATCTTGCACTTGAAGCCTCCAAAACTGTGGGAAATAAGCTTCTGTTGCTCATGAGCCATAAACCCAAAATACATATACCCAGTCTATGGTATTTTATCATAGAAGCCCAAAAGGACTAAGAGTTCCAACAGTGCCTATGTAGAGACACTTGCTCTGCTCCTGGAATAAGATGGGAGGGTTCTCATGTTGCTTTTTTTCTTATTTTCCAATTTATATGCATGGATTTATGTGCATATCCTTCTGAAGGGAATATAAGCTCATTAAATAAATTTTGAAAAGTGTGACTCTAACCACTCTAATCACTGCTGTAACTTCTCAAAGTTCTTTAATGAGAGCAAAGGTTATAGGCCTTGCTTACCTGCACATCTTGCAGAGTCAAAACAAATGATTTTGGATTTGAAGATTTGGAGTTAAAATTTCATAAGATGCTCTCGGTAGTGTAGCATAGTGCTGATTGAGAGGATGCCCCCCACTCCATCTGGGTTGAATCCTGGCTCAGCCACTTATCAGTCGTGTGGCTCTGGGGGAGTTACTTAACCTCTCTGACTTTGGGTACATCCAGATTCTTTAAAAAATGTTCTACTACCCATATACTTTATATATTCCTTGCTTAACCCAATGTCCCATGCAAGTATCTACCCTTATTATTACACAGTCCTCAGACCCAACATTGAAATAGTTGTGTAATATTCTACTCATTCACTGGTTAACAGTTAAGTCAATGTTTTCTAACTTTTTGCTGAAATGCAGTGTTTCAACGATGGTTTAAAAAAAGATCAATACCCTCAATTTGTAGGATGAGTGATGGCAGATATGAATCTACCATCTCCTGGGTTCTCTTGTGTAGAATATAAGCCAACCCACAAGGCCCTGGTAGAGCCCAAACCCATAGTACTTGGTTTATATTTCCAATGAGAATAACCTGGAGTTAGTCATCCAGGGACCCATTCACACACACCATCCATGAATCCCAGGAAGGGGTGGCGGAAATATCTGAGATGAAACAAACCACACAGCCCCTCAGGGCAGCCCCCTCCCTGCCATGCCGATGCCCACCTTGGCCCCACATGCCCTAGGTCTGCCTTCACGCCCACACGCCCACAGGTTCTCTCTCTACAGCTGGACAGAGCAGCTTGCTGGGATGTTTCTCCTGAGGTTCCGCAGATGGACACCGGGGGACACGCAGCGGTCGTGGCTTGAGGGTGTGTGTGTTCCTACACACACACACACACACACACACACAATGACCCAGGCTGAGGTGGTGAAAGGATGCACTGTCCCTTACACCCTCCTGAGAGGGTGTATGTCTTCCTCCACACACACACACAAACACACACACACACACACCCCACACACACACACCAGGTAGTCTCTCTCTCCCTTAGAGCCACTCCTGAGAGGGTGTGTGTGTGTGTGTGTATCTTCCTTCTACACACACAAAATATATATATAGGTATTCTCTCTCTCTCCAGTTCCTGAAAAAACAAGGATTCTGGCTTCCTTCCTCCTGAGCCCCAGGTCTGCGTTTCTGCCCTGAGGTCAGAGCCGCCCTCCCCACAGACAGACCTGGGCCTGGTTCTCTGAGGTCCCTTTGTTCCCTGCCGGCTGCACCACACTCTGCTTGCTCTCTGGATGGGAACCTTCTGGCTGCCCCCAGCGCCCTCCTGTGTTCCAGCTCTTTCTCCCTCATCTTGTCTCTGTTCCTAATACGTTCCAGGGGCCTGCTGCTACCATTTCTTGATCATTTACTTATGGAGTCTCTTTTTTTTTCCCCCTAAAGATTCTGGTTCTGAAATCAGAGCTGGATCACCCTGGGCCTCAGTTTTCTCATCTGTAAAACAGGGATATGTCTGTACTGACCTGCTTCCCAGAGCTGTGTGAGGATTAAAGGAGATGAAACAGGTAGAGCACCAGGCACAGTGCTTGGCTCCAAGAAAGCACACACGTTACCAATTATTCCCTTATCATTATCATCATTAATTAAAATAATGAGTAACAACCCTCTGTTATTCTAAAAAACCAGAGATTCTAACACAGTTTGCCATTCCTAAATTCCTCCATCTCAACCTTCCTAATCTGCCCCTAGGAATCCTTTCCAACCCCACACCCTGATCTCCTGGTTATCTTTTCTTTTTGGTTTCTTTTTTGGACTTGAAAAAAATAACAAATCTGGATGAAGAGTCAGGAGATCTGAATTCTTTCTAGTGAAAAATGGCTGGTGACCCTGGGCAAGTCATAGTCTTTCTGAGCTCCATCTCTTTCACTTGCAAAAAAGGAAGTTGTGGTGTTGGAGAAGACTCTTGAGAGTCCCTTGGACTGCAAGGAGATCCAACCAGTCCATCCTAAAGGAGATCAGTCCTGGGTGTTCATCGGAAGGACTGATGTTGAAGCTGAAGCTCCAATATTTGGCAACCTGATGTGAAGAGCTGACTCATTTGAAAAGACCCTGATGCTGGGAAAGACTGAGGGCAGGAGAAGAAGGGGACGACAGAGGACAAGATGGTTGGATGGCATCACTGACTCAATGGACATGAGTTTGGGAGTTGGTGATGGACAGGGAGGATTGGTGTGCTGTGGTTCATAGGGTCGCAAAGAGTCAGACACAACTGAGCAACTCAACTGAATTGGACCAAAATAGCCTTTTTCCAAGCATGTTCTGGGCTTCCCTGGTGGCTCAGGTGGTAAAGAATCTGTCTGCAAAGCAGGAGATCTGGGTTCAATCGCTGGGTCAGGAAGATCCCCTGGAGAAGGAAATGGCAACCCACTCCAGTATTCTTGCCTGGGAAATCCCATGGACAGAAGGGCCTGGTGGGCTACAGTCCACGGGGCGGTAAAGAGTCAGACACAACTGAGTGACTAACAGTTTTCCAAGCATGTTCTGGAAGCTTGCAACACACTTGAGCCTTCCAACACGCCCCTGCTCCCCTACCTCGAGCTCTCTTGGCTCAAAGCTGGGCCGTAAGTGACCAACCGAGCACCCAGCTCCACCTCACTCAGCTCACTGTCAGATCTGGATACTGTCTACACTGCCTGGCGCCTCAGCAGATGGTTGCAGGGCAGATCCAGCCCTGCTCATAAAAAGAGGTTTTGAATGGGCGTAAATCTCAGCTCTCTCTGTAAGCGAGGAAAATGAACTGCCAGCTCTGCTGAAAAACTAGGACAAGGTCCTCTTTAGCAAGTCTCCAGGTACTGTTCAGGCAATCACTGGGTATCACGAGCCCTAAAATATGCCCCCGCCTGGCACAATGTCTCCTGATTAAGCTGGCTGCCAGGCCCTGGGTATTTTAGCCAGGGATGGTGAATTCTAAAACCACACAATTACTAGTAGTTTGGAAAAAACCTTTAGAAACTCCATGCCAATCATTTAATTCATTTTCCAAGTCCTTTTTTAATGCAAAATATGCTAATATGTTGTTGGAGTGTCCAGCGGGGAAACCTGCTAGAAACTGGGGCCTCTCTTGCTTGGAGGTTAAGAGGCGGGCTGGTGGGAATGGAGTACATTTAGAAGAATGGCCCATTTTCCCTCCAGGGAAGAAAAGCGGCTGATGCCACTGGGCTCAAGTGTTTCTTTGTGCTCCCTTCAGCCGCAGAAGGTGTGATCACTCTCACAGCCACAGATTTGGGGCATAATGGGCTGCTTTCTGTCCAAAGCCCAAGTCCTGCCCCTGGTAAGTAAGACGTGTCCTTGAGAAGTCTACTGGCTCCTGGGGAGCAGGAGACAATGAGGGAGGAAATAAAGAAGGGATGAGAGAGAAATTTATGGCTTGAAGGAATAAATTAATTGAGGCCCGGAGGGGCTGCTGCAGCCTTTGAAAAATGACAGAAGCCAGCAAGACTCCATTTCTCTCACTTTTAAAAGGGAGGAGGATCAATCACAGACCAGCGTCTCTAATCTTAGAGGTTTAGGTGAATCAGCCTGTTTACCAAACATTATACCTATTTTGCCAAAATCCATGGGCTTCTATGAACCTTCTTTTTCATAGCTGATTCCATAATATCATTACAAGTTGCTGTTGTTGCTTATTTAGTGAGTACATACTACTGGGCCCTATCTCTGTATATCCAGTGCTTCGTTGGTCTTGGGCTTCCCCGATGGCTCAGCGGATAAAGAATCTGCCTGCAATGCAGGAGACATAGGAGACACAGGTTCGATCCCTGGGTTGGGGGGATCCCCTGGAGGAGGAAATGGCAACCCATTCAAGTAGTCTTGCCTGCAAAAATCCCATGGACAGAGGAGCTTGGCGGGCTACAGTGAGGGTGGGGATGGCACACAGGAGTATAACGTGGGGATCTAGCCCTTTATAGCCAGTGTCAACTGAGCCTCTGCTGTCTTCCAGGGACAAAGCCTTGACTGCAGTGAGACAAATACACATCCAGGCCCAAAGGAAGTGAGGCTGACATGGCAGCATCTCCCCTGACAGGGTAAGTCAAAAGCAGTCTATTGAGGCTCTGGCCCATGGCTTGCAAACAGGTGCTTGGGACTGGATTTGGCCCTTAGATATATTTTCTTTGACTTTAAACAATGCTTTAAATATTTTGGGAATATCTCATAAAAATCAAGATTTCCAGGTCTTCTTGAAAAATTCAAAAGGGGCTCCCTGACCTCACTGAATCCATATCCTTACATGGGAACACTCAAGTGGGAACTCAGCGGCAAGTGTCCCTTTTAGACTGGGCATGGATGCTCTACTTTGCCAAAGTCACCACCACTCCCTATTACTCATCCCTGGCTAGCCTCCTGCATTCTGCTCACCTGCCTGGCCTCTGTATGCATTTGGGTTTGCAAGCCTGACTTAAGACATGTCCCTTACTTGCAAATGAGGATTCTGAGGCTCAGAGAGATTAAGACAGGAGACTTACAGGCCTCTGTTGGACACCTGGGTCTGTGTTGTTTTTACTATGTCACACTGTGTCCATCAGGGGCAACCTAAGGGTTGTTTTTAGTCATTAAATCATGCCTGACTCTTTGTGACCCAATGGGGTGTAGCCCGTCAGGCTCCTCTGTCCATGGGATTTCCCAGGCAAGAATATTGGAGTAGGTTGTCATTTCCTTCTCCAGGGGATCTTCCTGACTCAAGGATTGAATCCGTGTCTCCTGAATCTTCTGCATTGGTGGACAGATTCCTTACGGCAGAGCCACCAGGGAAGCCCAACCTGGGGGTATATGATGCATTAAATAAATGAGGAAAATCACAACTACTTTGAAGAGCAAATGAATGAATGATGGACCAACCCAAACCATAGATACAGGCATGCAGGTTCCATGGTGGACAGCGGGCTAAGGAGGCTTTGCAATGTGAGTGGAATAAGAGCAGGCCTGGGAGAGCTCAGAAAAATAGTTAAGGGTTCCTGGCTGACTTGAGGGCCTGGAACCCCATTTATTTAGTTTTTGTAGCTTATTAAATTGTTCTTTATTGTAAAATAGGACATAGAAAAGCGTATAACATACAAATTATTTTCAACTGTTTGTGATGACATTTTTCCCCCCCTTTGGTTCTGTTTTCTCTCAAAAAGCCATCAAAGTTGCTTCAAAATCAGGGTTTTCTGTGCTTTTCAATTTGCACTCCCTGCAGAGTAAGAAACCAGCCTACTTCTTCTAGGCTGATATGGTGTAGCTGAAATACTAGGGGGGGAGCAGGGAGACCTGGGGTTCAATCCCAACCTGGGTGCATGGGGAAGGCGGTTTGCCCTCTCTGACTGCAGATGGGGAGACAGGACCAGATCTTCACGAGGTGCCACTGTTCGAATGCTCTAGGATTCTGTGAGGCGAGGAGTGCTGGGGAGGGCAGAAGGCATCTGCTAGGAGGTCCGGGAAAGGCAGGTCAGTGATCCAATCACTTAGTGGCTCAGGCCAGAACCAGAACTGTCATCACGGCTACATCAGAACCTCAAACCAGGTCCCAGAATCTGTCCTAAGTCCCTCCAGGTGACAAGATGTTGGTGAAAAGGGAACTTAGAGGTCATGGGCTCCGGGCCAGCTGAGTGTGAGTAGTTTGGATGAGGGATGTGACCTGCCCAACGTCTGACTCCGAGTATTAAACACAGCACCCCAGAGGCCTTTCCTGCAACCTTTATTCCAAGCAAAGGCCAAAGGCCTGGAGATATAAATAGGAAGGTTTCTTGGGCCAGGTCTTTCATTCATGAAAGGGCGCACACTTCAACTTTTCACAGTCCCTCTAAGACAGGTATGTGGCAATCTGAATTTGGTCTTCTAACACCCATAGAATGGGCACTAGTGATAAAGAATTCACCTGCCAATGCAGGAGAAGTAAGAGATGCTGGTTTGATCCCTGGGTCAAGAAGACCCCCTGGAGGAAGGCACAGGAACCCACTACAGTATTCTTGCACATATTCTTGCCTGGAGAATTTCATGAACAGAGGAGCCTGGCGGGCTACAGTCCATAGGGTTGCAAAAAGTCGGACACAAGTGAAGCACGTACACCCAAAGAATACCCTGAATGAATGTATTTTAGAAACAAACCTGCAGTAAGCTTGTAAGACAATCCTATTGCATTGCATTTTAGATGTCAAGAGTTAATTTACTAGTTTAATTATTTTACAGATCTACAATGTCTATAATCAGCTTGCTTTTTTTTTTTTCATATTTTAGTATGTGAAGAGTCTAAAAATGTGGATGTGTCCTGGGTCTCTCTTGATCTTGGTGAACACTGATCCCATGGCAGAACCTGAACACTAGAACCTGGTGGGGGGCATGCAGCCCCTTCATCATTGAATGGAAATGGGGGTGGGGAGAGTGCAGTAAAATGAATAAGGACCACTTCTGTCTCAGCCAAGGAGACCCACACTCCCTGTGTGCTTTCTCAGTGCCAGGAATGTGCCAAAGCTGGGCACAGAGATGGCCAGGCCCTGCCTGTGAGGTAGTCATGGCTTAGCCAGGCAGGCAGACACTGAAGCAGCCATATAGTGATGTGACAAATACTATGACCGAGAGATGCTATGACCTAATCCTCAGTGCCTGTGAATATGTCANTCACCTTACACAGCAAAGGGTCTCTGCAGATGTGATTAAGTTAAGGAAGTTGCCATGGAGAGATGTATCCTGGCTTATCTGAATGGGCCCAATATAATCACGAAGGTCCTTAGAAGTGAAAGAGGGAGACCTTTTCCGGACCTCCTAGCAGACGCTTTCCTCTCTCCCCAGCACTCCTGGCCTCTCAGAATCCTAGAGCATTCGAACAGTGGCACCTTGCGAAGATCTCGTCCTGTCTTCCATTTCCCTTCCCTGGATGGCCCAGCAGTTAAAACGTGGGTTGGTTGGATCCCTGGTCAGGGAACTAAGATCCCGCATGCTGCAGAGCAACCAAGCCTGAGCACCACAATCAGAGTCACACGCTGCAAGGGAAGATTCGCATGATCCAGTGAAGACCCCGAGAGCCACAACTAAGACCAAGTGCAGCCAAGTAAACTAAATAGTTCTTTTTTAAAAAGTGAAGGAGGAAGGAGGGTCAGGGTCAGGGCAATTCAGCTTGAGAAAGACTCAACTGGCCACTTCTGGCTTTGAAGGTGGAGGAAGGGGCCATGAGCCAAGCAATACAGGCAGCTCTAGAATCTGGAAAAGACAAGGAATTGGACCGATTTCAGACCTTTGACCTCCAGAACTGTCAGATAACAAGAGTGTATGTTCTTTAAGCCCCCAAGTTTGTGGTAGTTTGTCACAGCAACCCTGGAAGACTAACGCAGGAGAACAACGCAAGTAAGATAGGAGTCTTGGGGGACCAGTCTTGAAGTGGAACCAACTGCACTCTTGGAACCTCTGTTTCTCCCTCCAAAACACAGGGGCCCTGGGCAGACAGTCTCAATGGTCTCTTCTGTTCTTGACACTAGGTGTTTTGATGGATAAAGGGAGCCGCCACTGTACCAGATGGCCAGCAACTGGCTGTGAGGGTTGACAGGAAATAGCCTGTTCTGGAGCGTGTTTGGTGGAATTGAAGTCCTATGGGCTGTGGATGAGGGTGAGTCAGAAAAGGGGGGTATTCATGTGGGAAATCACCCCGAGCAGTTCCCAGGCACTGCTCTAGGCATGGGGGAGTCAGTGGTGAACCAGGACAGGCAAGGCCCCTGCCCTCACAGTGCTCAGAGCAGAGGAGTGAGTGAACTAGTGGGCAAGCCAGTTTCCCTTGGTCATCAGACCATGAAGGGAGTGAGGCCTGGGGATGAGATGGCATGGGGCCAGGAAGCTGGCTACTCTCAGCAGGGCTGGCCTCCCAGGGCCCAGTGTGACTTGGTTCTAGGTGATGAGACGAGCTGGGCAATTAAAGAAAAGGGGGAAGAAGTAGAAAAAAATACTGAGCTGGGACTTCCCTGGTGGTCCAGTGGCTAAGACTCCATGCTCCTAACACAGGGGGCCCAGGTTCAATAGGGAACCTGATCTCATGTGTCATAACTAAGGGATTTCACATGCTGCAACTAAGAAAAAGATCCTGTATGCTGCAGCTAAAAGACATCTTGCATGCCGCAACGATCCCACGCAAAGATCCCATGCAAAGATCCCATGTGCCGGAGCAGCCAAATAAATAAATAAAAATAAATATTAAAAAAAATACTGAGCTAAACAGAGTTAAACAGAATTCTACATGAAGGAGCCCTGAGGGTTTGAATACCTTAACTGGTACATGTGTGCACTTGACACATTCTCTTATTGAACCAGGCAGTGTTCTGGGCACGAGGGACGCAGGCCTGAACAAAAACAGGCAAGCGAGAATGGGGAGAGCATTGCTTAGTGCAGGCGAAGACGGACTGCACAAAAGTAAACAGACAAGTGCAAAAGAAGATGACTCTGAGGAACAGAGCAGGTAAGAGGGTGGAGGTCTGGAAAGACCCCTCGGAGGTGATGTTCTGTGAGCCAAGTCCTCACATGCAGGAGGAGTCCATGTGCAGCGTTTCCCGAACTAACATGAGAACGGAACCATGTGTCACAAGGCATCTTGCACGACTCCTGCTTCTCAGATGGGCTTTGAGACATGCTGGCACAGAGAAAGCTGGAGGGCGATGCTGGCTCCCACACAGGCTCCCAGGACTGAGGCGGGCACGTCAGGATGGAGGTTGTGGCTCTCATGGAAACAAAGGAAGACGCGTCTCGTAGAAGTGGCCCCTCTGAAGGTGCATCAGAAAATGAGAGTGACTGGGAGGTCTCCGCTGCA
>SJYQ01008021.1:0-37865 GCA_006410935.1 Redunca redunca
CCGGAGTCACCCCATCCCCACCCCCCAATTTGTCCCACCTTGCTGAAGCGCGGGGAGCAGGAGGAGAACTGACGGATCTCCACAGGCTCCTCCTCCGTGGTGTCATCCTCATCGTAGGAGTTCACGTGGTGATACCTGTCTGAGCGGGCTGGGGGGGAGGTGTGGATAGTGACTGCGGGCATGTCCACTCCTCAAATCACAACCCCACGAAAGTCAGGTCTAGGTCCTACATGCCTGGCCACGCAAGCCGCTTCTTACTAGTAACTGATTCAGACCCCGCCCCCACGCTGAGTCCCAGTCCCACCTTCTCCAAAGCTACCTGTAGCCCCGCCTCCATAAAGCCACACCCCCAGACTCCACCTACGGTGCTCTCCACCCTGGCTCCGCCTCCGCCAGCCAGGGCCCTTGCCCTGTTATGGGTCCTAGCACCGCCTGGTAATCCAGGCTCACTCCCAATTTTAGAATTTACTCCGGTCCAGGCTCCATCCCTAAGAGAAGGCAATGGCACCCCACTCCAGTACTCTTGCTTGGAAAATCCCATGGACGGAGGAGCCTGGTGGGCTGCAGTCCACGATGTTGCTAAGAGTCGAACCGAGTGAGCGACTTCACTTTGAGTTTTCACTTTCATGCATTGGAGAAGGAAATGGCAACCCACTCCAGTGTTCTTGCCTGGAGAATCCCCGGGACTGGGGAGGCTGATGGGCTGCCGTCTATGGGGTCCCACAGAGTCGGACACGACTGAAGCGACTTAGCAGCAGCAGCAGCAGCAGGAGGCTCCATCCCTACCCCAACCTCCTTTCTTCTGTGAACCCCGCCCCTCTGCCAAGCCACGCCCCCGGCACGACCTCAGCTCTCTTCTCTGTTCCAGCGGGCTAGAACTGGGTTCCAGCCTAGGCCAAACCCAAGGGCCCCCTCAAAGGATTCCACCCGCTGTCCCCGCTCACTGTCGAAGTAGCTGGTATCATCTTCGGACTCCAGATGGGGGATGAACTCGGCCTTCTGCCTCAGCAATCCTGTCCAATCCAGGTCTCGAAAGAAACTGTGCTGCTTCACCTCAAAGGCACCGCCTGGGGAGGAAGGAAGGAGCTGGATCAGGGAAGGAATTTAAGTGACAGCTATGGCTAGCTCAGGCTTCACTGGTGACTCAGACTGTAAAGAATCTGCCTGCAATGCAGGAGACCCAGGTTCAATCCCTGGATCGAGAAGATCTCCTGGAGAAGGGCATAGCTGCCCACTCCAGTATTCTTGCCTGGAGAATTCCATGAACAGAGGAGCCTGATGGGCCACAGTCCATGGGGTCGCAAAGAGTCGGGCATGACTGCACAGCTAACACTTAAGGCTAGCCCAGTAGCCCAGCAGCCAGGTCACCCATTTTCCCGCCCAGGGACACAGCGCTGGAAGCCCTGCCATGGACAAGACACCACTACCCACCCACCCCTGCCTCAACTCATATTCTCTGCACAGCAGAGCCCCCTACCTGCACCTAGACGGATCAAGGGATTAGTCTGCAGGAGGCTGGATATCAGGTGCTGGGCATCCGTGGGTAGGGCCTCCTCCCCTTCAGGCCACAGGATGTCGTCTGCAGAGCAAGGTGTGGGGTAGGGTTCGCTTTTAGGTCCACGAGGCCTTGGGCCCTCCCTCGTTTCCGTGCCCCCTGCCTGCCCACCGCGGAGGCACGCACCACTGATGACCTGTCCAAAGAGCTCTTCGGGAGTGTCTCCAAAGAAGGGCACACAGCCCACCAGGAACTCGTAGAGAATGATGCCCATGGCCCACCAGTCCACCGGCTTGCCGTATCCCTGACGCAGGATGACCTCGGGCGCGATGTACTCTGGGGTCCCACACACCTGGGGGCAGGTGGTCAGCCCATGCCCTGGCCACAGAAGGGGCCTCCTGGGGGAGCAGTGCCCCCCCCATGCCAGGCCCAGGGCCCACACAGTCCTGCCGGGTCACTCCACCCGTGGTGACCCCCACTCCCGCACACACACCTGTTTGTCCAGGAACTCCCGGGCGTCCTTCTCGATGTGGCCTTCATAGAGGTTGGTGGTGAGGCTCATGAGCCCCATCTTTGAGAGGCCAAAATCCGTGAGTTTGATGTGCCCCATGGAGGTGATAAGGAGGCTGCAGAAGAAAACTGGGGTCTTAGAGGTGAGGACAGTCCTCCTCACTCCTGGCCCTTCTGTGCCAGGGCCCCCCCAACCCCCGAGGAACAAGGAAGGAGTGATGGCAACGGTCAAGGCTCACTTGTCAGGCTTGAGGTCGCGGTGCACGATGCCGTAGTTATGCAAGTACTCCAGCGCCAGCACTGTCTCAGCAAAGTACATGCGAGCCATCTCCACAGGCAGTGCCCCAATGTTCTTCAGCAGGGTGGCGCAGTCCCCCCCTGGGAGTGAAGGAATGGATGCATGTGAAGAGGGAGGCAACCCTGGCCCAGAGCTGAGCACTCAGCGGGCAGCACGGCACCACGTTCTCTTCTCACATGGCCCCATTTTACAGCTCAGGAAAACTGAGGCTCAGAGAGGGGCCTCCCTCTCCCAGCTTCTGCTGGGAGTGCCCTCTGCCAGGCTTCTCTTGTTTTCTTAGCCATCCTCCAAAGTTAGCACAATCAGTTGATTTTACACAGGAAGGGACTGGTTGGGTCAGGCAGGGAGTTGATGGTGGAGGCAAAGTTTGGTTGGGACTGAAGCTGCCTGCTTATGAACTGAGTCCGGGAGAATGGACCCTAGTTTGCAGTATGAACTTTGAGGGTCTGAGGTTTTAAAATATAAACGACTTTGCCCCACCAGATTTCCTGTCAGCAGCATTCATATTTTAGTCTCCCTCAGCTTCCATTTCTCCTTTTTCTCACAAGGGTCAGATTTCCTTCCAGGTTTAGCTGCTGGGTCAGCATGTAACCCAAGTTCGGTCAATGACTTTTCCCCTTTTTCACAAAGATTGCTAAGCTCATAGGATGTAAACTGGGATCTGATGGATGGTAACTTCACTATATCAAGGCCTGTTTCATTTTATTTATTTTTGGCCATGCCATGTGGCTTGTGAGATCTTAGTTCCCCCAGCAGGCACAAAGCCCATGCTGCTTGCAGTAGAAGTGTGGAGTCCTCACCACGGACAGTCAGGGAATTCCCTATCAAGCCCTGTTTAGTGGGACGTCCACAGGTGGGAGAATAGACCCAAGAGATGGAGAGATTACTAATGACATAATTTGAGCACCTAGATAAAGCCATTCCTGAAGTTTGTTTTTTTTTTAACCACAAGTTGATAAATTTCTCTCTTTCCTGATTTTTCCTGAAGCTAGATTTATCTCAGTGTCAGAAACGAATTAATCAGACTTCCTGAGGGTGGCCCCAGGAATCTGAATCTGGCCATAACCCCAGACAATCTCTACACACATTATGGAGAAAACAGAGTGTCCATGGCCTCCTTGAACTCTCGGTCCCTTGTTGCCATCACTATATGAAACCACCTTTTCTCTTTCAGCTTGTTTTTCTTGTTTATTGTATGTCCATACAGTTTTATTGTATGTTTCATTGTATGTCTATTCCCTCCATGTGGGAAAGGTGTATCTGTCCAGGTCTCCACTATGTCTCCCGAAAAGCATGTGGCATGAAGGAGACGATGAAGGGATATCTGTTGAGTGACTTAATGGTCAATTAAGACTTGGAGGTGGCACAGCTGTAGCCCTGTGAGATCATGTGTGTAACCACAGTACTTCTGTGTTTGGAAGATGGATGGATTAATATTTGGGATGGTTAGATAAACAGATGCAAAACATATATATTGGTGATTGGATGCTTGGATGGATGGTAAAGGGATGGATAAACTGATGGATTAATTGTGAATAAGTAGATGGAGTTAGACTGCTAACTAGATAAAATGAGATAGCTGCTAGAGTGGAGGTTTGGATGAATGAATACAAATAAGAATAGTAAATAGATGGATGGAAAGAGGGATGGATAGATGACAGATTAAGAAACAGGTAAACAGATATTGGTGGATAGATGCATGTTAAGTAGGTAAGTGAATAAACAGATGAATGAATGCCTAGATATAGAAAAAGAGGGATGAGTGGAAAACAGATGTACAACACAGTGAACCCTAATATAATTTAGTTAATAATAATGTACAGTACTTGTTTGTCAATTGCAACCAATGTGTCACAAGATGTAAACGGCAGAGGAAAGAGAGCAGGAGGGGAGTGAATACCTGGGAACTGTCTGAGCTTTCCAGTCACTTTTTCTATAAACCTAAAACTGCTCTAAAAAATGAAGCCTATTACTTTAATAGATGTGGGGGCTTCCCTGGTGGTCCAGTGGTTAGGAGTCTGCCTGGCAATGCAGGGGACGCGGGTTCAGTCCTTGGTCTGGGAAAATCCCACATACCATGGGGCAACTAAGCTGGTGTTCCACAACTGCTGAGTCAGCGCTCTGGAGACCTCAAGCTGAAACTGCTGCAGCCCAAATGCCACTACTGAAGCCCTAGTGCCTACAGCCCGTGCTCCAGAGAAGAGGCCCTGCAACGAGGAGCCAAAGCACTGCAATGAAGAGTAGTCCCCACTCGCCCCAACCAGAGCAGGCCCACAGCCACGAAGACCAGCACAGTGAAAAATAGGTAAGTCTTTAGAAGTAAGTGTAAGATAATATTGTAAATCAACTACACTTGAAAAAAAATAAAGCTGTAATGTATAAACAGATACATGGATGGACAAACAGATGGGTAATTGGATGGATAGACGGAGAGATGGCATGTAGGTATATGGATAGAAAAATAGAAGGATTAGCGAATGAACAGATGAAAGGAAGGAGGCTAGATGGATGGATAATGGAATGGATGTACCCATACTGAGAGAAATTAAAACAGATAAATCGGGCTTCCCTGGTGGTCCAGTGGTTAAAAATTCGCCTGCCAGCGCAGGGGATGCATGTTTGATCCCTGCAGGGAAGATCCCACATGCCACAGAGCAACTAAGTTGGTGCCATAACTACTGAGCCTCAGCGCTCTAGAGTCTGTACCCCGCAAAAAAAGAAGCCACCCGGGTGAGAAGCCCATGCACTGCGACTAGAGAGTAGTCCCTGCTTGCTACAACTAGAGAAAACCCACACTCAGCAATGCAGAACCAGCCCGGCCACAAATAAGTAAAAATTTAAAAAAGAAAACAGATACATCAATAGATGACTGGGTAGAATAAACAGATGGAATGTTTGGCCAATGGCTGGATGAATAAATGGGTGGATAAACTAAACACACAGGGGGATAGCCAACATGGTGACTGGGGTTCAGGCAGGCTACCCCAGGCGGCCATACCCTCATCTTCCCCACAGCCCTGCAGGCACCCACACCTTCCACATATTCCATGACCATGCAGAGGTGGCGCCGGGTCTCGAACGAGCAGAACATCCCGACCACAAAGGGGTTCTCGGCAAACGTGAGGATGTCGCGCTCCACGAAGGCCTGCTGGATTTGGTTGCGCAGGATCAGGTTCTGCTTGTTGATCTTCTTCATCGCGAAGCGCTGCCTCGTTTCCCGGTGCCGCACCAGGTAGACGGCGCTGCAGGGGGAGAGAGCGAGGACCGGCCATCACCTCCGAGACACCCGGCCTCCGCCGCCCTCCCCCCGCCAGAGCCCCGGGTGGCTCACCCGTAGGCACCATTGCTTATGAGCTTTATGGTCTCAAAGTCATTCTCTCCAGGCGGTTTCTTAGCCTTGGTGCTGCGGCCCTGCAGAGGAAAGATGGAGACCACGGCATCATCATCACCATCATGAGACTGAGACTCTTGGTATTCCACTTAACACATGGGGAAGTTGAGGCACAAAGTCGGTGAATGAGTCCTTCATCCAAGTGCCACAGTGAGGGAGTAACAAAGTCAGAACTTAAACCCAAGACTGGCTGACAGTGAAGTCATATAACAAACTTCTCTTCATTAGGAAAGAAACCTACAAAATGGCTAACCATCCTAATATATAAAGAGCTCCCAGAAATCAACAATAACATTAACAACTGAAGAGAAAAAATATGCAAGATATGTAAACTAGACTTAGAGCTGTTGACCAGGTGAAAAAAATGTTGAACATCACAAATAATGACAGATAGGCAAGCTAAAACTACTCCAAGATACCATTTTTCACACAGTAGATTGGCAGAAAAAAAATCCCAAAGCCTGGCACACTCTGTGGGCAAAGCTGTGCAGAAACAGATACTTCTATACCTTGCTGTTGGAAGTATAAATTGGTACAGTCTCAATTAAAGGTACTTGGTGTATTTCAGAATTACAAATGCATGCTTCCTTTAATCCAGCAATTTTCATTTTAAAAAAGTTTTTTTACACTTTTGAATTCATGCTATAGATATGCTTTCACATGTGAAAAATGACACACAGACGCAGGGGCTGGAACGGGGAGCTCTGCTTCCGGTGGCAGGGTCTGGGGAAGGGGCACAGGTGCCATGTCAGGCCACAAAAGTGGCAAGAAGAAGCACCCCAAGAAGCAAGCCAAGGAGATGGAGGAGGAAGATAAGGCATTCAGGCAGAAGCAGAAGGAAGAACAGAAGAAACTTGAGGAGCTAAAAGCAAAGGCTGCAAGGAAAGGCCCCCTGGCCACCAGTGGAACTAAGAAATCTGGCAAAAAGTAAGCTGTTCCTTGTGCCTGAGCCAACAATGACCCTTAGCTCCATTCCTGTTAAAACACCTGGATTCCCTGCCATAATATCTATTGCCGCCTATAGCTAGAATAAAGTGTTGTCTTGGAACCTATTGTACATTTAAGAATAAATTTTTGTAAAAGAAAAAATGACAGACACGTATTTTCTTACTCATTACAAGACTGGAAATAATCCATACATAGGAAACTGGTTAAATAAAATACGAGGGGATATAATATAAAGAAATATTTTATTACTATTTTGTTCTTGTTTTGGGCCATACTGTGCGGCACACAGGATCTTAGTTCCTGAACCAGGGATTGAACCCATGCTCCCTGCAGTGGAAGCAGAGTCTTAACCACTGGACTGCCAGGGAAGTCCTTTACCACTGTTTTTTCTTTCTTTTTAATGAAAAATATTTCTGTACACTTATTCAGAAAGTTCTCCAAAGTATTTTATTAAATGGGGGGAAAAACAAGGAGCAATATTTACTGTATGATTTTATGTAAAAAGAGGGGCAAAATATATTTGAGGTAATATGGGTATGGGGGACAAGAGTGGGTATAAGATTTTCTGCTGTATACCATTTTTGAAAATAATTTTTATTTTTTATAGGGACAAGAGATTTATTACATTAGCAGTTCACAAAAAGATCTATGAAGTTTAAAAATATTGAACGTCTATGTTCCTTAGAATGTAGCCAAAAAAAGTTTGATAGAAATGTTGGCAGAACTACAAAGAGAAATTACTCAAGACAAACTTAACATATCTCTCTCAGAAACTATCAAATCAATCTGGCAAAAAAAGAAAAATGAATAGGAAGATGGAAGATTTGAATCACTCAATTAACAAGTTTGAATGGAATTACAAAGGATCCTACAAACAACAGTTGAAGATAAATACCTTTTTAGAGTTTTAGACTTTTGAGTGATGTCATTCCATTACTTATTCAAAAAATTAAATGGCATATAATGGTATAATGAGATTTTTTAAAATACAGGACAGATGTGTGTGTGTATGTATGTGAATTCATAGACATAATCTGAAACAAAGGACGCAAACCCAAATGCTTTCAGGGACAAGGCATACCAGGTGACAGTCGGGTGACTGGGGTGTAGGTAACCCCATATCATAGGCCAGCCGCATTCAATGCCAGCTGGTTCCATCACAGTGTTGTTAGAACTTTTGATTCTTTTTTAAAAGGCACAAACCCAGATTTTAACTTAAATCTTCTGGTTTCTATATTTTGTTTCACACTTTTGAAAATACTAGGCAGCTCAGAGAAAACACATGTATGCCCATTATGGTGGGTAACCTCCACCACACATGTGGAACATCTACCAAAGTGTGGTTGGCCTGTGGGGGGAATTAAGTAATTTTCTGTGTGAGTTGTTAACACCCAGAGACACTCAACTCATTCAAAAGTCCATACAGATTTCTTCAGGAAATTAAATATAGAGTTACCATGTGACCCAGAAATTCCACTCCTAGGTATATACCTAAAAGAACTGAGACAGTTGTTCAAACAAATACTTGTACACAAATATTCATAGCAGCACTATTCACACAGTAGCTAAAAGATGTGGACCTAAAGGTCCATCAGTGAACAATGGATAAGCAAAACATGGCATATATTATTCAGCCACGAAAAGGAATGAAGCACTGATTCATCCATAGCATGGGTAAGCCTTGAAAACATTTTGCCAGGCACCAAAGGCCACAGAGTGAATAATTCCACTTATATGAAATATCCAGACCCAGCAATTCATAGAGACAGAAAGATCTGGAAAGCAGATCAGTGGTTGCCAGGGGCTGTGGGGGAGGGAGGGGACGGAAAGAAACTGCTTCATGGGTCCAAGGTTTCCTTTTGGTATGATGAAAATGTTTAGGGGCTAGATGGTGGAAATGGCCTCTCACAATAAATAACAATGAATTGTTCATTTAAAACTTGTTTAAATGTATGTTTTATGTTATGTGTATTTAATCATGAAAAGAAAACTGCCTGTGGAGGAAGAGCTATTATTAACCCATATTATAGGTGGGGAAACTGAGTCTCAGAGCGGGGACCAAGAGATTCGCTCAGCCTGAGGGCAAAGAGGCAGGCGGCGAGCCCTGACCAGCAGGGCCGGACCAGCACATTGCCCACGGGGCCTCCGGGCCTCACCTCGGAAAGGTCGTCCTGCTCAGGCGTGTTAGAGCCGCCACTGTCTTGCTCCTCCAGGTGCACCACATCTAGGAGGGGAATGGGAGTGAGTCAAGGCCTGGGTCCCAGTCAGCTCACCCAGAGCCCCCCGCACCGACCGGTCAGCACCTGGAAAGGGGTCACGGGTGAGGCCCAGCTGGCGGATGATGTAGCGGGGGATGTCTGTCTTGACAAGGTGGCCCTCCTTAGCATGGCCCTCAGCCGCCTCCAGCAAGTGGTAGAACTCCTCGGGGTTGAATTCCTAAGGCAAGGCAGGGCGAGTGTGGGGTGACCTCCAAAGGGCCCTAGCCAGCCCCCCACCCCAGCACCTCCTCCCCTGCCCATGCCCAGCCCCCTCACCAGGCATTCCAGCAGCCTGGCTGGGCGTGAGATGATAATAAGCAGCTTCTTCACCAGCTGAGTGACGAAGGCCACCTCTAAGCTCTCGGAACGCTCATAGGCCTGGGATGTGGGCACAGTGCGGGTGGGGTTCACGGGCGCCTTTCCTGGCCAGGCTCCTCTTCCATCCCCACAGGAAAGGACAACACTGCTGCTACTGTCCCATTTCACAGGTGAGAAAACTCAGGCCACATGGTAAAAATCATCGTTATTGTTATAGCAAACATGCTCCTAAAATGTTCAGTGATTCAATCTATCTTCAAAGCAATTCTACAATCCAGGCCAAGTTAAAAATCCCTCTGCCTAGCATCCTCTCTCCTCGGATCTCTCCATGGCTCCCTACTTCTAAGTCTCTGCTCAGCTATCAGCTCCTCATAGAGGCTTGCCCTGACCCCCTCCAATTCAAAATTGCACCCTACCTACTGCTAGGACCCTCAATCGCCATTACCCTACTCTTGTGTTCTTGTTTTCTATCGACAGGCCATATATTAATTTATCTATCATGACCATCAAAGTCAATACTACAACCAGCGATTGAACCCAGCTGGGTTCCAGCAGTGACCTCGGCGAGTTCTAACCACTGGACTGCCAGGGAAGTCTCAGTAAAATTTAAATAAGGACAGGATCCCAGAGGGCTAAGCCAAGCCATACTGGAAACTGAATCAAAAGAAAAAATGTAGGGACTTCTCCGGTGGGCCCAGATTCAATCCCTGGTTGGGGAACTAAGATCTCTCAAGCTGTGTGGTACAGCCAAAAAAAAAAAGGAAAAAGCGGGGCAATCTTTATGTGTTTTTAAGTTTTTCAAATGATTAATGGTTTTAATAAAAATACTATTGATTAGCTTGTTTCCATTAAAACCAGGAAAGTAAAATTATAGAAAATTTTGGTTTAATTATAAAATATTTAAACTTAACATTATGTTTTAAAACATATTTTCAATTTATTCAATCATTAACGTTCTAAAGGGGGGAAAAAAAATCACCTGCTTCATCCTATTCTCAGGAGAATGTCACCCAAGAAGGCAGCATTTGAGCAAAGAGCTGACAGAGGTGAGCAAAGTTAAATTCCTGCTTCCTGGGGGTGGGATAGGGATAAATTGGGAGACTGGTACTGATGTGCCTTCTGTATGCTAAGTCACTTCAGTCGTGTCCAACTCTCTGCAACCCTGTGAACTGTAGCCCACCAGGATCCTCTGTCCATGGGATTCTCCAAACAAGAATGTTGCAATGGGTTGGCATGCCCTTCCCCATGGGCTCCTCCCAACCCAGGGAAAGAACGCAAGTCTCTTATGCCTGTTGCATTGGCAAGCAGGTTCTTTACCACTAGCGCCGCCAGGGAAACCCCATATAAAAAACAGATAACTAATAACCTACTGTATAGCACAGGGAACTCTACTCAGTACTCTAATGACCTGTATGGGAGAAGAATCTAAGAGTGTATACATGTATATGTATAACACATTCAACTTGCTGTACACCTGAAAGTAACACAACATTGTAAATCAGCTATACTCCAATAAAAATTAATTAAAACGGGGGGCGGGGGGGAATGAAAGAAACTTTGGCCGAGCCACGCTGCCTGTGAGATCTTAATTCCCCGACCAGGGATCGAACCTGTGTCCCCTGCATTGGAAGCGGAGTCTTAACCACCGGACCGCCAGAGAAGTTTCAAGAAATTTAAATTATTAATAGTACTGTCAATATCACCATGTGATATTGTGAAAATCTTGGTATAACAATAGAGTGATTTTGATAAAGGCAAAAGGTGCACTTTGTGGAAAAAAAAAAATTCCTACTTCCTCCATCAGATCTAGAGTCGGGATTTAGTCTTTCTCCTCCACTCTTCAGTCCTCGGCTCCACACCATGCACTTGGCACATGTTAGGCGCCCCCTGAATGGATGTGGCGTGAAGGAAAGGATAGGGACATTGGGCCAGATTTGGGGGTTCAGAGCCCGAGGTGGGGTTGGCCCCTCGGGGTACTCACGTCCTGCAGCAGCTTCTCCAGGTTTTCCTGCAGTTCGTAGAAGTAGACGGTGGTAATGAGGCCGTCGCGGGACTTGGTCAGGCAGTCTCGAGCCAGCTCGATGATCTGGTGGTGGATGAAGCTGAGAACGCCGTCGGCCAGCGGCAGCACACTGTCTGGTTCGTAGGCGCGGGCGAAGTCGCGCAGCTTCTCTTCCATCTGCGCGGTGGCCTGCGGGAGGGAGGGAGGCAAGGCGGGGATGCCCGCGCGGGGNTAAAGTCACATTTTAGGCATCCTCCTCTGACCACACCCATCATTCTCTCTCGTTTCCCCACCTCGCTTCTTGCTGACTTCTTGTCTCCTGACTTACTACTGTACATCTTATGACTTATTTGTTATTACTTTCTGCTCCTCCAGAGCAGGAACTTGGTTCTGCTTAGTCCCTGGTCCGGGCATGGCATGCAGTTGGGGCAATCACAGACCCAGACATCAGTGGAGAAACACAAGGACAGCCACCTGATTCTGCTGGCAGAATAATGTTTTTCCACATGACATCACTCACTTTCCTGCTTAAAACTCCCCATCCCATCATTACCTACTAAAATAATCTTCTCAGTGCATGACATAATCTATGACATGCGTGCCTGTGTGCTAGGTCACTTCAGTCGTGTCTGACTCTTTGTGACCCTATGGACTGTAGCCCACTTGGCTCCTCTGTCCTTGGGATTCTCCAGGCAAGAATACTGAAGTGGGTTGCTGTGCCCTCCTCCAGGGGATCTTCCTGTCCCAGGGATGGATTGCGTCTCCAACATTGCAGGCAGACTCTTTATTGCCAAGCCACCGGGGAAGCCCAATATTTGACATTCAGAATCATAATTTCAAATATTAATAGTTCAGACTAAAAAACCTTTCTCTGGCTTCCCACCACATTTAGAATAAAATTCACCTTGCCACCCTGGTTAAGAAGCCACAGCGTGAGTGTTGCTGCCTGTGTCACCTCCAACCCAAAGCTCCAGTCACACAGGCTATTTTCAACTTCCCCAGTGTGTGAAGTTCTCTGTTGCCGCTAAGAGTTTGCACATGCTGTTCCCCCTTCCTGGAACACTCTTCCCTCCATTCTTCCATCTGCCAAACCCCTGCTGATCCTTTGTCTTAGCTTCAATGCCACCTCTTCCAGAAAACCTTCCTTGACCCTCCCTCCAGCATAGTCAGGTGCCTCCCCTCTGCTGTCCTCACCTTGTCTTATGCTACCCTCATCACAGTTCTGCCCACTCCAGCATCCAAAGTTGTGAATGCCATCTTACATATCTGACTCCTCCCATGAGGGCTCTGTGAATATTTGGGCCCTGGTCCAGCTTGTATAGCCCCACCTGCCACATGAAAGTCATGTGATAAATGTCTGCTGAGCATCATATCAATGTATAGACAAGCGAACCAGAGAGACAGGTCCGAAAGGAGGCAGATGGAGAGAGAGACTTTGCGTATTGCAGTGGATGAGCAAATGGTTCCAGGTAAAGGATGTGGCCTGGCCCTAGCCAGCTGCAGACACTTCGCCAAGTGGCTTAACATGTGAGCCTTAATGTCATTTATCTGTAAACTGAGTCCACAGTGAGTAGGATCCCCAAAAAGATATATTGAAGGTGGAGAACAGGACCTTGGAAGAGAGTCGGAACATGAAGAGATGGACAGGTGACACCTTTGGAGAACTAGAGAAACCCAAAGCTCTTACTAAAGCCAGTCCAGTAGGCCCCGGGCAGCTCCCACCCACCGGCCCCGCCTGCCACACTCACCGAGACAGTGGAGCTGGGCGTGTTGGTGCCATAGCCAGACGAAGGGAGTGAAGCCAGAGACCAACGGCGTCCGTCCGCCCTGGAAACCAGGCAACTTGCTTAGAGGCTGCCAGGCCCCATCAGTCCCCCCACTCTTCAAGGTGTGAGAGAAGCCTCTGACCATGGCCAGGGTTGGGGGGGTGGGGGTGGGAGGATACATCTATGCTCTGAGATCCCTGAAGGCCCTCAGGGCTAAGGAGGTAAAGAAGAAATCTACCAGCCAGGCACCCGGGACCTGGAGCAAAGATCAGTCTCCTCTGCTCCTTTCCGTGACCCTCATCCTCAAGCCAAACTAGCCCCCAAAGTAAAAAGTCCACTCAAGAAAATCATCCCAGAGGGACCCCAAAAGATGACCCCTAGAGGATACCCTCCAAGAAAATTCTCAGAGGAAGATCACTTGAGTCTTTTCAGAGAAGAAAGTTCCCTTCCTCATAAGCACGTACACACTGACTCGGGATCCCATAGACACAATCACTCTTATGTCCACATCCAATCCTGTTACTAGTACCGTTGAGTTCACACACTGAAAGTCACACACATTCATACCACATGACTCTTCAGCATAGATACTCACAGGCATTCACTAGCTTGTGTATGTGTGTGCGCACTAAGTCACTTCAGTCGTGTCCAACTCTTTGCAGCCCCATGGGCTGTAGCCCACCAGGCTCCTCTGTCCATGGGATTCTCTGGGCAAGAATACTGGAGTGGGTTGCCATGCCCTCCTCCAGGGGATCTTCCAGACCCAGGGATTGAATCTGGATCTCCTGCATTGCAGGCAGATCTTTTACCATCTGAGCCACCAGGGCAGCCCCTCACTGTCCCGTTTGTGGATCCAAATATCACGTTTCCAGGCTAACACACAATCACACATGCAAAATGTGACATACACTCACAAAGACACAAACAGAAAGACCTGGTACTCACACTCTGACATATACAGACACACTCCCCCACACACTCCAGTCTGTCGCATTAACATGGCACACATCGAAGACACCCTCACGCACTCAGTCACACATTCAAATTCTCGCAGAGCCACACACTCATTCACACTCCCACACAAATTACACATTCACATGGAGTCACGCATGGAGGTGCATGTTTCCTCAGCTATTCACACACACATTTACAACCCTACCAGTACACAGTCACACACGTTCACTCTCACACCCATGGATCCATGTGCAGGCGTGGGCTGCCTCACGTATTCATGACCTCGCAAACACACACACATCCACACCAGCACACAGATGGCACCTTCACGGGGACACACACTCCCATGCACTGGACTCCTCTCCTCAGGCAGTGTCCAGGCTCAGCTCACCCTCCACGTAGGTGACCACATCTGGTCCAATATTGGAACCCTTTTCTGACTCTCCATTGCCCTCAGCTGAATTCCATGGTCGAGGGGAAACCCCCACCCTCCCAAAGGAGCCACCCTTTGTCCCCACAGTCTCCTGTGACTACCCCCCGCCACAACTGTCACCAGCCTTTGCAGTGATCTGTGTTGCCTGCCCAAACTCAACTCCGAGGATACAGAAGGGATGCGGTTCACCCCATACCCCAATTCCCAGAACACAGTAGCTGTTCAGACGTTTTTAGAATGAATAACTTTCGATGAAAAAGAGATCTGCAAAACACCCTGGTGAATCCTAGACGTTTGCCCCTCAAAATCAAAGATTCTCTCTTCCTCCCCCGATTTTGCCAAAGCTCCTCAGAAAATTCATCTCAGGGACACTCCAGAAACCCACAGGACCTCCGGAGGGAAATCTGAGATTCCTTCTCTTGGGTCTTCGGGGGAAATAGCCCTAGGCGCCCTCCCCCACATAATGGACCTAGTCGTTCGATGGGTAGCAAGCAGTCTGAGCTTGCGCACTTCATCCCTGCTACCCTGTCCTGTTACTATGGGAACGCCTGGCCTGGAGAGCCAGGCTTGGGAGACTAAGACCCCGAGACCATAGCGCAAGCGCTTTAGCTCCGCGGCAATGGAAGCCCCGCCCCTTCCCCATTCTGAACAGGCGACTGGCCCCGCCTTCTTGTGGTCCCGCCCCTAATGCTGGGCGCCTGTTCCCGCCAGGACTTTGGGGGCACTCTGCCGGTCCCCCAGGCTCTGACTCAGATGCAGTGATGAGGGGAACAGATGGTGGCCCAGACGGTGGCTGGGGAGGGTATGGCGAGGGTTCTGGGGCCCTGGGGAGAGGAACTCACCTTCGGGAAGAGGCAAAGGAGAAATGGGCTGGGGTGTTGGGGGAGAAGTTGCGGGGGCTGTCCAGGGGGCTGCTACCTGTAGCAGAAAGAGGGGGATCTTCAGGCCTGGCGTGGGAGGCAATCCCATCAGACCTCCTGATCCTCAAAGCGGGTTCCAAACAGCAGCTTGTCTCCTCCTTAGTCTAATCTCAGCCGTGTATGAGTGGGCCACTTCCCTTAGCTGTGGCCCCTCTCCCAAAAATGTTTCGGCTACCAAGTCAGCCCAGCCCCTCCCCGGGTCTATCCCGCCTTTTTCTGGGGAGCCCCGCCCCTTAAGAATGGCTCCTCCTTTCTGCCCCATCCCCTTTCCAAACAAGCTCCTCCTGGGCACATAAACGCCCGTCCCTTTGCAGAACCGCCGGGCCCACACAAGGATGGCCCCGCCCCTTGTCCAGTCCAGGTCCTCTGTGTCCAGACTCTGGGCCACCCCCCTGTGGATGGACACACTCCTCTCCTATGGCCCCGCCTCCGCCAGTCTGGCCGCAAACCCATCACCTGTCTTACCCAGGTGTCCTGGCAGGGGGGAGTGGGGTCGCGGCAGCGTGGGCGAAGTGCTGGTCAGGATGAGGCTTTTCCGGTTACTGGTGCGGCAGCTGCGGGGAAGGCGAGGCAGGGAGCCGGACCCCGCCGTAGCCCATTGAGTTTGAGGGTTCGACCCATCACCTTCCCGTCTCAGATCCCTCCCACCTGTCTCCCAACCGAGTGGATGCTCGAATGTGACCCCCAGAGGACTGCGCAGAGGCGGAGGCAAGTGGGGGACTGTGTATGGGAGAGGATGCACGTGTGATGTGTTGGTGCAAGCCTCCTGGTGTGGACGGATCACGTGTGACCATGTATGTGGTGACAGTCATGTCCACGCGATGCCAATGGAGACTCTCGTGTCTACGTGTCTTTGGGTCTTTGCGTGACATGTGCTGTGTGGATCCAGGCGTGGCACCGGGTGTGTGAGTTCAGCCCTGGGACCACTAGAGTGTGACATCATGTGTGACAGTCCTTGAGTTTATCTTGTGTGACATGACCTGTGGCTTTGTGTGTCTGTCTGGCAGTCTGTCTAGCCACTTGTCCATGACTAGATGTGCCACTGTGGGCTGTGAAGTCTGCCTCATGCATGATTTCTGCTGCGTCTGTACTTTTGTGTAGCAGTCTGAGTCTGTATGAGACAGTGTCCTTGTGTCCGAGTGTGATATTCACCATATGTGGCCACGTATGGCATCCATATGTGTGTGATACATCATACAGATGACCTATACCTCTATATGTGTGTGAGTTTAACACCCTGTAACACTGGGCACGTCTGAGCATGCCACCGTGTGTGACACAGATGAAAATGTGTGAAAACCTGTGGCACGGTGTGTGTCTCCAACTCTCTGGGTCATTCTGTCATCTGTGTGACACAGCATGTGACATGCTTAGGTGATATTGTATATTGTGACATTGCACAGATGTCACTGCCACATATGTGTCTCTGTGCATCTCAGATGGCACAGTGATGTGTGTGTGTATCACCACACAAGTGACATCTTCCTGGGTGTGCACTGCACTGTGCCTGCAGACATACTTGTCTGCGTGATTCTGGGAGTGTCCCTGTGTGTCTGTGTATGCCTCTGACCAATGGCCACTGTATGGCTGGGAACTCGCGGCGACTCCCGGGTGTATCTGGGACACTAGGGCTGTTGTGTGTGTATGTGTGTGTGACATCATGTCCTGCGTGACGCTGTGTGTCACTATTTTTCATATGAGGCTGTGTTCTTTGGGAGAGTCGGTTGGGCTATAATAAAAGCCCCCCCTTTCATTCTGCACCTCAGGATCCCAGCTTCCAAAGAGGGACCCTTCAGCCCCTCCACTCCCTTCACCCCCCCGCCCAGAGCAGTGACTGAGCATATTTGCGCGGCCAGAGCACGCGGCATGGCGGTGGGGGGAGGCCAGGCTGGGGCTATTGTTCTGAGGGTGCTAAGCCCCCCACCCTCCCCTTCTTCCCCTACTTTCGCCCTCCGGCTGCGGGAGCCCGCAGCACCAGCAGACAAAGGCGCCGCAATCCCTCACCAGGCGCAGCCCCCTCCCCCCGCGGCGGTCCTTTCTAGCGTGCAGTCCCCCCGAGTCTCGGCCCACACTGCCCCCCACTTAGCCTCAACCCCGGCAGGAAGGCTCAGCGCGGGCACCTCTGGCGCAGCTGGACCGGGTGCAGCATCCCGGGCCCCGCCCTGCAGCAGCAGCAGGAGGGCGGCTTTGGGGGAAGGGCCGGGTCAGGGTCTGAGGGATCGGGGGTCTACCTCTTGGTCCGGCGGAACATACTGCCGCCAGGGAAGGAGGGCATCGAGAAATTGGAAAGCGCGATCCAGAGAGAGTCAGACATGACCCGGCGGCGGCGACATGGTGGCAGGTGCGGCAGCGGCAGCGGCGGCGCGGGGAGAGAGCGCGCGGGGCGGAGGCTGGAGCCGCAGCGGGCAGGGGAGGGCGGGGGAGGGGAAAGGCCTGCGGCTGCCGCCCGCCAGAAGGGGGCGCTGCTGGGCACCAGCGCGCCTGGCCCCGCCCGCGCGCGCGCCTGGCGCCCCAACCCGAGCTGGAGAAAGGGCCATCAGCCCCGCGCATCTCTACCCCAGGGCTCACCTGCTGCTTTTCCGGGGCAGGGGCAAATCTTTCTGGAAGGCAAAGGAGCAAAAGGATAGAGGTCAGCGAGGACCGACAGCCACTGCCCCAAAGCCCTGTCAGCCCCTTGGAGGGATAGAAGTCGGGTGGGACCGGTCCTTCATCAGCATCGTCACCAGCACCTCGGCCTTGGGTTGAGGGATGGGGTCCTGGGCAAAAAGTGCCAGGGTGATTCCTCTCCTGACCAGCACAGGAGCCCCATAGAGGACTCCTGAGTTGGCGTCTCAATGTGTGTTTGTGCAAATGAAACAGGAGTCGTTATCTGAAAAACATTTCTTGAGCACCTACTGTATGGCAGACCCTGGTGCTAGGCACTGGGGACACAGCAGTACATGAAACAAATAAAAATTTCTGCCCTTTTGGGACCAGTATTTAAAGGAGAGAAGCAGACAACATTAATGTAGAAGTGAATGAAAATAATTTTAGACAGAAATAAATGTTATGAATAAAATTAAGCAAGGTGGAATTTCCCTGGTGTTCAGTGGCTAAGACTCCACCCTCCCAATGCAGGGGGCCCAGGTTTGATCCCTGGCCAGAGAGAACTAGATCCCATGTTCCACAACTAAGACCCGGTGCAGCCAAATAAAATAATTTTTATTTTATTTTTTTAGTTAAGCAAGGTGATGTGATGGGAAATGGCTAGGAGGGGAACATGAGGGCTAGAGGGCTGCTCTGTAGAGGTGACTTTTAAGTTGGTTGCTGAAAAATAAGTCAGTCATGGGAGGATCTGTGGAGAGAGCATTCCAAGTAGAGGCAGTTGCAAAGCCCTGGAGGCAGGAATAGACTTGGCATGCTCAAGCAGGAAAGGTTGAATGACTGGGTGAATGAATGAATGACCCCTCTGCATCTCAGTAGCTCTACCCCACTCTCAACCAGCTTCACAGAGTTGGGGTGGGGGTCATTAGCGGGGCTCAAAACTGAGATCTGACATGGAATCAGGGCACTTCCCTGGAGGTCAGGTGGTTAAGGCTCCAGGTTTCCACTGCAGGGGATGAGGGTTTAATCCCTGGTCCGGGAACTAAGATCCCACATGCCATGTGGTGGACAAAAAAAAAAAAGAGAGGGGGGAATCAGGTGATGGCTGGGTAGTCTTTTTCAGTAATGGCAGTGATAAACATGATAACCATGAGTAGGTTTTAGCTCTGTCCACATTAGAAGACATTTGCATTCTGTTTGTCAAGCACACAGGAAGCCACCACTGGGACCAGAAATTAGAGATCTGGACTCTTTTCTGAGAGCACTGAAGAACAGAAGGGAGAAGCAACATCGTCTTCCAGCCAGTTCTGTGTCCACAGGCTATGGTGAATAGAAGGGACTGGGTACGGCTGCAAGTAGAAAGATTCAGATGAGGGTTTCAAAACCTCTTTAGTGGGGACTCCAGCCAGGGATCTGCCTGGTGGCACAGACAGTAAAGAATCTGCCCACAGTGTGGGAGACCTGGTTTCGATCCCTGGGTCTGGAAGATACCCTGGAGAAGGGTGCAGCAACCCACTCCAGTATTCCTGCCTGGAGAATCCCATGGACAGAGGAGCCTGGCGGGCTATACAGTCCATAGGGTCACAAGGAGTTGGACGAAACTGAAGCCCACCAACCAGGGAGAACTGAGGAATGTTCTAGGATCTTTCTAGGATCTCTGGTAGCAGAAAGTCCTGAGTTCAAATCCCAGCTTTACCACTTAAAACCTTGGCAAATGACCTTCCAATAGTTCATGCCTTCTAGAGGATTCTGCAGATGATGCAGGTGCCTAGCACCTTAGTATGCTGCCTAGCACACATAGTAATTGCTCAGTAAATATTAGACCATAGGAACATTGTGGATGTATATGCTGTATGGCAGAAGATGAGCCAGAGGGACCTTGCAGTCCCAAGTACAGAGGACAGATGGATGGTTGGGGTCAAAGGGCACACTGTCCAGATTGGTAGCTCTGCCATCCCGAGCCAGGGGTGACCAAAATTCTGTACCAGATTTCCCTTTTGTCTTTTTGCAGAATTAGCTGGAATGGGCTGCCCCTTGGACCAGCCTTGCCAGGCGACTGCAATGGCCCAGTCAAAACCAAGATCTGGATTTTCTGCCATGGAGTCCAGTACTCAAAACTCAGAGACACTGTGGCCTATGAGGCGGAGCCCCAGGGCTCTAGGTGCTCTAAGTGCTACCTAGAAAAGTTTTCGACTCTAGCCCCATCTGCTAAGCATCCCTTAACATTTCAGCGTCGAGGAAAGGGAAAATGTGGAGAGGCAGAGGATTTGGACCTTGGTGTCAGTGTAAATAGAGGCCACTTCCATCGCCAATTACAGAACTGCTTTGCCCAGCGGATTCTGCGTCTCCTTGAGATTAAAGGAGGGCCCTGCGGATAGGGCATTTGAACTTAGATTGCTATACGATCCGAATTCACACGCGGGAAACTTGGGCGCTCTACAGTTGTGGGACAGCTCCTAAGGGGTTGCACCAATGTGTGAGAGTGTAGTCAGGCTGCACAGTGGTTAACCGTGCCAGAAGGGAGGAGGTCTGGGGCAGGATCTCGGCGGATTAGCTCGCCCAAGACAAGCTTTGGGAAGGATAGGTGGGTGAATGGGAGGATCCCGGGACAGGGGCGTGGTCTTGCGGGGAGGACGAAATCCCGCGTGGCACTGAGCCAATGGGAGTCGGCGCCGACCCAGGGGGCGGGACACCCTAGGAAGGCTCCTCCCCTTTCCCCCTTTATTCCAGGACCCGATGGCGCGGACCCTATCTGGCTGCTTCAGTACTTGTTCTGTCTTAGCGGCATCTCCCTTCCTTTTATTAGAACCCATTCTCCTAACCCAACCCAGGGATAAGAAGGGAATCAGAGGAAGACCTGAGGAGTCCATCTGGGCTGTGGTTAAAACTCAGTACTGGTTCCAGCATCATCCAGACGCCTGAGAAGTCCTTGCCCTCTGAAATGGCCCCTTCCAAAAATGGAAGAGGGCCCTGGGTGAGGGTTTGAATTCTCTCCTCATCCCAAGCTCCAGGCTAGGGATGCAGCCTGAGACTGGCCTCATTCTAGGCTTTACATAAACTCTTCCAGATTACCTAGCTTGGGGCTGTGCGTCAAGGAGACTCAGAAGAACCAGATGCCAGGCGGGCCTTAGGGTGAAGTTTTGATCAATTTTCGCTTTCGAGTTAGTTTGGAGGCAACACCGAACCCCCATATTAACCCTTAAAAGTACATGCTGCGGACCAAATAGAACCCTTCTCAACTTCAGAATCCCCACCCATCTAGGAGGTGGGAGTTCCCCACACTCCACAGCAAGCCTCAGTATCCCACTCCGTGCAGAGGACCCACATTTCCTGCGCCTGCGCAGCCTGGAGACCAACATCTTCTAAGGCTGCAAGGAGCTAAAAATCGCTCCCGCCCACCCACAAGCTGGGCTGGACTTGAGGATCGCGGAGTGGGGGCGGGGGTAGGGTAGTGTTGTAGTGAAGAGGGGTGGAATGAAGGGTGAGGAGGAAGACTGTCTAGATCCCTGTCCAATTAGGGCAGTAGGAATAATCTCGGTGGCCAAGCAGGTGCGTGGAGGTCGTAGGGGGTCCCCATGACTAAGAAAGGGACTCCTGGGGTGATGAGGGGCGAGGCTGCAACACAAGCATGTTTACCGCCGCTGCGGCGCCTGCAGCCCCGGGGGTCGCGAGCCCTGGGGCAATAACTTTGCCCTGCACCCCCTCACCCCGAGCCTGGCCGAGCACCAGGGCAAAGATCTCAGTCCCAGCCCCCTATCTCCTCTGAAGGGTCAGGCGCCCCTGGGCTATCCTCGAGGGGGAGCGCTAGGCTGCATGCCCCTCCGTTAGATCCCTGGGTCCCCGGGCAAAGCCTGAGGGGCGGGGTCCCCAGCGCGTCGGGACGCGCGGCCACCGCGTTTCCCCCGGGTAGCTTCCCGAGGCCGTGGGAGGGGGTGCCTGGGCCCACCCCGGCGTTAAGTTCTCCCGCCTCCTGCCGGGCTCCGCCCCAGGGCGCCGACCCCTTCTCATCCACCCGGGGCCGCCGCATACCTGCAGCCTCCGGCGACGAATCAGGCCGGAATCGTCCATGGCGGCGGCGGCAGCGGCTTCAGCCCCCGGGAGGGAGGTGGGAGGCGGCGGCAGCGGCGGGAGGAGGGAGGCGGGAGGGAGTGAGAAGCCGCGGGGACCGCGGCGGCGGCGGCTGGGGCGGGGGGGGGGCAGGGGGAACCGGAGGGAGGTGGCGGGGGCGGAGCAAAGTGGGGCGGACCCGGCACCGTCACTGCGTCTGGGCGCCCGAGCCCGGCCTTGGCCGAGGCTGCCCGCGCCGGGGGAAAGGGGGTAAGCTTGGGGGAGGAGCCTCCAGATGCCCCCAGTGAAGTCAAGCTACCGTGAGACCCCCGTAAGGAAAGACGTGCCAGGGGAGAGACATGTTCGTGGGTAGGCTCCCAACGCAGGAAACACCCCAAGGGAGACAAGCTCACTAAGATACATTCCCTATGCAGACAACCCTCCCCGCAGTGATCCCCTCAGAGAGACACATTCCCACGGGGAGGTAGTCCCCGCAGGGAGGTCCTCTCCAATCAGGAACTCCTTTCACCCTGACAATCATTTATGAAACAGATGGTCTCTGAGAGGTGACACTTCCTTTCAAAAGCCCACCCTCCAAAGAAGAGACATTTCCGTAGAGAAGGATCCGCGCCAGGATATTTCACTTGGGGAGCCTGGTGAGGGTACCCTCAATGAAAGACCCCATAAAAGCCATAGTCTCTATGAGAAATTGTCCCCATCCACGAGACTTCATATCCCAAGTGCAGAGTGTATCTGCACTGAGGAGACCCGTCCTCATAGGAGATGCCCCCTCAGAAAAACTCTTACAGGCATACACGAACCCCCTTCCCAAGCAGAGACTCCTCGGGGAACCCTGCCGCCCCCTCCCCAGCGATCCCCTCCCTCATCGTCAGGATTAAGAAGCCAGGCTAGGCTGGGCTGTATTTATAGGCACGATTAGCTGGTAGTTGGGGAGGGGGCAGCGGGAGCGATTTTCACCACTCCCCCACAGTGTTCCTACTGCTGAGGCCAAGACAACAATGCTTCCCAGAGTTGGAGTGGAAGCCCCCATCCCCAGCGTTGACATTGGAGGGCATGGCGGGGTGGCGGCTTCCCAAGGGTCTCAGCCCATAACTTTCTCGAAGGCCCTGGAGGGCGCCGTCACCGGGCGGGAGCGACCTCTGACAGTCAAAGGGAGCCACTTCGAAGTCTACTTCTTGGTGTTCCCCAGGCGCTTTTCTACTCATCTCTGCGCCTTTGCCAGAGTTGTCTTGATCTGTTTCTCTCTGCCTCTGTCGGCATGTTTGTATCGCCATCTCGCCGAGTCTGTTCCTCGTACTTCTCTGTCCAAGGTCGGGACATTTCTCTTGCTCCCGATTCAGCCTGCAGCCTAGGGAACTCTCCGTGGTGCTGATCTGGAGCACTCCTGTCCGTCGTGCTGAAATATGAGCGCAGGGTTGGGGGCGAAGGTCAGGGGAAAGGAAGGGTTATCGGGAGGCACAGCTTAGAAGATGGACAGATATGACCCACAAACACCCTGGACTACCCCAAGATGGAGCGGGTGAGGGCTAAGTCCACTGGATACTGGTTGCTGAAGCCAACAGTGTGTACCCATGCAGCGGCCAGGAGACAGTGCCTCTTGATTCATTTATTCAACAGGTATTGAGCACCTACTATGTGCAAAGAAGTGGTTTGGATTTTGGGAGTACATCTGTAAAAGAGACAGACAAAACCTCTGCACTAGTCTGAGACGAGAGGGAGAGAGATTGTGGTAGTGGTCATTGCTCACAAAAACACATGCACACTCTACTAGCACAGGCACACACACACACATTGCAAACTTACACATGAACATAAACATACCAACGCATGTTCAACAAACAGACTCACACACACCTATTAACACATTCTGGAAACACTCCACAAAACATACATTCTACAAACACACACACATACAAACGTATACGAAGCAAACACAGAAACACAAGACAAACTGACATTCTGCAAACATACATCCAAACACGTACTAAGAAAACACAGACACACACACAATCAGCAATGCAGACACAGACAACACATACAAACACAAGCATATGCAGGCATACACACAACCATAGTCCAAACCAAGGGAAGCGCAGCTGCACACTAAATACAGTATGCAAAATACACATTATCCTCCCAGTACAAAACATGGACACTCATACACGTACTCACGCACTCACTGGAAGGTTGTTTTTCTTTCCTTCTTTTAGTTTTAGTTTATATTGGAGGGCCGTTTTACTTACTGGACACTGCCACTAAACTGTCAGCTCTACGAGGATGGAGATTTTCATGTCTTATTCAGAACATTGCATCCTCAGAAGCTGGTATACCATAAGTGCTCAATAAATGTTTGTTGAATGAATTGAGGGAATGTTTGCAGGGGACAAGAATTGACAGAAACTTCAGAGGGAGCGTGCACACACACATTTTAGAGGGAGACACACACCATCTCCACACATGGTACCGCCATATTCACTCATCGTCAACATTCATAGTCAAGAACTTTTGTCCACCGACCTATTCACAGTGTTTCTGCAGGATACCTACCCTCTTCCTACATCCCTCTTCCCAGCATTTACTATCTGACTCTTACTCAACTGGACACACCAGGCTTGGAAAATTTACAGACCTCCTTACCCAGATTTTGAACAAATACACACACACATGCGCACAAACCCAAGAGATTTGCATAAGCATACCCTCACACAGCTAACACATATAAACCCTCAGTACACACACACACACTCTTCACACATACAGAGTTTAAGTCACAAGCTCTACGTAAAGACAAACACAAGGATATGTACACACCAGCCCCAGATCCTCTGGTCTTTGGCCCCCTGGAGCAGAGGGAGGGGTTAGGGAAAACCACTCCCCTGCATCAAACCACTCCCCTTTCAGCTGTCCTTGTTTCCTGGATTTGAGCCTGAGGTGTCTCAGCAGCGGCCTAGACTCCAGTTCCCCTAACAGGTGAGAGGTGGCAAGAAGTGGCCAGAGGAAGAAGAGAGGGGGAAAAAATTGCCTTGACTTCACAGACCCCCAGTTTCCCCTGCCCTGGGGACTTTGGATCCCGGGGGCAGAACCCGAGTCCTGGCACAGTCAAGGTTGGCTCCAAAGGTCGAGCCCTGGGTGGCAGTTCCTAAGCCGATTGTAGGCCGAGAGAGAGAAGGTGACCATGAAAGGGGCCAGCAGGGATCAAGCAGGAAGGAGGGAGGAGACTGGGCAGAGGAGAGGATGGAATTGCTGGACAGAAGAGGGGACTGGAAAATCCTTAGAGGATGGAGGCGGTTGCCTGGGGTCCTGTAGAGTGGAAGATTGTTTCAGGGGAGGGAGATGGGGAACCATGGTCAAACAGGAGTGAGGTCACTTGCACCTGAAGGGATGGAGGGGACATAAGCCCCCCATGGGGGGCTCCTGGGTCAGAGGCAGGCCTTGGTGGCCTCTGGGGAATTTAGAGTGTTTGGCTATTGCTTCCTCATCAGCTCCCCATTCTTTTGTCTGCCTAGCACTGTCTCCTGGCTGTGCATCAGGACAGTGCCACCCTGAGCTACCAGAAAGGGACAACTGAACCTCACCCTGCATCCCAGCTACCTCTCATCTCAGGTGGACATGGCCTGCAGGGGTCGCACTCGACCCAGGGCCCTGGCCTGGGCCCTGCAACTGACCCTGGCATGGATGCTGCTGGGGGCTTGTGGAGGGAGCCACCCACTCCCAGCTAGATCACAGAGACACCATAGGCTGGCGACCAGTCTGGGCACAGACCAACTGCACCTGGAAGGTAAGCATTCCAGATTATGCCTAAACTCTAACATCCAGAAACCTCAACTCAACCACAACAATGCAAGAATTTCCTTACCAGAGGGATTTAGGGTGACCGAAGGAGGCACATGGGTCTAGTGGTGATTAAAGAGCACGGATAGCCTAGGTTCAAATCCCAGCTGCCACTTCATAGCTGTGTGACCCTGGGCAAGTCACTCAGCCTTTCTGAGCCTCACGTGGACCATTAAGAAAGGAGGAGAAATAACAGATCTACCCCATAGGGATGCTGTAAAGGAGTATATGTAACCACATGAGAACTTACATCGCTGCCAGGAATGGAATAAATGACAAGTTCATTTTGATTTGTGGTTATTACTAATTGAAGCTGCATTTACACCCCAAGCGAAGTGTCTTTAATTTTTATGTTTGGGAGGACTTACATAATTAGGGTTTCCCAGTTCGGAGGGACCCCAACTTGGTTCCTCAGCTCTGAGGACACAAGACTGGAACTCGCTGGAGTCCCTTTCTCTGTGGCCCTCTTTCCCCTCAGAGATGAACCCACCAGAGGCATCGGACTCTGGGCTCGTCCCAGTGCGCTGTGGGGAGCTGAGCCCCAGGTGAGTACACCCACCTCGGGCGTGTCTCTGTGTTCTTTGCTCCGGAAGCCCCGACTAGGGGCCAAAGCCCTTGCGCATCCTGACCTATCCGTCCTGTCTCTCTCGATGTCCAGGTGCGAATCCTTCCTGGTACACCTCCAGGCTGCCCTTCGCAGTCGTTTCCACCTGCTGCTCTTGGGGGTACGCCAGACGCAGCCGCTCTGCTCTGAGCTCTGCGACGCCTGGTAGGAGAGGCGGAGTCTGAGGGACGTGGCCTATAGTTTGGGCGGGGCCAAACGAGGGATCTGCTGCTTGAGCCTCCGGGCACCTGAAGGGGCGTGGCCGGAGTCCAAAGCCTCCAAGTCTAAAGGACGAGGCATTCTAAGCCGTCTATGGGGTCGCACAGAGTCGGACACGACTGAAGCGACTTAGCAGCAGCAGCAGCAGCAGAAAGCAGCAGAGCTTGTGGAAACCCTGGCTTCTATGATTGGCAGTATGGAGGAGTAGCCGTCCGTGGAGCAGGACTTTTTTTTTTTTTAAGGGTAGGGCCTCTTGATTGAGAAGAGGAGTTAAAAGGGTGGGACTGGCCTGGAACAGATAGTCTGAGGTGGGCAAGAATGAGTTCTCAAGTGACAGGGTCCTGGGTAAATGCAGAGAATATGGGGCGGGTTGAAATCTAGGGAATGGTTTTTGTAGGAGCGTGGTTCTAAGAGGCAGGGCCTGGATCTGGTAAGGGACATATGGGGCAAAGCCTTGGAGAGCAGGAATCCCACTAGCCTTTCTCCACCTTCTTCTCTCCACACACCATTCCCAGGTTTGCCACTTGCGAAAATGATGTCATCTGCAGCCCGACTTGGCTCCCACTCCTAGAAAAGAGGGGCTGCGAGCCTGGCTGCACTACTTATGGGCAGGTGAGCATGGGGCAGAGGAACCAGGAAAGAGACTGACACCTACCCTTACTGTGTCCAGGGTCAACACGTCTAGGTCCCAGAGTCTGGACTGGCATGGCACACCGAAAACCCTCACTCCCACCCTTTCCCCTTCCATAGCCCAGTCTCCATAGCAGGATATATCTGTAGCATCCCTAAGGTCCGCTGAGTCCAGATTTGCCCTCTCCCTGACCTCTGCTTATTTTGTGGCTCAGATGGTAAAGAATCAGCCTGTCAATATAGGATAACTGGGTTCGATCCCTGGGTTGGGAAGATCCCCTGAAGAAGGGAATGGCAACCCACTCTAGTATTCTTGCCTGGAGAATTCCATGAGATAGAGCCTGGTGGATCGCAGTCCGAGGGGTCACAAAGAGTCGGACATGACTGAACGACTAACACACACACACACACAGAGGACGGTCTCTGCTCTAGGCACATCCACAGTCCGGGGGAAGGCCCAGAAATTGGAGTCTCCTTCCCCAGGGCCTCAGTCTTAATCTGGTTCTCCCCCAGCCAGAGCCCCCTGAGACCCCCGTAAGAACTCGCCCTCCCCATGGCCTCACCCCCCCTATTGTCCTGCCCCCTAGACTCCCGGGAGGGCCCAGAAGTGAGAATAGCCTGCCCTAAGATCTCGCCACAGCCCTCTCGGTCTCTGGACTCCACCCACTCAGGTCCTGGGTCCACTCCTTCGCCCCAGACTTTTGCAGACGGAGCGGAGCTTTGCCGCTCGCTTCTGGGCGACGCGCTACCAGTGGCGGATCCCGGCTCTGGTCACTGCCTCAACATTTCCGTCTCGATGTTGCCGCGTCCCAGACGTGCACGAAGGGCCGGGGGAACCATTGTCCGGCGCTCGCGCGGCTCTCGCACCGGGATCCTGGACTCCGCGAGCAGCGGGAGTGGCAGTGGAAGTGGCAGCGGCCCCTAGAGGGCGCCCGGCCCTAAATGGAAGATACGCTTCTTCTGCCCCACCCCCGACCCCGCCCCTCAAGACAGCCAGCGTCCCACCCTTGTCCCTCTCTGCCTTCTAGTTTCCAGAGTCCCATCCTTCCTCCCTAGGTCCCCAAAGATTCGCCCCTCCCCAGATTATTTGAGAAATAACCCAACTGTATTAACAGTTCATTTTTTCCCTCTACCTCCTAAATAAACTTTCCAGTTAGAGCACGTGATGTGGCTGCTTCTTGGGGGAAATGAGTGGAAAGGATAGTTGCCAGAAAGCGTCTCTTGAATCCTCAGGTCCTAAAGTTAGAGCAACTGATTCGTGCGAGCATGCAGTGAGGGCTGGTCTATACCCTAGAGCATCTCACAACTTGGAATATTCGGATGCCAGAAATCGGGAAGGGTCCAGAAGAAAGACTGACAAGAAGAGGTGTGCTCACCCACACGGTGCCACCAGTCCCACCAAGCTTCTTGATTTGTACAGACCTCCAGACACCCTTTTATGGCATTCACCTCTGATTAAGCAGCCCAAGAGGTGTCTTCTTTCCTTCCTCCATTTCTCCCAAATGCCATTCCTGGGGACTTCTCTGGTGGTCCAGTGGTTAAGACTCTGAGCTTCCATTGCAGGGGGTCCACCCCTGGTCCGGGAGCTAAGATCCTGCACGCTTCGAGGTTCAGCCAAAACAAATGCAATTCCTGGCCCTAAAGCAAAGGACTGGACTCAAGACTCGGGATTTGGGTTGTAAGCATTAGTCTTTAATCCTCCTCCTTATCCACAGGAGAGATAGTTTCCTCACCTGGAAAATAGGAGCAATATCCCTTTTGTTGCTGTTCAGTCACCAGGATCCTGTTCAGTTACATCTGATGCTTTTCGACCCTGTGGACTGCAGGTTGCCAGGCTCCACGGTTCTCTCTCCCAGAGTTTGCTCAGATTCATGTCCATGGAGTCAGTGATGCTGGGTAACCATCTCATTCTCTACCACTCCTTTCTCCTTTTGTCTTCAGTCTTTCCCAGTATCAGGGCTTCTCCACTGAGTCTTTGCATCAGGTGAACAAAGTATTGGAGCTTCAGTTTCAGTTCTCCCAATGAATATTCAGGGTTGATTTCCTTTAGGATTGATATCCCTTTAGGATATCTCTTTTACTTCTGTTCAATAGCACAGATTGGTGGATGCCTCGTGTGTCCAGGCACTGTGCTAAGATATATCAGGGCCATTCCTTGCCCTCAAGGAAGATGAAATAACATAAGAAGCAAAGTGTCCTGCTGAGAGAGTAGCATATTAGCATCTTTCAGATGCCAGAGACAAACTCAGTTCAGAGTGCCTTTAGGGACTTCCCTGGCCAGCCAGTAGTTAAGACTCTGCACTTCCACTGCAGAAGGCACAGGTTTGATCCGACTGGGGAACTGAGATCCTGAGGCACAGCCAAAAACAAGACAAAAATCAAAGGCTTTAGCCAAGACAGTGATAAGTTTCAGGAATGGCTGTATCTGGGTTCTTAAATGATGTTAGGAATCTTTTTTTTTTTTTTCCCCTTGGCTGTACTCTGAGACAGGATCTCCTCCCATTAGCAAAGAGGGACCAGCAACTCCCTGATTTTAGTGAAAAAAAATGGGCCTATCTCTCTGTAAAACCAACAAAATTTCCAGGGCTGGCTCTCATTGATCCAATCTCCTCACAAGCCCATCACTAAAGTCAATAATTGCATCAGGAGAGGTGCTGTACTCTTCTTACTGGCCTGACCTGTTTTGTTTGTACCTAAAGTCCATGGTGAGATGAGTTCCATCTGAGCCAAATGAACCGATGGATGGGGGAGCGGTTGCCTCCCCCCTAAAGAAATTTATGGGCTGGAACCAGAAGGGGAAGGAGTGCTGGTCAGGGAGTCGTGGTTTATTGACCACAGAGAATGGTGCCTATGACCTTGACTCTAGTATATTCACCTGGGTTCAAACCTCAGTTCTACCATTTACTCATTTTGTAACTTTGGGCATATTGCCCAGCATTTAAGAGCCTCAGTTTCTTCATCTGTAAAATGGGGATAATTGTTCCTTTAATAGGGTTATTGGGAGAACTGAATGAGTTAATACAAGTTGTTATGGTATACAATACCGTGTAACAAATAACTCCAAACTTAGTGGTGTAAAACAACCATTATTATCTTTCATGGTTCTGGACTTTCCCTGGGCTCAGCTGGATGGCTCTCTCATTCAAGTTCTCTCATGCAACTTCAGATCGTGGATGGGACTGGAATCACATTCACACATCTGGTGGTTGGTGCTAGCCCTTGCCTTGAACCTCAGCTGGGGCTGTTAGCCAGAATAACTACACACGGTCCATTGCAGTGGCTTGGGCTTCCTCATAACAAGCCATTGGGTTCTACAGGTACGTATCCCAAGAAAGAGAGTCATGTGGAATGTGGAAGTTGTCTCACTTTTGATTAACAAGTTGTAGAAGTCAGTGTAGGAATTCCCTGGCTGTCCACTGGTTAGGACTCGGTACTTTTTCTGCCAGGGCCTGGGTTCAACCCCTGGTCAGGGAACTAAGATCTCAGAAGCCATGCAGTGTGGCCAAAAAAATTAAAAAAAGTCACACAGTGTCACCTCTGCTTTCTATTCACTGAGTCACTAAAGACAGCTCTTATTTAAAAGGGAGGTGTTCTACACTCCATCTCCTAATGGTAGGGATGTCAAAATGCTTAGAAAATGCCTGGCATGTAATTAACACTCAATAAATGTAGACATCATCCATAATCACTGTTGTTGCTGGTGTTTTATATATACTGCTATTGTGACAGAGAAGAGAAACAGGCATTTAAGGAAGGTGAGGTAAACCTTGGAAGGAGTGCCAGCCAGGTCATGGGGAAGAGCATTTCAAGGAGGCCTGAGGCTTTCAGGTTCTGGGAACTCCCAGCTGCTCAGAAAGCCTGGAACAGAGCATGGATGTTGGGGTCAGAACATGGAAGACCCTGAATGCTAGGCAAAGGCACTTGGACCAGTTAATGAGGGGGGTGAAAGCCACAGGTTTAAGTGGGGGGATGGGGGGAGTGATCCATCCGACACTCTTGTGGGCCACCAGCAAGCAAGCCAGGAGGAGGGTGAGACTGGAGGCCCTTGGGACAGGAACTGAAAAATGGGCAGAAGGGGATGAATGAGAGGGAATCAGAGGAAAAACCCACAAGGCTGTACTGAGGAGTGTGGGAGCAATCATCTGAAACTTTCAAGAAGCAAACGTTGTTGTCAACTTCAGTTTAAATAAAACCTTGGGGATTTTTGGCAGGTCTGATGTGGGAACCTGACCTCCACATTTCTTTTTTTTTCACTCACATATTTATTCTTTATTTTCCACCCAATTCCATCTTCTTTGTGATTCTCCTGGTTCTCTATCACGGTCTTAGGAAGGTCGCCTCAGTTCCAAACAGCTGGACTCCACATTTATAACTGCCTGGTGAACTTGATGCTGCTGGCCTTCCTCGTGGGACACAGGCTTCTCAAGTTATGGTGCATGGGCTCTGGAGCTCATGGATTCAGTAGTTGTGATGCAAGGGTCTTAGTTGCGGCATGTGGGATCTTAGTTCCCCTGACCAGGGATCAAACCCTAGCTCCCTGCATTGGTAGCGTGGACTCTTATCCCCTAGATTACCAGGGAAGTCCTACTAGACTTTTGTTAGAAATATTTGTGAGTTACAGCTTGACAGTACCCTCTAGTTTCTGCTTATCACCAGCAGGGAGGAAAAAGGGTAACAGTTTCTCCTTCTTAAGTGAAGTCGCTCAGTCGTGTCCAACTCTTTGGGACCCCATGGACTGTAGCCTAGCAGGCTCCTCTGTCCATGGGATTTTCCAGGCAATAGTACTGGAGTGGGTTGCCATTTCCTTCTCCAGGGGATCTTCCTGAGCCAGGCATCGAACCCAGGTCTCCCACATTGTAGACAGACGCTTTACCATCTGAGCCACCAAGGAAGTCTTTGCGAGTCCATGGAATTCTCTAGGTCAGAATTCTGGAGTTGGGTAGCCATTCCCTTCTCCAGGGGATCTTCCCAACCCAGGGATCAAACCCAGGTCTCCCTCATTGCGTGTGGATTCTTTACCAGCTGAGCCACAAGAGAAGCCCAAGAATACTGGAGTGGGTAGCCTATCCCTTCTCCAGGGGATCTTCCCGATCCAGGAATCAAACCGTGGGCTCCTGCATTGCAGGCGGATTCTTTACCAATTGAGCTATCAGGGAAGCCGTTAGAGGTCCAGTGATTTCAAGATGAATTGTACTTCTAACAATTCTGAGAGGGAAGGAGGCAAGTCTGAGATACTCAACATTTATGGCATAGAAAAGGGCAGAATTAGAAATGGCATCAGGTTGGGACTTCCCTGGTGGCCCAGTGGTTAAGATCCTGCGCGTCCACTGCAGAGGGCGTGGGTTTGATCCTTGGTCAGGGAACTAAAATCCCACAAACCTCGAGGTGAATTTAAAAAACAAACAAAAAAAACACAAAAAACAAATGGAATCAGATTTTAAAATTTTGCAACTATAGTGATAGCCACAGGCAGAGGAGTAAATAGAAAGATGTCTTTAGGCAGAAAAACAGGTTGGTCACGGCTCTTCCCAAGGTCTGGCCTCATCACCTCTCTGGGGCCTTCTTGCAGCCAGGTCCTCTCACCTCCGGTCTCTGCACTTGCCGCTCCCACTGCCCAGAACAACCTTTGCAGGCAAGTGTGCTTAGTCGTTCAATCGGGTCCGACTCTTTGCGACCCCGTGGACTGAAGCCCACCAGGCTCCTCTGTTCATGGGATTCTCCAGGCAAGAATACTGGAGTGGGGGGCCACTCCCTTCTCCAGGGGATCTTCCCGACCCAGGGATCGAACCCGGGTCTCCTGCATTGCGGGTGGATTCTTTACCACCTGCGCCACTAGAGAAGCCCAGAACCACTTTTACCCTTCTGTTATCTGTTTCATCCCTCTCACACTTCAGATCTCAGCCAGTCAGGTCTTCAGGCTCTAGGCCAGGAGCTCCAGGCTGGAGCTGGCTTCCCCGTGTGCACTCTGGGAGCTCTCAGATCCTCAGTGGAGGCTTGTGACTGTGACTGGTCAGCCCTGGCTTCCCCATGTCCAGCACAGGACTCACAGAGTGCAAGGGTGTTCTCTCAAGAACTGAATTGCACCCATCCACCCCCAAAAGTCATGCTGAAGCCCTAAAACTTGGTACCTCGGAATGTAAATATGTTTATAGATAAACCTTAAAAGAGGCAGTTAAGGGGTTTCCCTGGTGGTCCAGTGGTTAAGAATCTGCCTGCCAATGCAGGGGACACAGGTTCAATCCCTGCTTTGGGAAGATCCCACACAGCATGAGGCAACTAAGCCCCTGAAACACAACTACTGAGCCAGTGCTCCAGAACCCTCGAGCCACAGCTGCTGAAGCCCGCGCGTCCCAGAGCCCACGCTCTGCACCGAGAGAATCCTGCACACTGAAACTAGAGTAGCTCTTCTGTGCAGCGCAGCCAAAAATAAACCAAGTAAACTTTTGAAAAAAAGAGACAGTTAAGATAAACTGCAGTCCTATGAGTGGGCCCTGATCTCATATGACTGGAGTCCTTATAAGTAGAGATTAGGACACACACAGGAGGGGATGACAGGGAAGAAGATGGCTGTCTACAAGTCAAGGAGAGAGATCTCAGAAGAAATCAACCCTGCCGATACTTTCATCCTGGACTCTGCCTCCAGAACTGTGAGGAAATTAATTTCTGTTGGTTAGGTGTCCCAGTGTGAGATACTTTCCTATGGCAGCCTTGGCTGACAAATAATACACACTCCATAAATAATACTCCCACGATGCCCTGGTTTTTCTTTTTTTGCCATCAGAGCATTTACTAAAAAGTGAAGAGCTGGGACTTGGCTGGTGGCCCATTGGCTAAGACTCCACACTTCCAATGCAGGAGGTCCAGGTATGACCCCTGATCAAGGAACTAGATCTCACATGTTACAATCAAGAGTTCTCATGCTGGGACTAAAGATCCCACACGCTGGGACTTTCCTGGAGGTCTAGTGGTTAAGAATCTGCCTGCCAATGCAGGGGATGTGAGTTCGATGCCTGGTCATGGCTTGTGGGGTCTCAGTTCCCCGACCAGGGGGAGCTAAGATTCCACAGGCCATGGGGTAACTAAGCCCATGCACCACAACTAAAGAAGTCCATGTACTGTCAGATCCAGCACAGCCCTCTCAAAAAAGATCCCACACGCCGCAACACAGAACTGGCACAGCCAAATATTCTCTCTCCTTCTCCACTAAGATCTCACTGTTCAGGATCCCCTGGTGGTCTAGTGGTTGGTTGGGACTTGGTGCCTGTACTGTACTGCTGTGGCCTGGGTTCAATCGCTGGTCAGGGAACTGAGATCCCACAGGCCATGCAGCACCCCCCCAAAAAAAAACACCCCAAAAAGGTGAAATTAAAAGAGGGTGAAATAAAATCCAACTGTTCTAGTCAAGGTGTGTGTCTGGGGATCAAGAGTGGGGGAATGGGCAGATATGGAGTCTCTCCCTACCCCCAGGTACCAGTATTTAATCCTTTACCCCAGATATTCCATTCCCCTTGCAACAGATTGCTTCAGGGATAGACGTGTCCTACTTTCAGCCAGGAAGAGAAAAGGTGGCTGCTTGTAGAGAGGCCTCTGAAGGTTGGGATGTGAGCTGTGGCAACCATCCTGGGATCATGAGAGGCAAAACCCACCTAAATTGGCAAGATAGAAGATGGACTAAAAGAACAGTATCTTTGCAACTTCCCTGGTGGTCCACTGGTCAAAACTCTGCCTTCAAATGCAAGGCACATGGGTTTGATTCCTGGTCGGGGAACTAGAGTCCCACACACTGCACTCTAGGCCTGCACACTGCAGCTACTGAGCCCCTGTGCCACAGTGGGAGAAGCCTATGGGCCTCAGTGAAAGATGCCACGTTACAAGTAGGACCTGATGCAACAAAATAAATATTTTTTAAAAAAAACAGAAAAAACAAAGATAGTATTTAATGTTGAGCTCCTGACTTCCAAATTTCTCATGGAGTGAGATAAACTTGTCCCGGCGCTGGCACGGCTGTGAGGGAAACTAATGCTCACTTACATTGTTTGTGGGAGTGCCACTGAGCACAAGCCTTCACAGAGGGAATCTGGATATATCTCTTCAAATTAGATAGTCCCTTTAACCTAGGAAACCTACCCCCGGAAATTTGTTCTTACAGACACAACAGTGTGAGAAAGTGATGGCAAACCTGTCACTCCCTGCTGTGCAAGTTTAACAGAAAGCTGGGGCACAACTCAAGGTCTATTCAAGGTGTTAAATAAACAACAGGACAGTCACCCCACAGAGGAATCTGCAGTTGTTATCAGAACAAGGAAGGCTTCTGGACACGTATTTGAATTATCCTAAGATACACGTGGCAAAAAGAGCTATGCCTGAACTTCCCTGGTCGTACACTGGTTAAGAATTCAGCTGCCAATGTGGGGGGCACGGGTCGATCCCTGGTGTGTGAAATTTCCACATGCCACAGGGCAACTGGGCCCCGAGAGCAGCAACTACCAGTCTATGTGTCCTAGAGTCTGTGCCCACAACAAAAGAAGTCACTGCAATGAGAAGCGCAAGCACCGTGACTAGAGAGCACCCTCTGAGACCCAGCCGCAGCGGAAACATAAATAACAATTTATTTTAAAAACAGCCATGCAGACTATCTAAGGTATACTTTGTTTTCATTTGTTTAAAAAACGGAACCTCAGTTACAATGTATCTGTGTATATACCTGTAACTTTCCAGGGTATCTCCAGAAGGGCCTAAGAGGCACCTGCTATGGTCCAAATGTTTGTACAGACCCCAAAAGACTCAGGCTGAAATCCTAACCCCCAAAGATGGTCTTAGGTGTAAGGAGGACACCTTACACCTTGGGAGGGGACAAGGTCACATGGGGGGAGCTCTCTCATGGGTGGGATGAGTGCCCTCATAAAAGGGACCCTGCAGAGATTCCTCACCACTTCACGTGAGAACCCAGGGAGATGGCAGTCTGTGATCTGGATGAGGGCCTTCCCCGAAGCCAACTGGATTGGTACCCTGATCTTGGATTTCCGGCCTCCAGAACTGTTATAAGTATCTATTGTTTATAAAGCGCCCAGCCTGTGGTATTTTGTTACAACAGGCCACAAAGGACTGAGACACCCTATTAAGTCGACCAGGGTGCTGGGGGGTAGTATGGAAGGGGAGCTTCTCAGTGTGGTATGTGGTGGGACCCTCAGTCACTTCAGTTGTGTCCAACTCCTTGTGATCTTATAGACTGTAGCCCACCAGGCTCCTCTATGGGATTCTCCAGGCAAGAACACTGGTGTGGGTTGCCATACCCTCTTCCAGGGGATCTTCCCGACCCAGGGATCAAACCCGTGTCTCTTATGTCATCTTCATTGGCAGGCGGGTTCTTTACCACTAGTGCCACCTGGGAAGCCCTTAGCTTCTCCGAGTACTGGTTCCTAATTCTGCATCAAACAACTCTACTAGGCATTTTAAAAATCAAGTGAAATCAACCAATACCCATCCTGTTTAGGTTCCAGAAGTCAGTGACTGGGTCCAGATGCAGAGAGAACATACTTCTACCCCAAAGTAGAATCCCCACACTTAGCTTTCCTTGAAGAATTTTAATCACGAACTGAGGGGGGATGGGCGTTGGGGGGCAGGTAAACAGGGTCCAGGCTGGCTCCTAGAGGACAGTGGCTGACTCCAGGCCCCGCTCCTGGAAGTACCGATGGGGAAGGCGGGGGCAGGCTTGGGGGCTTTCACTGAAGTAGGACTTGATCTTCCCAGGCCCCTCCTGATCCCCAGTCTCCGAGTCCTCCCTGTGGGAGAGAGGTGGTGACTCCAACTTCTGGGGGATTGGTCCTCCCAGGCAGGGCGGAGGCCTGGCTTCTCACCCTTGCTTCCAGACACCTACCACTTCACGTCTTCTGCCTCAGTCTCCAGGATGCTCTGGGCTGTGCGCCAGCTGAAGCGGACAAACTGGGGAAAGCCGAACACAGGGTCCACATGCTTCCTCAACCAGGCTTTCGTCTTGGGGTCTGGGGTCAGGGTAGGGTGGACAGTGGGAAAGCCCTGCTGTGATGTCTCAGCTTGGCATCTGAGGGCCCACCACCTCATCTCAGGCCTCTTCCTGAGTACCCGAGGGACTCATCACTGTCTGAGACATCTTCCTGTCTCCGGACCCTTGCACAGGCTGTTCCCACTGATCCTCTGCCTGAGAACAGGTGCTCAAGGTGAAGTTCAGGGAGACTGCCTCTGGGTCATCTCGCTTACCTCCCCAAGGACAACAGGTACTGAACCAGCATTTGTGGACCATTAGATTAACACCCATTTTTCCCATGCAACTACCAACTTAGTGGGCACAGGGAGGTCCCTGCTTGCCTTGCTCATGGCTAAATCCCCAGGGCTTGGCTCTGCAAGGCACATACGAGGTACCCAGTAAGCAATGAACACTGCCCAAACTGTGTTTGGCCTAGACTTGGTTTTCCTCCCTTTGGCCTCACCTAAGTCCAGTCCCAGTTGCCCCACCCAACTGCCAAAGGGTTCCTGGTACCCAGGCACTGAATCATTGCCTCTGGCCTTGTGTGTCTTCAGCAGAGTTTACTGGGGATAGGGCACAGTCATTTCCACCTTACAAACAGGGAGGCTGAGCCTCCTAACGAAGAGAAACAATG
>SJYQ01008021.1:42611-117451 GCA_006410935.1 Redunca redunca
GCAGCTGGGGCAGGCTTTCCTGCCCCCAGGGGCCACCATGGCAGCTTCAGAAGCATCAGCTTTCTTGGTCCTCATAGCTGCTGGGTGAGAGGGGAACGAGCCCTCATGTTCCTGACTTAAAAACCGAGCCGAGGGACTGGGCTGTTTGGGAGCACCCTGGACTGGAGGGTAGGAAGTGGGGCAGGTGGCTGTGTGTCTGACAAGTCTAGAGAAGTACCCAGGATTCACCCTCTGGAAGCTAGGAGTCTCGTGTGAAAAATCACCTTGACATGACCTCCAAGCTGGCATCAGGCATGCCCTCACCATGTGTGACATAGTGCCGGGTGGGGATGTGGGGCTGGCCCAGACCCCCAAGGATGCTAACCTGGACTGTGTGGCATTCTCACTTCCCCACGTGTCTCAGGGCTTCGCTGATGGCTCAGATGGTTAAGGATCTGCCTGCAGTGTGGGATACCTGGTTTCAATCCCTGGGTGGGGAAGATCCCCTGGAGCAGGGCATGGCTACCCACTCCAGTATTCTTACCTGGAGAATCTTCATGGACAGAGGAGCCTGGCAGGCCACAGTCCATGGGGTGGCAAAGATTCGGACACGACTGAGCGACTAAGCACATGTGTCTCAGCCTCTCTGTCTTCCTGGCATCCCAAGGGACAGTGACAAGAACAGGTGAGGAGAATAGAGGTGCCTGGACCCACACAGGCCCGGACCTTGCCAGACCTTGGCTGTCGCTTGGGGGTGTAGACAGAGGATGGGGGACTACGGCACTGCTACCAGTGAGAGGGTAACATGCAGGAAGGCCAGGGGTCTCCAAACGGAGGAAAGAGGCTGCAAGTGTCAGACATTTTTCTCTCTCTTAAGCGGCAGGAGGAAACAAACTAGTGATATTTTTTTCCTTCTCTATACAAATTTAAAAGGAGGTTTCTCTTAAAATTGGAGAAGGAAATGGCAACCCACTCCAGTGTTCTTGCCTGGAGAATCCCAGGGATGGGGGAGCCTGGTGGGCTGCCGTCTCTGGGGTCGCACAGAGTCGGACACGACTGAAGCGACTTAGCAGTCTCTTAAAATATTGTGTTGCCATAATGACACCTGGTTTCACCTGAAGTTAACTATTTTCAAACCTTGAGATAACCAATGCATTTTTCTTATGAAAATGTTTGTCTTAAGCTATGTTAAAGTACTATGCATTTACCCCAGACTTGGTTCCACCTAATGGCTCAGAACCTACTTGACAAACCAGTATGTTAGACATTATTCCCCTAATCTATGTAAAGGAAACTATTTGTATGGTAATCTGCCCTTCTACAAGATTCAAGTCAATCGTTTTATGGCCCCGATGACTCGTCTGTTGCCAAGATTATCCCAACATATATCTTGTGGATAAGGGACCTGGTGCCATTCTGAGTTTTAAGACTTTCTTTTATTAACAGACTGCTAGTGACTATATAACATCCAGCTGAAGACTAGCAGGGGGGCACTCTTTCTGCCCCCTTCTGATGCCTATGTCAGAAACTTTATCTCCTTTATAATTTAATAAAACTTTATTACACAAATGCTCTGAGTGATCAAGCCTCTCTCTGGCCCCGGATTAAATTTTCTTCCAGAGGCCAAAAATCCCGGCGTCTTTTCACGGTTCAATAACAACCTTTCACCAGTGGGGGTTCCTAATTAGTTCTGCTGAGTGATTGGCCTCTTCTGCACGTCTAGTGTCTCATGAATATTCAATGAGTTATTAACAAGAAGTACTGTGTGTATATATGCAATGAATCAAGACTGTTCAGTGAGTGTGTCTCTTGGTGCCTCGGGGCTGTTTAGTGGCTGGTCCATATCATATTTATTATGATAACATGCATATTCATTAGGCTTCCCTGGTGACTCAGTTGGTAAAGAACCCACCGGCAATGCAGGAGACCCAGGTTTGATCCCTGGGTAGGAAAGATCCCCTGGAGAAGGAAATGGCAACCCACTCCAGTATTCTTGCCTGGAGAATCCCATGGACAGAGGGGCCTGATGGGCTGCAGTCCTTAGGATCGCAAACAGTCGAATACGATTGTGATAATATGCATATTCATTAATGCATCACAAATGCACCTTGCAACTATTAATTGTTGCCTTATAACTATTTCATGTATTATAAATACTGAGTGTCTGTATAGTTAGTGGGTCATTCATATTTAGCACTTCTTGCTCATTAAATACATCGTGAATATATTTCAGTGCCAGGAATATTTGGCCCTTTCACATATTAAGAAGGAGTCAGGGATATTCAGTGCTTCTTGGTCCTGCCCCCTTGGCTCCACGGTTGGGCTTGCTGATTTACCAGGACTGAATCACCTGCATCCTCTAGGGTCCTGAGTAGGGAACGGTGACAGCTGTTGTCTGCCATGGGGTTAGGCTGAAATGACACACAAGGAAATAGCCAATACGTGAATTATCATTAGTATTTTTGCCCATACAACAAACAGCAGCAAGTGTCACCTGGGGACTGAGCTGCGAGTGCCAAGACGCTGGGCCCCATTTCTGGGACTCCATGTTGGCTGGGAAATAAACAGGAAAGAAGGGAGTAGATTTGTCCAGTGGTGATAAGAGGAGCAGAGGAAGGTGGGGCTGAGGTGGGGTAGTTTAGTTGGGAGGCCAGGGCCTCTCTAAGGAGATAATGTTGGACGGAGGCCTGAAGATCAAGGAGAGCCGGGGGAAGAGCAGGAGGGAAGGGTGTATGAAGTAGAAGGTGCAAAGGCCCTGTGGCAGGGTTAAGCCTGGGTGTTTGAGTGTGTGTGTGCTTAGTTGCTCAGCTGTGCCCCGCTCTTTGTGACCCCATGGACTGTAGCCCGCCAGGCTCCTCTGTCCATGGGATTCTCTAGGCAAGAATACTGGAGTGGGTTGCCATTTCCTTCTCCAGGGAATCTCCCTGACTCAGGGATCAAACCCCGGTCTCCTGCACAGCAGGCAGATTCTTTACCGTCTGAGCCACCAGAGGCTGTGTGTAGCTGGAGTGGAGGAGAGGGGGCAGAGGTCATGGGGCGTGGGGAGAAGGGGATTGAGAGCACCCAAGGTGGGGAGCATTATCGATTCAGTGGACGTGAATTTGAGCAAAGTCCGGGAGATTGTGAAGGACAGGGAACCCTGGTGTGCTGCAGTCCATGGGGTCACAGGGATGTAGACGTGGCTGAGCGACTGAACCGCAAGAGGCGGAGGCTACGGGTCTCAGTGGAAACAAGAGGCTTTGCTGTGTGCAGCGGAAGAAGCAGGCTCTGGGTGACGGTGAACTTGCAGGGGTGCATGGAAGCCCCCAGCAGGATTGGCTGGTATTGCAGTGGGGGGTTGGGTGATGGGCGTCACCTGGACTTGAGAGTCAGCCTGGACGTCACTGCAATCACTCTACACAGCGGCACTATGAGCTAGCGGGAGGAGGCCCTGCCAAGTGCAGGCAGTTCATGATGCGTTCATCCATCAGATACCTGATGGGTCTTCCTGGCTTACCTGCCATCACGTGCCAAAGGCTCTTGCCCAGACACTGCGCCTGGGCCACCTGCTGCCCCATAACATCCCCTTGTGAAAGGCTCAGAGACTTCTCACATTTTCTTCTGCCTGGCCCATCCTTCTCTTTCCCCCACATCCAGGTTTCAATTTGTTTTCTTTTTTTGGCTGCGCTGCGCTGCATACGGGATCTTAATTCCCTGACCAGGGATTGAACCCACGCCTCTGCAGTGGAAGCACAGCCTCTGAACCACTACACCTCTGGGGAAGACTCGGGTTCCAAATTTTGAGTACTCCCTTCATCCTATTTGCTGAACTCACCCACATCCCTGTACCCCGCCAGCCAGCTCCTATCCAGGCCCCCAAATTCTTGCTGCCCTGACCTCTCACTCGGGCCCTGATGGCGCTTCCCCGCTCAGCAGCCACAGGGAGCATCTTCAAAGTATAACTCAGTCTTGTCCCTCCCCTGCTCACACACCCTCCATGGCTCCTCACCAGCAACGGCAATGTAAGAGCGGTTTCCAGGCCCCATTTCCTGCTCCTCCCCTGCCTTCATCTCCCTCCTCCTCCTCCTCCTAGGCTTCAGCCACACCACTTCCTGCCTCTCCCTTCAACAACCTAAAGTTGTGCCTACCTCAGGGCCTTGGCACTTGCTGTGCCCTCTGCCTAGAATGCCCTTCTCCCAGGGCTCTGCCCATGTGATTTCCCTCCATCCTTAAGGGGATCCGCAGGCTGGTCAGGTCCCTTCCCTGCCACGGATCCCTTTGTCTTTGACAGCATTTAACATGGTTGCAACTAAAAGAACCACCACGTGTGTGGATATCGTAAGAGAGGGGCTGACTTGGGTATGGCTGTGTCCCCAGCACCTTGCGCATAGTAGGGGCACAGTAAATAACTCCTACCAGTCAGTGCACCAAGTAAAACAACTGGATTACTGTCTGTCCCTAGGTTCACTCACCAGCCCCCCGCCCCTGCTCCCTTCTCCCTCCCCGCAGCATGGCCCACCTGCTCACCAGGTTCTCAGTCCTACATCAGATGTTTAGCACCTGGGTTCCTTGTGACAGATTCTGGAGGGACGTCCAGGTGGGAACTACAGGGTTCCCACCCATCCGGATTCTGTGTTCCAATCCTGCTTTATTCTGAGCCTCATGATCCCCGTCTGTAAGTAGGGGTTCTGGGGGCATTAAAGGACCCAGGGCCATGAGCCAAGGTCACTGAGGCTGTCACGGAATAGTCAGTGTATGCCAAGCCCTCTGCTACTTAATATAGAAAGTGACCCTTATGTGCTTATAGGGCAAGGAGTGTTCTCAGTACTTCCATATGCTAACAAGGAAATAGATGCCCCAGAGGAAATGCCTCACCAAGGTCAAAAAGGGGGACCCTTCAACAAGGAATCAGGCCTCTCTGCTCACATACCTTTCATGGCTCTCCCATACCCCCAGGAAAGAACTCCACTACTCAGTTTGGCATTCAAGGTCTTTATGGGGTCTGGCCCCACCTCTTAGCCTCAGAAACCAACCCTTCTCCAAATTCTGCTTTTCAACAAAATAAACCACGTGATTCCTTGAACAGTCTTTGTTTTCTTTCTCTTCCTCGCTTTTGCATCCACCCTCCTACTATCTGAATGCCCTTGGTGAACTTATATGCATCCTTCAAAACCTCAGCCTCAATACCTCAATCCATTCTTCTGGCCCAGACCTGAATCCACAGGTGTCTGGATTTGTCTCCTCAAGTCCGAGAGCTTCTGGAGGGCCAGGCCCAGGGCTGAGGCTTCTCAGTTCCTCCAGAATCTGTTTTTTGAATGAATGAATGTTTCATATGTGTGCTTTGCGGTAAGAGACTATGACACCCTTCTTAGGACTGAAGAACTTGGAGACAAAGTGGGTTTCTGTGGCAATGCAAGTCACCCACTGGGCCACCTTAGGATGACCCTCTGAGCTTCACTTCCCCAGCTATGGAGTGAAGGTGGGGATTCTCCCAGAGTTATTCGGACCCCACAGACTTCAGAGTGAGCAGCTATTTCAGTTTCCACAAGTCCAGTCCTTCCCAGTCTGGAGAGGGTAGACAGCAGAATTTTGGGGTGGAGTGGAGGGTCAGAGAATTGAAAGCAGGCCTGAGAGGAATTTCTCACCAACCACCCAGCCTACCAACAAAGGTCCCAGAGTTGCTGCATAGCTGCTTGGAGGAAGTAATACCAAGGGGTTCCCCATCCTTGGCAACACTAGGCCCCTAAGACCCAGTCTTTCCCACGGTAGGTGTGAGGTCATTACCTCTTTAGAAAGTAAGGCCTATAAGGGGAGATTGGGGACCACCTGGGGTATCGCCCACTGAGACACCCACCCAGCAAGGTATTCTGGATCAGTGAATCCCAAATACTCTCAGCCTGACTGAAAGGGAGCCCCAGGGATTCTTTTTTATGCCAATCTGGATGTGGAATGTTGTGAGTTTGGAAATATTTCCTGCTTGAAGTTTCAAGGGGCCATGAGTTAGCATTGAGGATGACCTTGGTGGATGAAAAAGGGAAGGGGAACTGGGGTGCATTAATAGAGGTCTAGTGTAGGGAGAAGGGGAATGAACCTCTATCCCCTCGCCTGCCCCCAACTTGAACTTGCAGATCCCAGTCAGGAGACTCACAGAGCCTGGGAGGATGGAACCTCTGTAAACTCCCTCCATTTTAAGAAGAGATCTGGCAAGAAAAAGTTGGGAATGCAGGTAGCCAACAAAGAGTGAATGTTTCATATGCAAAGAGTTCTTACAAATAAACAAGAAAGAAAGTGCAAGGAAAAGAACACGCATTAATGGAATTAATTAGAAGCAAATGACCACCTTCAAGAGGTTCTCTTTTGCCCAGACACTGATCCCTGTAATATGAGCCGTTTAGTCATTTTATCCCTTCTCACTCCTTTCCCCTTCCCAATGCCCAGGTTTGGCTGAATTGTTGTTTAGTGACTACGTTGTGTCCGACTCTTTTCTGACCCCATAGACAGTAGCCTGTCAGGCTCCTCTGTCCATGGAGTTTCCCAGGCAAGAATACCGGAGTGGGTTGCCATTTTCTTCTCCGGGGGATCTTCCTGACCCAAGGACTGAACCCCTTTCTCCTGCATTGGCGGGTGGATTCTTTACCACTGAGCCACCAGGGAAGCCTGCTGAGTTGTAGGTATTCCTGTTTCGCTGAATTATTTTTCTTTGTTATGGGAACTAAACACATTCCCAGCTAAGGGATCCTTGGCCATTTAGGTTTGATTTTCTATTTAAATAGAAATAAACGCTGCTGCTGCTGCTGCTAAGTTGCTTCAGTTGTGTCCAACTCTGTGCGACCCCATAGACGGGGGCCCACTGTCCCTGGGATTCTCCAGGCAAGAACACTGGAGTGGTTTGCCATTTCCTTCTCCAGTGCATGAAGGTGAAAAGCGAAAGTGAAGTCGCTCAGTTGTGCCCGACTCTAGCGACCCCATGGACTGCAACCTACCAGGCTCCTCCGTCCGTGGGATTTTCCAGGCAAGAGTACTGGAGTGGGGTGCCATTGCCTTCTCCAGAAATAAACACTAATAAATCTCAAATACTCCATCCAGGGAATTTATCTAAACCTATTTCAAGGTTCTGTGTCCAGCCCTCATTCCCCTCTTTGAATCCTTCCTCCTTTTCAATTCTCTATTCCGTTTCTATGTTTATTTAAATAAGACCAGGATTTCTCAATCCTGACAATGTTGGCATTTGGGACTGGACCATTCTCTGTCATGGGGGCTGTCCTGTAACCTGTAGGATGTTCATTTAAGCAGCATCTCTGGCCTCCACCCACTCCATGCCATTAGCAGCCCCGTATCTCTACCCTCCCCCAATCATGACAACCAGAAATGTCCCCAGACGTTGCCCAGTAAGTATCCCCTGGGAGCAGAATAACCCCTGGTTGAAAACTGATTTAGACTGTAAGTGAATCCACCCTCTGAATGAGGGTGTCTGAGTTAGAAGTTGGGGTCCCATGTCTTCCTGCATCTGTGGGTCTCTGCCCACCAGTGTCGCCAAACAGAACACTGTGACATCTCTCATCTGATTTTTGGTGACTTGGGCTTTCTACTGCAGCTCCTGAGTTTTTTTTCCCCACCCTTGGAGCTCAGGCATCTGCCAGGTTTGCCTGAAACACTCCTTTCTTGTGGTCCACTCTGAACTCAGGCTCCTCTTCAGCTCAGGAAAATGTCCTTCTTGGATTTGTTCATTCTTGCATCACATTTGTCGGTTCACAAGATTGTGATATGTCCTTTTAGGACTCACAGACCTGCCCTCCAGATGATGAAACCACCTCCTCAGGCTGGCAGCCAAGCTGGGGACACATAGCAATAAGACAGGCTCTGTGCCACGGGCAGACAGGGTCCCTAGCTACTCAGACTCCACTGACTCATCCCCACCTCCGGGCCTTTGCACTTGCTATTGCCTTCCCTGGTATCCTCCCCTCCACCCCTCTCCCCACACACAGCGACATCAGCCATGCTGGCTCCTCTGTGCCATTCACATCCCACTTAAATGTCATCTAGACCTCAAAATCCACACTCCCAAACACCAGACCCCATTTCCTCCCATGTCATTTCACTGATGTTTTTAGTTAGTGTTTATTCCCCCTGGAGAGTGTGGGTCCCAGAGTGGCAGAGATATTGAGGTATCCCATGCCTGTTCATCACTGGGCCCTCCGCTCCCAGGAGGTGCCTGGCACATGGGAGAAGCACAGTAAATATTGGCTTGAATGAATGTCTAAAGTCATTCTGAGAGTCTATATATACGTTTGTATGTTTGGCCACACTGGGGGATTTCCAGGATCTTAGTTCTCCAGCTGAGATTGTGCACTTTGCAGTGGAAGCGAGTAGTCCCAACCACTGGACCACCAGGGAAGTCCCAAGAGTCAATATTTTTTCAGTATCTTCCGCATTTGAGCATTCATTCATTCATTCAGTACTCATTTACTGAACACCCACTATGCACGAAGCGCAGTTCTGGGGGCTGGGGATAAAGTGGTGAACAAGACATTTCATGGAGCTCGTGTTCTGGTGGAGAAGATGGATGAAAAGCAGTACCTTTCTAAAGTTTTATCATGTATTTTAGGAGATGAAAGGGGCTTCCCTGGTGGCTCAGCTGGTAAAGAATCTGCCTGCAATACGGGAGACCTGGGTTTGATCCCTGGGTTGGGAAGATCCCCTGGAGAAGGGAATGGCTACCCACTCCAGTATTCTGGCCTGGAGAATTCCATGGACTATATAATCCATGGGGTCGCAAAGAACGGGACACGACTGAGCAACTTTCACTTCACTTCAGAAGATGGGAAGTGCTATGAAAGACAGAAAAAGTGGGCTAAGGTGGAGGATCAGGGCTGCCAGTGAGATGACGTTTCCTGAGGAGGTGTTCCTGAGATGGGGACATTTGAGCAAAGACAAGAAGAGGGTGAAGGAGGGAATGTGTGGAAATCTGGGGAATCGGGCAGAGGAGACAGCCTGCGCAGAGGTCCTGAGGCAGGACCGTTTTTGAGGTCCTCAACATGTTTGAGGTTAAAATCCCAATCACATTCTTACATAGGGTTAATTCCCATTTAACGCTGAAGCTCAGAGAGGTCAAGCTTCTTTCCCAGAGTCACACAGTAGAACCTGTAGAGTGGAGTCTGAGCCCTTTCTTAGGGACATACCTGGTCAGACAGTCCTTGGCTAGGCAGTGTGCAGAGATGATGATGGGCACACTGGGGAACGACCTCATGGATCAGGGAAGGAAGCCCTGTGCCCAGCACCAGCACCCTTTTGTAGCTCTAGATAAAATGGGAGACTCTTGCTCTTAGGGAAGAGCTGGTTGAGGTTACTTAGAGCTGGAGGGGCCTAGGAGAACCCACTGACTGCCCTACGATGTTTCAGGTGCCGAAGGGGAGAAGGAGGAGACCCCAGACCAGCGCGGACTTCCTGAAGCAATCTGAGGTAAACGTTGAGGTTCACATATTCATTCAACAAACACTGGTCGAATGCCCACTAGGTACCAGGTGCCAGGGGCTCCCTTCACACCTGCACAACCCAGTGACTTGGGGGTTGCTCACATGTCCCCCTTTATCGCTGAGGATACTAAGGCCCTAGGTATGAAGGGCACACAGCCAGGGAGTGATGGAATTGGGACTGAAACCCAGGAATGTGGCTCCAGGGGGCACCTTTCTGAGATAAGCCAGTAAGCGTTTAATGGATCGGTAGGTCCTGCCTTGGGACTAATTTAGCATTTTCATGCTGTTCATCTTCACATTTAGGGCTGGGACACAGCACAGATACCACCTTTTCAGACAAAAGGACACCAAGGGAGTCCAGGGAAGCCTGGGAAAAGCATCTGAACAGGAAACCAAGGGCTCTGCATAGATATGGGAAAGGAAATCTTCTAGGAGGAGGGATTTTGACGGATGAAAAAGAGTTTGCCAGAGAGAAACTAAGTGAACTTACTTTTATTCATAAATTATTCATTCAGACACTCCTTGCTTCCCCTGTGCGTCTGCCTCATGCTAGGTAATGCCAGGACCCTCAAGAAGCCCTCAGCCTTGAAAAATCAAAGTCAGATACAGACACCCTCATGGGACCATGACCGAGCCAGAGAGGGCCATGGGACTAGAGGTGGTGAACAGGGAACCAGGACTCTTCCTGAGGGGTCAAAGAGGGCTTCCTGGAGAATGGATCATTTGAGTTGGGCTTTAGAGCAGAAACAGGAGTTTGCCAAAGAAGAGAGCATTGTTTGAGACATGCTGAGCCTGAGCGGTCTGTGAAGAGCCAGGGCCCATGTTCAGCTCAGTGTGTGTTTGTCCCTCAGTCGTGTCTAACTCTTTGTGACCCCATGACCTGCAGCCCACCAGGCCCCGCTGATCATGAGATCCTCCAGGCAAGAATGCTGGAGTGGATTGCCATTCCCTTCTCCAGGAGATCTCCCTGACCCAGGGATCGAACCTGGGTTTCCTGCTTTGCAGGAGATTCCTTACCAACTGCGCTATCAGGAAAGGCCATGCTCAGCGCACAGGACCATTAAAAACAGTCATGGGACTTCCCTGGTGGGCCAGGAGCTAAGACTCTGTGCTTTCACCACAGAGGGCCGAAGGTTCAATCCCTGGTGGAGGAAGTAAGATCCCACATACAGTGCCCTGCCACAAAAATGTAGAATGAGTGATGGTTATATCAGAAGCTCAGAGCTTCCTGGAGGGGCAAGTGAAAAGGGAAGCAGGAAGGATCCCAGCAGCTCTCAACTGCTGAAAGGGGAGTTCTCAGTCTCTTTCTCTGGGAGGCTCCTGAGCCATCTCTGAGGCTGGAACATAAAGAGATCCAGGTTGGATGTCGAGGATCCTGGGCACACTGAATCTGGGAGGCTCCCCTTGGCATCTCCATGCCTGTTTTCTCTGTAAATATTGACCCCGCCCAGTAGGCCCTGGGCAAGAGTCAGAGCCAAATGGGGTACTGGAAGGGGTGGGGGCAGGGGACTCTCTGGGGGTAGGTTTCAGCATTTTAGGGAAGTGAGCAACTGTAAGGCTGCAACCAGGCGCTGGGGTCCACAGGCAGCGCGGGGAAAGGGCTTGGCCCATCTGGCACCTTCAGCGAGTGTTACTGTCAGCAGGGGTTGTCCAGGGGCCTCCTCCGGCCACTCCGGAACGGAACTCCGGTGGACCACAATGAGGTGCTCCCGTCCCCTGCGGAAAGAGGCAGGCCTGGCTCTGCTTCTAGCCACCTTCACCCTCCTCCTCTTAAGTCTGCACCGATCACCGCCCACCTGCCCCTGCCTGAAGGAGCAGCCGCGCGCCCCCGAGGCTCCGGACTGGCCCTCACCGCACTTCCGCGCCCCGCCCGCCCCTTGCCGGCCCAACACCTCCGTGACGTCCCTGCCTAACTTCNGCGGCGGCGGGGGTGGGGGAGCGGGGTGTCACCTACTAGGGGCCACCTGTCCTTCCTGCCCAAAGTTGCTACCATCTCCTCTTAGGGGTACTGGAGACCAGAAGCCCCCTCACCCCACCCCTTCTACTGTCCTCACAGTGATCTGAAGTCTTCTTCATCCAGGAAAGGCAGGGAGAAAGGACAGGGTGGTGTGAGCTTGCAAGCCTGGCTCTCCAAGCCTTGATGACCTGGGTTCAAACGTCTTATTTGCTATTTGCCCTAGATGATCATTCATTTCTCTGTGCCTCAGTTTCCTCATCAAGGAAATGGGATATTAATTGAACTCATTCACTTCTGAGGGCTACAGTGAGGATTATATTAGGTTTTATTTATTTATTTGGCGGTACAGCATGCAGGATCTTAATTTCCCCCATCTGGGATCAAACCTGTGCCCCCCGCAGTAGAAGCTCAGAGTCTTAACCACTGGACCACCAGGGAAGTCCCTGAGATGACATTATATTTATAAAGTACCTGGGCCAGTGCCAGGTAGGGTTTCCCAGATGGAGCTAGTGGTAAAGAACTCGCCTGCCAATGCAGGAAATGCAAGAGACCCGGCTTCGATCCCTGGGTCAGGAAGATCCCTTGGAGGAGGGCATGGCAGCTCACTCCAGTATTCTTGCCAGAGAAATCCCATGGACCAAGGAGCCTGGTGGGCTCTAGTCCATGGGGTCGCAAAGAGTTGGACACAAGTGAAGCGACTTCGCACGGTGGGAAACACTGGACAGAGCACGTTTTGTTTCTTTGTTCTGGTCTGTCTCCCTCTGAGGCTCAGGTCTGTGCAGTAGATACTCAACAAAGACCTTTCTGATGAAGAGAAACCCTGAGAAGGAGAGGTTATCTTGCCCATGCTCTGAGGAGGAATTGAAGGCTCCAAGGACCCAACCAGCTTGAGGGGTGGGAGGGGTGGAGCAAGCTGAGTAGAGAACCAAGTTGAAAGGGGCCCAGTGCAGATTCCTGCTCATAGTAAGTACAGAAAGGTCTGGGTTCAAGACCTTGAACAATAGACCATCTCAGTTGTGTGACCTTACTCAAGGTACTGTCTCAGGAGAGCCTCTATTTTCTCATCTGTAAATGGGGTTGAAGACCACACCTGCTTCCTAAAATTGTATTAAGAATTCAAAGTAGGGCAGACACTGAGCAAGCACTGGCATGCAGCAATAGTTGTTTTTTTTTTTTATGTATTTAATGAAAAAAAATAAATGGACAGATAAGTGGACCTGTACAGTTCAAACCCGTGTTGTTCAAGGGTCCACTGTATTCACATCAATGGATCAAAAGAAAACCTTCTAATAATACAGTTATAATCATCCAGTATCATGAAATATAGATATTGTCAATCCTGATCTCATTTTTCAGTCTGTCCTTCTTAGTTAACATTTTTAAAATTAATCACAATGGATCCCATAATGTTCTCAAAAGGGTCTGAGAACGTTTCAATTATTCTTTTTTTCCGAAGAAAATTAAAATCCATTGCTGAACAAATTAATTATTTTTTTTAATTTAATGGCATTGAAACATGTATACTATCAAGTAAAAAAATAATAATAATAATTTGTCCAATAAAAAAAAAGAGATTAAAAAAAGCAATAGTTGTTATGAAGATAACTAAAGCCAAGGTGGGCAGAGGACCCAGAAACTCTTAATATGCCACATTAAAGCCTGTGATGAACGTCAACTTGACAAAATGAATCCAGTGTCTACGAAGTGTTGACCCCCTCCTGGGTGCTGATGGTATATAGGAGAGACACAGCTCCCACCCAGGGGGAGTCCAGAGCTTGGTGGGGAAGTACTGAAGTGTTAGTTGTTCGGTCATGTCTGACTCTTTGCAACTCTGTGGACTGAAGCCTGCCAGGCTCCTCTGTCCATAGAATTCTCCATGCAAGGTTACTGAGGTAGGTAGTCATTAACTTCTCCAGGGGATCTTCCAGACTCAGGGATTGAACCTGGGTCTTCTGCATTGCAGGCAGATTCTTTACCGTCTGAGCCATGGTAGGGGAAGTAGATGTTATATAAGAATCATACGAGTAATTCTGTGTTGGCAGTGCTTGGCAAGGCAGATCAGAAAGAATAGCAATAAATGTAAATGAGACAGTTTTCAAGCACTTCTTGTACATTACAGAGCATCGTCTCTGAAGATCGCCAGCACTCCAGGAGGTAGGTCCTATGACAAGTCCTGTCTGGGAAGTTGGAAACTGAGGCAGCAAGAGGGGCTGTTGGTTGCAAAGATCACCCCACAGAGTGAATTATTGAACCTAGGTTAGCCTGACTGGGGGTTACTGGGGTGGCCGATAGGGACCCAAAGCCGATGGCCCAGGCATTGAGCCTGCGTGCCCTGTCTACCCACCCTCCACCCCTTGCAGGTGCTCTTCCTACAGTGGCAGAAGACACGGTGCACCAATGCCAGCTTTTTGCTCAACGGGGATGATGACGTCTTTGCCCACACAGACAACATGGTCGCCTACCTGCAGAGCCACGACCCTGACCACCACCTCTTTGTGGGCCACCTGATCCGCAACGTGGGCCCCATCCGGATTCCGTGGAGCAAGTACTACGTGCCAAAGGTGGTCATGGAGGGGGAACACTACCCGCCCTACTGCGGGGGTGGTGGCTTCCTACTGTCCCGCTTCACGGCCACTGCCCTGCGCCACGCCTCCCGCGCCCTGGACCTCTTCCCCATCGATGATGTCTTCCTGGGCATGTGCCTGAAGCAGGAGGGCCTGGAGCCCGCCTCACACAGTGGGATCCGCACGGCTGGCGTTCAGTCCCCTTCCAGCCGCCTGTCCTCCTTTGACCCCTGCTTCTACCGAGAGCTGCTGCTGGTGCACCGCTTCTTGCCCTATGAGATGTTGCTCATGTGGGATGCGCTGAGCCAGGCCAACCTCACCTGTGGCAGGCGGAGACAGGTCTACTGAGGTGGTGTCAATGTCCCCAGCCTTGAGGCTACTATCTCCATCCCTATGGAAAAGGCAGCAGCTTCCATCCAGGAAGCTGAGACCTTTGTCCTCCTAAGTAGGCGGAGCTAGGAGGGTACCAGTGAGGGCTTGACGAGTGAATCATCTGGCCAGTGAACTCCTACACATCCTTCAAAACCTACCTGGTACTGCCTAGACGCCGTTCCATCTTTCTCCCTAGATTCTCAGCTGGAGGGACCGTCTCTTTCCATGGCTGCTAAGGGCAGAAGCACTTCTTCTCAGGTCCCAGCTACTGCTGCTACATCCATTCCTTTTCAATGTCCCGCCTTCTAGCCCTGACTTTCATCATGGCTGAACCCTAAACAGTGGCCAGCCGCTTCTCGGTCGTGAACCTGCTGTGGTAGGTGAGTTCTGGCCATGGTTCAAGGCCAAATGAGAACTTCTGGGTCCACATGTAGCTGAAGGGAGAAGGATTTTTCAGCTGGGGAGAGAGGGTTACTGTTCTCCATCCCTCCCCAGATCTTGGACCCCTCAGATGGTGGGAGGGGCCAGAAACGCCGTGAATGTGACTGCCTCCTCCCTGCTTGTGGCGTCAATCGCTCTAACAGTGGGAACATTGAGCAGCGGAGGGAGGCGGCTATCTGTCTCAGGCCATGGGAGCTCAGAGTTTCTGGTGTCCCTGGCAGGGCCCAGCACCCACATCTGTGCTCCCCAAGATTTCAGGGAAGAATAATGGGGCCAGAGGGGTTCTCACCGGGTCCAGGTCCTGCATACACACTCTTTTGTGCCCAGAGAAGGGGGATATTCAGGTATTTGGGGTGCCTAAGTTCTCAGACTGGCCCCCATCCCAGTGTGTCTCTCCCATTGGGGAGATCCAAGTGAACTGGTGACCCCCTCCTGCCCCCGCCCTGCTACCCTCAAACAGGTGTCTGAAACGGGCTTCTCAGGGATTGGGACGGTGGCAGGGGTGGGGGGGTCTCACTGCAGAGAGCAGATCCTCAGGGAATAAAACGTTTTGCAAAAGAATTTGAGGTCTTTTTTTTTTTCACAGTGATTTACAAGTTTTAAATCAGATCAGTCTACATTCATCCTTAAAATCTTATTTCCAGAAGAAAATATACACAGTAAAAATAGGGCATGGATAAGAAGAAGCTATAGAACTTCTATCAGGTAGATCTCACATCATCCCCCCCACCTGCTCACACACCCTCCATGGCTCCCTATTGCCTTCAGCTCATATTGTTGCAGGAAGAGGGACGCCTTCCAGGGCTTGAGAGCGCGCCCTTGTCTAACATTTGGAAACGAACTGTCCGAGGAGACACACGTGCTGACAAAGCAAGAGACTTTATTGGGAAAGGGCACCTGGGTGGAGAGCAGCAGGGTAGGGGAATGCTGGAGAACTGCTGTGCTGCGTGGCTCACAGTCTCCAGTTTGACGGTGATGGGGTTAGTTCCCCATGAGTTGAGGTTGTCTTTGACCAGTCGTTCTGACTCAGAGTCCTTCCTGGTGGTGCGCGCATTGCTCAGCCAAGGTGGATGCCAGCGAGGATTCTGGGAGGTGGTTGGACACGTGATGTCTTCTTTTGACCTTTTCCAAATTCTTCTGGTTGGTGGTGACTTATTAGTTCCGCATTCCTTACAAGGACCTCCTGTCATAAAATAACTCACACAAATGGTTACTATGGTGCCTGGCCAGGGTGGGCTGCTTCAGTCAGTGTGCTTTCCCCTAACAATATTACCTCCCCAGCCTGATTCTCACTGCCAGTTTAGTGGCAGGCTCGGGAAAGAGAGACACAATGGAGAGACTGCTCCTGGCTGCATGGGACACTGGACCCACCCAGGCTCCGTGTGAATCCCACCACCCACCCTCCCTCTCTTCGCTGGGTTCACCTCCTCCCACTGGGACTACAGTTCTGTCCCCTTCCTCTGTGCCCTTCCTTGTGTCTCTCTCTCTCTTCTTTTTTTCCAATTTCATTTATCTTTGGCTGCACTGGGTCTTTGTTCCTGCACAAGGGCTTTCTCTAGTGGTGGCGAGCCGGGGCTCCTCTTCACTTGGAGCCCAGGCTTTAGGCGCTCGGGCTTCGGTCGTTGCCCTGCAAGGGCTCGGTAGTGACGGCTTGCGTGCTCAGTAGTTGGTGCACACAGGCTCAGTTGCTCCACGGCATGTGAGATCTTCCTGGACCAGGGATCAAACCCATGTCCACTGCATTGGCAGGCAGGTTCGTAACCCCTGGACCACCAGGAGGTTCCCCTTCTGTCATGCTGTATGCTTGCCCTGTACTCCTCCTCCAGCCCCCAGGGAAAGGTCAGCGGGCACTGACCCAGCTTATAGTGGGTCAAACCTCTGAACAATGAAACAGGAACTTACCAGAAGTGGTAAGAACTTTGAGGAGAATTAAAATGAGGCGAAGGAAATCAGTCCTGAATATTCATTGGAAGGACTGATGCTGAAGCTGAAACTCCAATACTTTGGCCACCTGATGCAAAGAACTCAGTCCCTGGGAAAGACCCTGAAGCTGGGAAAGATTGAAGACAGAGGAGAAGGGGAAAACAGAGAATAAGATGGTTGGGTGGCATCACCAACTCAATGGACATGAGTTTGAGTGAGCTCTGGGAGTTGGTGATGGACAGGGAAGCCTGGCGTGCTTCAGTCCATGAGGTCGCAGAGTCGGACACGACTGAGCGACTGAACTGAACTGAGCTCCCAAGAATAGTTGGAATAATACTCCCACTGAGTAGCATATGAAATTACCCAGCCTACAAAAACCAACACACCAAATTTCAGGGCTGCACTCACCCTTTGCAATGGCCCACTCTCTTTCTTTGGGGTGTGCTTCTCTCTATATGTGATTAAATCCACTTCTTAAAATCTCTTTGTCTCTCACTGAATTCTTTCTGTGATGAGATATCAAGAACCTGAGCTTCATTAGGTTCTGAAACCAGGTACTGTGGGTTTTGGTTGTGTTTAAGTGCCAGTCACGTGGGTCCAAGTCCCAAGCAGGGTTTTGGCTGGGTTTGAGTCCCAGCAGACAGAATGATCTCTGTTTGTTTCCAAGGCAAACCATTCAATATCACAGTAATCCAAGTCTATGCCCCAACCAGTAATGCTGAAGAAGCTGAAGTTGAATGGTTTTATGAAGACCTACAAGACCTTCTAGAATTAACATCCAAAAAAAAAAAAAATGTCCTTTTCATTATAGGGGACGGGAATGCAAAAGTAGGAAGTCAAGAAACACCTGGAGTAACAGGCAAATTTGGCCTTGGAATATGGAATGAAACAGGGCAAAGGCTAACAGAGTTCTGCGAAGAGAATGCACTGGTCATAGCAAACACCCTCTTCCAACAAAACAAGAGAAGACCCTAAACATGGACATCACCAGATGGTCAACACCGAAATCAGATTGATTATATTCTTTGCAGCCAAAGATGGAGAAGCAAAAAAAAAAAAAAGACCAGGAGCTGACTGTGGCTCAGATCATGAACTCCTTATTGGCAAATTCAGACTTAAACTGAAGAAAGTAGAGAAAACCGCTAGACCATTCAGGTATGACCTCAATCAAATCCCTAATGATTATACAGTGGGAGTGAGAAATAGATTTAAGGGACTAGATCTGATAGATAGAGTGCCTGATGAACTATGGATGGAGGTTCATGACATTGTACAGGAGACAGGGATCAAGACCATCCCCAAGAAAAAGAAATGCAAAAAAGAAAAATGGCTGTCTGAGGAGGCCTTACAAATAGCTGTGAAAAGAAGAGAGGCGAAAAGCAAAGGAGAAAAGGAAAGATATAAGCATCTGAATGCAGAGTTCCAAAGAATAGCAAGGAGAGATAAGAAAGCCTTCCTCAGTGATCAATGCAAAGAAATAGAGGAAAAGAACAGAATGGGGAAGACTAGAGATCTCTTCAAGAAAATTAGAGATACCAAGGGAACATTTCATGCAAAGATGGGCTCGATAAAGGACAGAAATGGTATGGACCTAACAGAAGCAGAAGATATTAAGAAGAGGTGGCAAGAATACACAGAAGAACTGTACAAAAAAGATCTTCACGACCCAGATAATCATGATGGTGTGATCACTCATCTAGAGCCAGACATCCTGGAATGTGAAGTCAAGTGGGCCTTAGAAAGCATCACTACGAACAAAGCTAGTGGAGGTGATGGAATTCCAGTTGAGCTGTTTCAAATCCTGAAAGATGATGCTGTGAAAGTGCTGCACTCAATATGCCAGCAAATTTGGAAAACTCAGCAGTGGCCACAGGACTTGAAAAAGTCAGTTTTCATTCCAATCCCAAAGAAAGGCAATGCCAAAGAATGCTCAAACTACCACACAATTGCGCTCATCTCACACGCTAGTAAAGTAATGCTCAAAATTCTTCAAACCAGGCTTCAGAAATACGTGAACCGTGAACCTCCAGATATTCAAGCTGGTTTTAGAGAAGGCAGAGGAACCAGAGATCAAATTGCCAACATCCGCTGGATCATGGAAAAAGCAAGAGGGTTCCAGAAAAACATCTATTTCTGCTTTATTGACTAAGCCAAAGCCTTTGACTGTGTGGATCACAGTAAACTGTGGAACATTATTAAAGTGATGGGAATACCAGACCACCTGTCCTGCCTCTTGAGAAATCTGTATGCAGGTCAGGAAGCAACAGTTAGAACTGGACATGGAACAACGGACTGGTTCCAAATAGGAAAAGGAGTACGTCAAGGCTGTATATTGTCACCCTGCTTATTTAACTTCTATGCAGAGTACATCATGAGAAACGCTGGGTTGGAAGAAGCACAAGCTGGAATCAAGATTGCCGGGAGAAATATGAATAACCTCAGATATGCAGATGACACCACCTTTATGGCAGAAAGTGAAGAAGAACTAAAAACCTTTTTTTTAAATTTTTATTTTTACTTTATTTTGCTTTACAATACTGTATTGGTTTTGCCATACATTGACATGAATCTGCCACGGGTGTACATGAGTTCCCAATCCTGAAACCCCCTTCCACCTCCCACCCTAAAAACCTCTTGATGAAAGTGAAAGAGGAGAGTGAAAAGGTTGGCTTGAAGCTCAACATCCAGGAAACTAAGATCATGACATCTGGTCCCATCACTTCATGGCACATAGATGGGGAAACAGTGGCTGACTATTTTTTTGGGCTCCAAAATCACTGCAGATGGTAATTGCAGCCATGAAATTAAGACATTTACTCCTTGGAAGGAAAGTAATGACCAACCTAGACAGCATGTTAAAAAGCAGAGATGTTGCTTTGTCAACAAAGGTCCATCTAGTCAAGGCTATGGTTTTTCCAGTAGTCATGTATGGATGTGAGAGTTGGACTATAAGGAAAGCTGAGCACAGAAGAATTAATGCTTTTGAACTGTGGTGTTGGAGAAGACTCTTGAGAGTCCGGACTGCAAGGAGATCCAACCAGTCCATCCTAAAGGAGATCAGTCCTGGGTGTTCATTGGTAGGACTGATGCTGAAGCTGAAACTCCAATACTTTGGCCATCTGATGCAAAGAGCTGACTCATTTGAAAAACTCTAATGCTGGGAAAGATTGAAGGCAGAGAAGAAGGGATCAACTGAGGATGAGATGGTTGGATGGCATCATCAACTCAGTGGACTTGAGTTTGAATAAACTCCGGGAGTTGGTGATGGACAGGGAGGCCTGGCGTGCTGCAGTCCCTGGGGTCACAAAGAGTCAGACACGACTGAGCGACTGAACTGACTGAGTCCCAACCATGTAGGTTCAAGTCCCAAGCAGGGTTTTGTCTGGGTTCGAGTCCCAGCCATGTGGGTCCAAGTCCCAAGCAGGGTTTTGTTGGGTTCAAGTCCCAGTCATGTGGGTTTGAGTCCAAAACTGGGTTTTGGCTGGGTTTGAGTCCCAGCACATGGGTTCAAGGCCCAATCTGTGGTTAATGGTTTCAACTAGCACCCTAGATAGGACGGCGATAAGGTAAGAAAAGGTTTAGAGTCAGGTCTTGGTCCTAAAGAGGTGCCAGGATACCAAGCCTGGCCAGGTATACTGAGGAAAACGGTCTGCTGTTGCCTGCTTATGTGTGACTAGCGGGTCAGTCCTGCATGCTTATGCATATCCAGCAGCAGGTCCAAAACAGAATCACACTGTTTTCCTTGAGGTTTTTCTCCTATATTTTTTTGTTCCTGCTCATTTCTTCTCTGTTTCTTCTGTTAACCCCAGATTGCATTTATTCCCCTCCTCTAACCCTTACAAGTGTTGACTCTTTATTCCCAACTTATACCTAAAATACCTCCAGCTCATCATCAACACCACTGGGGAAGTCTTCATGCCATTTCTTTGCAACAACTTTGGGGCACTAACAACCGATTGGGAGACTCCTTTGGAAGGGATAGCATCTGAAATTCTAAGTGCAAATCTTGACCAAATTGTGTGGTGGATTTTGACTTAAGGGTAAAATTGGGGATAGAATGGGAGTTAGAGACATCATCTCTGGTTTGGGTGTGAAAATGGGTCAGGCAGCATCTATCCCAACCAATAACCCTCTGGGTCTTATCTTCCAAGATTGGGAAAGATTCAGGCTACTGAGATTAAAAACAAAGAAACTCATTAGGCTATGTAATCATGTTTGGCCAGGGTATGAGCTAGGAAACCAAGAAAAATGGCCATTAAATGGGTCCTTGAGTTATGATACTATATTGCAGTTAGATTTATATTGTAGAAGGAAATTTAAATGGGGTGAGCTTCCATATGTTCAAATGATTTTTTCCCCTATATTCAAATTTTCATGGCCTTGTATTTAGACAATGAAACCCAAAAGTAATTTAAGATGTGTCTAGCTCCGAGGGATAATTCTAGTAAGGAGACAAAAGACATTTTAACTGACCTACCCTATGGAGCCATCCAAAGGTTAAATCATCAGCAAGGAAGCGCCAGAGCTACTCCTCACCTACAGAGAGGAACCACTGTTTCAGGGGAAGACATGGCTAGGGAAGAAAAGAGGCCCCACCCATATTCTGAAACCTCTTCTTGGTACCCTGAGTTACCCAAGGGGCCCATCCTCAGCTCAGCTAGCCTGGCAATGATGTAAGTTACCAACCAGCTGTCCCTACAATTTTCCCTCTGAAAGAAGTTCCTGGTGGAAACTGAGAAACAATAAGAGTCTACACATCTTCCTCAATGTCTGGTCTAAGTACGGCAGAGGACAAGTTGGGAAGCTTTTCTGGGGATCCTAAACATTTTACAAAAGAATATACTCGACTAGTGAGATCTTTTGATCTCACCTGGGAGGACTTACAGATTTTCCTATCCCATTGCTGCACCCCTGAGGAAATCAGTTCAGTTCACTCAGTCGTGTCCGACTCTTTGCAACCCCTTGGACTGCAGCACGCCAGGCCTCCCTGTCCATCCCAACTCCTGGAGCTCACTCAGACTCGTGTCCATCGAGTTGGTGATGCCATCCAGCCAACTCATCCTCTGTTGTCCCCTTCTCCTCTGCCTTCGATCTCTCCCAGTATCAGGGTCATTTCAACTTGAAGGAGTAAACAGAGCTGGACTCCGTCTTGGGCCAGGCTGCAAACAGTAGGCTACACGCAGGGTCACCCTCCCAGTGGACTCTGAACTTTGTGCCGGTATCTACAGAGATGGCACACCAATGGGAAACCAGACCCCCGGGTAAAAGAGCCTCAGGACTTGTACTTGGGCTCTCTGTTGCCTAAAAGAATATGCCAGTTTTCTCTGTAATGGAACAAAGTCGTAAATTCCAAAGTCCTATTGATAAATGTCCACTGTTCATCTAGTCTTGTGACACATGAATCATGGCTTAACTTTGATCATATCTCTCTTTTACCTGGTCCAGACTAGTTTCAAGGAATTTGGGGAGGTGGGTTTGAGCAAATATACTTGGGGTATATAAGGTTTTCACAAAAACTTGTCGGGGTCCTTGGCTAAGAGGAGACTCTGCCTTGGGCCCGCCGGTGTAATAAACTGCACTCCTCTATCTGCATTGTCCTTCTGAGTGAGTTTGTTTCCTGGAACATGTGGCTACAACAAAATGAGTCAGCTCTACGCATCAAATGGCCAAAGTATTGGAGTTTCAGCTTCAGCATCAGTCCTTCCAATGAATATTCAGGACTGATTTCCTTTAGGATTGACTGGTTGGATCTCTTTGCAGTCCAAGGAACTCTCAAGAGTCTTCTCCAACACCACAGTTCAAAAACATCAATTCTTCGGCGCTCAGCTTTCTTCATAGTCCAACTCTCACTCACATCCATACATGACCACTGGAAAAACCACAGCTTTGAGAAAAAGCAGGGTATAATATTGGCAGGCAGAGCCCATGGAGACCAGCTGGCAGCCCGAGCCCAACAGAGCCATGCAGTGCACAGGTGGGAAATGATGCTGTCCTAGAGGCAAACTGGGAATTACAAGCGGAAGTCTATTGATAGAGATAGACAGGATCACATGATTAACTGTTTAATAGAGGGTCAGTTCAGTTCAGTTCAGTCGCTCAGTCATGTCCGACTCTGCGACCCCATGAACTGCAGTACGCCAGGCCTGCCTATCCATCACCAACTCCTGGAGTTCACCCAAACTCTTGTCCATCAAGTTGGTGATGCCATCCAGCCATCTCATTCTCTGTTGTCCCCTTCTCCTCCTGCCCCCAATCCCTCCCAGCATCAGACTTTTTTCCAATGAGTCAACTCTTCACACAAGGTGGCCAAAGTATTGGAGTTTCAGCGTTTTCATCAGTCCTTCCAAAGAACACCCAGGACTGATCTCCTTTAGAATGGACTGGTTGGATCTCCTTGCAGTCCAAGGGACTCTCAAGAGTCTTCTCCAACACCACAGTTCAAAAGCATTAATTCTTTGGTGCTCACCTCTTTATAGTCCAACTCTCACATCCATACATGACCACTGGAAAAATCATAGCCTTGACTAGACGGACCTTAGTCAGCAAAGTAATGTCTCTGCTTTTGAATATCCTATCTAAGTTGGTCATAACTTTCCTTCCAAGGAGTAATTGTCTTTTAATTTCATGGCTGCAATTACCATCTGCAGTGATTGTGGAGCCCCCAAAAATAAAGTCTGACACTGTTCCCACTGTTTCCCCATCTATTTCCCATGATGGACCAGATACCATGATCTTCGTTTTCTGAATGTTGAGCTTTAAGCCAACTTTTTCACTCTCCTCTTTCACTTTCATCAAGAGGCTTTTCAGTTCCTCTTCACTTTCTGCCATAAGGGTGGTGTCATCTGCATATCTGAGGTTATTCATATTTCTCCTGGCACTCTTGAATCCAGCTTGTGCTTCTTCTAGCCCGGCATTTCTCATGATGTACTCTGCATAGAAGTTAAATAAGCAGGGTGACAGTATATAGCCTTGACGTACTCCTTTTCCTATTTGGAACCAGTCTGTTGTTCCATGTCCAGTTCTAACTGTTGCTTCCTGACCTGCATACAGGTTTCTCAAGAGGCAGGTCAGGTGGTCTGGTATTCCCATCTCTTTCAGAATTTTCCACAGTTTATTGCAATCCGCGCAGACAAAGGCTTTGGCATAGTCAATAAAGCAGATATAGAAGCTTTTCTGGAACTCTCTTGCTTTTTCTATGATCCAGCGGATGTTGGCAATTTGATCTCTGGTTCCTCTGCCTTCTCTAAAACCAGCTTGAATATCTGGAAGTTCACAGTTCAAGTACTGCTGAAGCCTGGCTTGGAGAATTTTGAGCATTACTTTACTAGCGTGTGAGATGAGTGCAATTGTGCGGTAATTTGAACATTCTTTGGCATTGCCCTTCTTTGGGATTGGAATGAAAACTGACCTTTTCCAGTGCTATGGCCACTGCTGAGTTTTCCAAATTTGCTGGCATATTGAGTGCAGCACTTTCACAGCATCATCTTTCAGGATTTGAAATAGCTCAACTGGAATTCCATCACCTCCACTAGCTTTGTTTGTAGTGATGCTTTCTAAGGCCCACTTGACTTCACATTCCAGGATGTCTGGCTCTAGGTGAGTGATCACACCATTGTGATTATCTGGGTCGTGAAGTTCTTTTTTTGTACAGTTCTTCTGTGTATTCTTGCCACCTCTTAATATCTTCTGCTTCTGTTAGGTCCAGACCATTTTTGTCGTTTATTGAGCCCATCTTTGCATGAAATGTTCCCTCGGTATCTCTAATTTTCTTGAAGAGATCTCTAGTCTTCCCCATTCTGTTCTTTTCCTCTATTTCTTTGCATTGATCACTGAGGAAGGCTTTCTTATTATCTCTCCTTGCTATTCTTTGGAACTCTTCATTCAGATGCTTATAGCTTTCCTTTTCTCCTTTGCTTTTCGCTTCTCTTCTTTTCACAGCTATTTGCAAGGCCTCCCCAGACAGCCATTTTTCTTTTTTGCATTTCTTTTCCATGGGGATGGTCTTGATCCCTGTCTCCTGTACAATGTCAGGAACCTCCACCCATAGTTCATCAGGCACTCTATCTATCAGATCTAGTCCCTTAAATCTATCTCTCACTTCAACTGTATAATCATAAGGGATTTGATTTAGGTCATACCTGAATGGTCTAGTGGTTTTCCCTACTTTCTTCAATTTAAGTCTGAATTGGCCAATAAGGAGTTCATTATCTGAGCCACAAGCCAGACTTGTTTTTTCTGACTGTATAGAGCTTCTCCATCTTTGGCTGCAAAGAATATAATCAATCTGATTTCGGTGTTGACCATCTGGTGATGTCCATGTGTAGAATCTTCTCTTGTTTTGTTGGAAGAGAGTGTTTGCTATGACCAGTGCATTCTCTTGGCAGAACTCTATTAGCCTTTGCCCTGCTTCATTCTGTATTCCAAGGCCAAATTTGCCTGTTACTCCAGGTGTTTCCTGACTTCCTACTTTTGCATTCCAGTCCCCTATAATGAAAAGAACATCTTTTTTGAGTGTTAATTCTAAAAGGTCTTGTAGGTCTTCATAGAACCGTTTAACTTCAGCTTCTTCAGCATTACTGGTTGGGGCATAGACTTGGATAACTGTGATATTGAATGGTTTGCCTTGGAAATGAACAGAGATCCTTCTGTCATTTTTGAGACTGCATCCAAGTACTGCATTTCAGATCTTTTGTTGACCATGATGGCTACTCCATCTCTTCGAAGGGATTCCTGCCCGCAGTAGTAGATATAATGGTCATCTGAGTTTAATAGAGGGTATTGTTGACTTAAAAAGATGTACAACTTGAGAATTGTGAGTTCAGTTTTATTTGGGGCAAAACGAGGACTGCAGCCTGGGAGGCAGCATCTCAGATAGCTCTGAGAGACTGCTCCAAAGTGGCAGTGGGGGGAAACCAATATATAAGGCTTTGGTGAAGGGGGAGTTCAATGCCATGAAGCACTCAATTTACAAAAGGTTTTTTGTTAGTCATGAGAGTCTGATGCACCATGAAGGGATTTAGTGCTTCTCTAGATATGAGGAGATGCAAGGATTGAGATCATAAAATCTGTTCCTAAAAACGTCCAACTATCTAAAGACCTGTCCCACCAGGTTCCCTGGAGCACTGAGTGCCTCACTCCACCGTGACTCCCTCACTTGAAGGTCAGCAGCTCTGGCAGCATGGGCTTCCATCTCTGTGGAGGCGGATGGCAAATGCCTCTGTTGTTCAGTCATTGGCAGCGCCCTTGGTAAGTGCCGATTTGTAGCTGACAGTATGAAGAAGCTTACAGTAAAGCCTGTTAATTTTGAAAAGGTGAATTAGGTCCAACAGGGATAGGATGAAAATCCTGCAGTCTTCCAAAGGAGATGAGCGGAGGCTTTGAGGAAGTATACAAATGTGGATCTCTCCCCTGAGGGGCAGACCCTTTTGGCTATGCATTTCATAGTCCAGTCTGCCCCAGACAACAGGCACAAAATTCAGAAACCAACTGCTGGTCCTCAGACTCTAATGAATGGTTTACTCCAGTTGGCTTCAGTGTTCTACAATAAGGATATGGCTGGAAAGGCTGAATGCCCCCAGAGAAATACGCAAGGGGCCTAAATGAGCACAGTGGCTTTGTGTGCTCAAAGACCACCAACTAGCAAGGCAGCCCTTTTGGGCCAATCTGGTCCTGGCAGACCTCAAGGCCCATGGGTACGCATACAAGGCCGGTGAATCCTGTGCAGACAAAAGGGACACTGGAGGAAGGACTGAGTTGATGTGTCCTTTGCAAGCAACAAAGGGGGCTTCCCTGGTGGCTCAGAGGTTAAAGCATCTGCCTGCAGTGCAGGAGACCCGGGTTCGATCCCTGGGTCAGGAAGTTCCCCTGGAGAAGGAAATGGCAACCCACTCCAGTATTCTTGCCTGGAGAATCCCAAGGACGGAGGAGCCTGGTGGGCTTCAGTTCATGGGGTCGCAAAGAGTCGGACACAGCTGAGCGACTTCACTTTCTCTTTGTAAAGCAGCCAGGGCACTGGCAGAGAGAATGTCCTAGAAGCCAGAGAGCAGTGGGGGCCCCTCAGCCATTGATGGTTTTGCAATCAGAAAACCGACAGGACCCAAGGCCAAAAGTGGCCCTGCCTAGAGATACTGTCTCCATAACTAATGTCCAGCCTCAGGTGATCACTGATGTGGCCAGCCACTTGATAGAATTTCTTATAGACACTGGTGCAACCTTCTCAGTCTTAACCCAAAGGATTGGAAACCTTAGCAATCATAAGGAATATGTAATGGGATTGTCAGGGAAGAAACAGGGACACAATTTTCTGGAGCCTCTTTTGTGCAATGCTAATGGTCAGCTGTTTTTACATTCATTTCTGTTTGTGCCTGATTGTCCCATCTCTTTAATGGGAAGAGATTTATTAACTAAGTTAGGGGCTGAAGGAAAGCTACACAGCTCAAAATACCCTGTAGTTAAAACTCCCCTCCAGGTTCTCCCCACCATTCTACACAGAATAAAGAACTTTCTCCCCCTAAGAAAGGAATGGACATTAAGACTGATTAGCTCCCAGCCAATCCCAGTCTCCAGCTGGTCTCAGGAATTTCTTGCCCCAGTTACTTAAAGCTAACTAATCAAAAATAATCTTGAGGAAAAACAGACTCCCTCAAAACAATATATCTCTGCATATATGTTTTCTATATATACGTACTCTCTCCTTGACCTGGCACAGCAGCTCACTGATCTCACTGCTGCCCCTTCTCGCCTCATTAGAGGTGATCTGTTCCGGTGAAGTGCTGGTCTCGTTCTTTTTCCAAACCTCACCTTCTCTAGTTCCTTTACCTTACAGGGGCCACTCTGTTTCTGGAAGGGCAAAGGAACCACCCTCATTGCCAAATGATTTTAACAGAAAACAGAAAGGGACAGATTGAATTTGAAGTTGAGATAGAAGATTTAATAGGCCCGGGAATGCGGAATATCGAGGTTCCAGGTCTGGCCAAAGAGGCCCAGCCAATGGTTACTGTTGCGGTCTTTTTTACAGACCAGGACCTGGTGGATCAGAGTCAACGAAAAGAAAGCAAAACAGAGAGAGAGAGACTAATATTCCCTGGGTTACGTGGAAAACCAATAAAGCCCTAGAATAGGGCTTGTACCACTCACGAAGGCACAGGGCGTTCTCTTGAGGAGGTCTTGAAAGCCCGGGCAGGAAAGTGAGCTCGGCAGGCCTCCGCGCTCCAAAGAACTAGCCAGAAAGGGAAAGAAGGACACGGGGGACCCAAGTCTCTAGTGGAACAAGGGTGCTTTATTCATGTTTGTGTGAGCTTATATATTGTTATACAAGGAAGCTTTAGGTAAAAAATAAAGTTAGGCAAAGAACAACAACAAAAAAAAAACAGATGTATAACAACCGTTACCAAGGGAATGACAAGAAATAACAATCGTCACAAGGCCAGAAGACAATCCATAACTTGAGTAAGAGGGCCACGACTCAACAATTTTACCTTGGGGGAACAGGTTATGGAAGGAAGTCCATGCATGCGTTCCGTCCCATGACCTCAGTCCTGGGAAGAGCGCGCCGCTCCACTCGTTCCTGTCTACCAGGAACTGATAAGGAACAGAGGGTTCATGAGAGACAGAAAGCAACATACAGAAGTCCAAAAGTTAAACACTCCCTGACAAGTTACTCTACAAGACCCTCAAGAAATGGCTGCTGCTCACTGTAGGGGACATCAGTCTCAGAATCCCAGGTCTGAAATTGGAAAGGGAAATCACCAGACCAAGAAGCAAAGAAAGCAGCTGACGTATCAACAGATAAAATACAGGCAGTTTTAAAAGTCCTAGGCTTGACAGAGGAAATGCCACAACCTTGCTACACCAAGGGAGAAGATTGGGCTAAAAATAAAGGCTTAATAAATCAAAAGGGATGGTATATCTTGGATGAAAAGATTATGTTTACACAAGCTCAGCAATGGAAAGTAATCAAGGCTTTATATGAAATTAGACTTCCCTGGTGGCTCAGACATTAAAGCATCTGTCTTTATGTCTTTACAATGTGGGAGACCTGGGTTCGAGCCCTGGGTTGGGAAGATCCCCTGGAGAAGGAAATGGCAATCTACTCTAGTACTATTGCCTGGAAAATCCCATGGACAGAGGAGCCTGGTAGGCTACAGTCTATGGGGTCACAGTCGGACACGACTGACCAACTTCACTTTCTCCTTTCTCCTTTCTTTCTTTATGAAACTACACACTATGGATGTGAAGCACTTTGGAATTTACTAAAGATTGTTTGTGGGTAAAGGAATGAAAATAATGGTGGCCCAGATTACCAAATCATGTGACACATGTTTACAAAACAATCCTAGAACAATGCCACCCTCTCCTCTATTATTTAGATCCATTCAACACCAAGGAAGCAGCATGGAGAACTGGTAAACTGATTTTACTCAGATGCCCAGGTCCAGAGGATACAAATATTTATTGGGATAGGTAGACACATTCAGGCTTCCCTGGTGGCTGAGAGGTTAAAGCGTCCGCCTGCAATGCAGGAGACCCAGGTTCGATCCCTGGATCGGGAAGATCCCCTGGAGAAGGAAATGGCAACCCACTCCAGTATTCTTGCCTGGAGAATCCCATGGACGGAGGAGCCTGGTAGGCTACAGTCCACTGGGTCGAAAAGAGTCGGACACGACTGAGTGACTTCATTTTAAACACATTCACTGAATGGGTGGAGACTTTTCCCATACAGATAGAAAAGGCAAGAGTAACAAAGAACTTGATTAAAAGGATAATCCCACCTTTAAGATTACCTCAATATATACAAAATGATAAGGAACCTCTCCCGGATTTAGGGATTATTTTTGAAAAATGGTTTGGTTCTCAAGATCATGGGTGAAATTCTGGAACAGGAACTATGAGGTCTCTGTGTCTGTGTGTTCATATGTGTTTATATGTGTATTATAGAGGTATAAGTAAGTCAGTAAGTGTTAGTCGCTCAGGTGTGCCCAACTGTTTGCAACCCCATGGACCGCAGCCCAGCAGACTCCTGTGTCCATGAGATTCTCCGGGCAAGGATACTGGAGTGGGTTGCCATTTCCTTCTCCAAGGGATCTTCCCGACCCAGGGATAGAACCTGGGTCTCCTGCGCTGTAGGCAGAGTCTTTACTGACTGAGCTACAAGGGAAGCATCAGTATAGATGCCAAAAGTTAATTCATAAAGGAGTTCTATTTAACTGACTTAAAGGAAATTAAATACTCATGTAAATACTCAAAAATACAAAATAATCTAGGCAGAATGAATTTCAGGCTCATGTTATCTGAAAAATGTTCAGAACAAAACTGATATCTGGCATTGAAAGTGGTTTAAGCTTTTTGGTGTGATTAATATAAGCAAAGAGTTACACATGATCAGGATTTTCTAAGATTGGATTAAATTTAGTTGGGTAAATGGATTTTGTTATGGGCTAAGACAAGACTGTATTTGGTTTCTCCCTCTGAAGCTTTCTCGAAATGCTGCTTTTGACAAATAGATTGAGGTGAATTTCTTTGCTGTAAGTGATTTGTATTTGCTTTTGAGATCTTTATGACTTCGAATAGGGAATAAGTATTGTCTCCCAGTAACTTATGATCTTGTCTGACTACAAACTAACTTCGGGATGTTTTAGAGGGCTCCTGAGTTATCTTAAAGAGAAATATTTAACTAGAGTTATCTGGTATGTTATGTTAAATGTGATCGTTTCTAATTCTGGTTATTGTAACCAAACTTTATGTGACACTATGATCAGATATTTGACCATGTTTTTTGAGTCTTCTGTCATTTATAGATATTTCTGCACACCAGTGCTGGTACAAACATGCTTCAGCAATCAAAAAGATACATAAGAAGACTAAGGAACCAGTTACAGCAGTTCTACATCAAGTTGATGGCTATGTAGGGATTTCTAGTCAGCCTCGAAGCAATTTACAGAAGATGGACCTTCACCCTTCTGCTTCCCATAAGAATATGGGAGTGAAACCTCCGAGCGGGAATGTAACAGGAGGGAAAGGGGCAGGGCGTAGCCTTTGAAAGAATGACACAACCCAAGGGCACAATATAAAATGAGTAGAATAAATTGCTACAAATTAATTATGACCAGGATGGCAGATAAGACTAGACCCTGATCCTTAATCAGCAAGTGCAATGGCACACCCAGAGGTGCCCTGACAGTTCCAGGGCACTGTTAAAAGACCAAGGAGTGGCAGGTGGCTGAAATCCTGGAAATCTCCACCCCTTCCCTAAAATAGTTGGAATAACCCTCCCACTGATTAGCATATGAAATTACCCAGCCTATAAAAAACAACCAGGCCAAATTTCAGGGTGGTGCTCGCCCTCTGCAATGGCCCACACGCCGGAGTGTGCTTCCCTCTGTATCTGAATAAATCCACTTCTTACCTATCACTTTGTCTCTCATTGAATTCTTTCTGCGATGAGACATCAAGAACCTGAACTTCCTTAGGTTCTGAAACCAGGTACCGTTGTTTTTGGTTGTGTTGAACCATGTGGGTTCAAGTATCAAGCAGGGTTTTGGCTATGTTTGAGTCCCCAGCACATGAGTTCAAGTCCCAATCTGTGGTTAACGGTTTCAACTGGACACACAGTAATGGGTCAGGAGGTCAGGGGGCTGGATCTGTAAAGATGGGGCCTGAAGGCAGAAGCTATGGGAAGAATTGGGAGGAAGGATGTTCCAGGCAGAAGGCACAGCATATACAAAGGCCCGAAAATGAGATGATCTTGGAGTGAAGGAGGAAACAGAGCAGGCTGTGTCTTGAAAGGAGGACTCCATCTTGGGCCGGACTGTGGACTTTGAGCTATATGCCCAGTATCTACGGAAATGACATACCAACTGGAAAACCAGGCCCAACTAGAAAAACCAGGTTCCCAGAAGGAAGAGACCCAGGGCTCTCCATCACCTAAAAGAATGCCTTAATTATCTGTGTAACTGAACAGAATCATACACTCTATTATGCTTATTGGGGTATGACCACAGGCCTATTAATAATTGTCTACTGTGGAGACTGTTGAAAGCGGAGGCTGAGATAGCATCCAAGCCAGAGGCGGATGAGTCAGGGGTTGCAGGGGTTTCTACCAGCTAGATCTGACCTCATCCTGCCACTGCTCAAACACCTGTGGTTCCCCATTGCCCTTGGGAAAGCCACAAAATCCTGCTGCATTGATTGAACAGTGTCTCACAAAATTTCCCATCCACCTAGAAACTCAGAATATAGTCTTATTTGAACATAGAGTTTGCAGCTGTCAGTAAGGTAAGGCTCAGATAAGACTGAGGTAGGAGATAAGACTCCAGGTTGAGCATTTACAATCAGCCACCTTTCTGTTTGCGTTTCCTGAGGCAAGAGACAGATGGACTCCAGCTGAAGAATTTACAATCAGCCTCCTGTTTGCTCTCCAAAATAGAAGTAACAACAGAAACAGAGCCAGTCTTTGTCTCTTGTAAACATCTCAAGGAGATAATCACAGCAAAAACAATAACCTTGACAATAACCAACAGGTTATATCAATAACCTCAGATAAGCAGATGACATCACCTTAATGGCAGAAAGTGAAGAGGAATTAAAGAGCCTCTTGATGAAGGTGAAAGAGGAGAGTGAAAAAGCTGGCTTAAAGCTCAACATTCAATAAACTATGATCATGGCATCTGGTCCCATCACTTGATGGCAAATAGATGGGGAAACAATGGAAACAGTGACAGACTTTATTTTGGGGGGCTCCAAAATCACTGTGGATGGTGACTGTAGCCATGAAATTAAAAGACGCTTGCTCCTTGGAAGAAAAGCTATGACAAACCTAGATAGCGTATTAAAAAGCAAAAATATTACTTTGTCTACAGAACTATGATTAGTCAAAGCTATTGTTTTTCCAATAGTCATGTACAGATGTGAGAACTGGACAATAAAAAAGACTGATGCCGAAGAATTGATGCCTTTGAACTCTGGGGCCGAAGAAGACTCGAGAGTCCCTTGGACTGCAAGGAGATCAAATTAGTCCATCCTAAAGGAAATCAACCGTGAATATTCATTGGAAGACTGATGCTGAAACAGAAGCTACAATACTTTGGCCACCTGTTGCTAAGAGAGTCAGTTCCTAGGCAGGTGGATAAGAAGTCCTCGGGGTCCCTGAGGAGGAGAAAGGGGTCTGGAATTCTCAAGGAGGAGGAAAGGATAAACATTTTTTTCTACATTCCTTAGTAAGGATTATATAACAATAACGTACCCTGCTTGAGGACATATTTCTCCTTCCTGAAAACCTTCTGACTAATCCTGTTATCTTAAAATGTATATTATGGGAGTGGGTCTAGTAAGATCTTCACAATCTTGAGACATTCTTTTGATTTATTGTAATAACCAATTTAAAAGTATAGAATTCCCTTGCTAAGACTAGGGAACGGAGCACTCTTCATCCCCCTTCTGATGTCTGTGTCAGAAGCTTTCTCTGTCCCTTTTTCACTTTAATAAAACTCTGCTACACAAAAGCTCTTGAGTGATCAAGCCTGGCCCCTGGTCCCGAAGCTAAATCTTCTTCTTTAGAGATCACAAATCCGACATCGTTCACCATAAGCTGTCAGTGCGAAGAGCCAACTCATTGGAAAAGACTGTGATGCTGGGAAAGATTGAAGGCAGGAGAAGGGGACGGCAGAGGATGAGACGGTTGGATGGCATCACCGACTCGATGGACATGGGTTTGAGCAAACTCTGGGAAATGGTGAAGGACAGGGAAGCCTGCTGCGCTGCAGTCCACGGGGTTGCAAAGAGCCAGAGACGACTGAACGACTGAACAGCAACAACAAAGGGGCAAAAGCCGGTCTGAGTAAAGGATTAAGGGATCTCCACCTCCCCCTTTTTAGGATAAGGGAGACACTACGCATGCACAGAAAGGCTCCTCGGGGTCAAAAGTCAGAGGATAATTCCAAGTTGTAATAAATCTTGCTCCTCCCAGAAGCATTCACTTAGAGATCCGTCTTGGCTAAGGGGTGCCTGCACATCCCAGGGCTGGGGGTCCTGAGACAAATAACCAGGGGAGGGACAAAGCAAAAGACTGGCCTGAGCGAAGACAAAGAGCCTGAGAACCTCCTCCTTAGAAAGGATTTAAACTTCCCGAAAGTGCAACTCTCTCTCTGAGTTCACCCGTGTGCCTTTTCACATGTACTTTTCAATAAATTTCTTACTTTACTCTTTACCTTCTGCCTCCTCGCCTGAACTCGTTCTGACTAGGCAGGCAAGGACTAGGGATTCTAGCCCTAACTGCTGGCTCCTGTGGCCCAGTGGTTAGGACTCCCAGTCTGGGAAACTAAAACCTTGCTTTCAGTTACACCTTGCTGCTGTTTGCTGCAAGCTGCTGTTGAGTGCTGTGCACGTCCGAAATCAAGATTGTGTGGGATTAGGGTGAACTCTGAATCCAAGGAGAGTGTTTTGATAAGAGACCAAATTGAAAACCCAGAGGGACACGGGGAAGAAGGATGACGTGAGGATGGGAACAGAGCTTGGAGAGATGCACCTCCAAGCCAAGGATTGCCAGTAGCTAGGACTGACTTCCCTGATGGTCCAGTGGCTAAGACTTCAAGCTCCCAGTGCAGGGGGCCTGGGTGTATGACCCCTGGTCAGGGAACTAGATCCCACATGCTGCAACTAAGGCCTGGTGCAGCCAAAAAAAAAAAAAAAGATTGCCAGTAGCCACCAAAAATTGAGAGGCAGAGGACAGAATCTTCCTGAGTGCCTTTCAAAAAGAACCAACCTTGCCAATACCTTGATTTCTGGCCTCTAGAGCTGGGAGGGTATGTTTCTACTATTTTAAGCCATCCAGTCTGTGACCATTATAGCAGCCTTAGGAAACGAATATACATGTGAACAGATCACATAGTCAAATACCATTTTTTTTTCCCAAGAGGGTCAAATCATATAATTTCCATCTCAGGATTAAGGGAGGAGGCAAGTGAAAAGAATGGTGAGGGTTGGACCAGTAAGTACCCACTGTGATACATGGAGAAAACCATAAATCGAAAAGATACATGCACGCCAATGTTCACTGTAGAACTGTTTATAATAGTCAGGATACGGAAGCAACCTAAATGTCCATCAACAGGAGAATGGATATAGAAGATGTGTTACATATATACAATGGAGTATTACTGAGCTATACAAAGTAATGAAAGTGTGCAATCTGTAGAGATGTGGATGGACCTAGAGACTGTCATACAGAGTTAAGTCAGAAAGAGAAAACAAATATTGTATAATATCGCTTATATGTGGAATCTAGAAAAATGATGCTGATGAACTTATCCACAAAACAGAAATAGAGACACAGATGTAGAGAACAAATGTAAGGGTACCAAAGAGGGAAGAGTGGGCAGGATGAATTGGGAAATTGGGATCGACGTATACACGCATTATGTATAAAATAGATAACTAACGAGAACCTAATGAATAGCACAGGGAACTCTTACTCAGTGCTCCGTGGTGACCTAAAGGGGAAGGAAATCCCAAAAAGAGGGGATATACATGTCGCTGACTCACTGCTGTTCAACAGAAATGAACACAGCATTGTAAAGCAACTACACACTGAATTTTTTTTTTAATATATCCACCGTGGGGGGACTTCCCTGGCACTCCAGTGCCTAAGACTCCACGCTTCCACTGCAGGGGGCACAGTTTCAATCCCTAGTTGGGGAGTTGTGGATGTGCCGTGCAGCATGCCCCCCCCCCCAAAACAAAAATCCACTGTGACTCATTCACACATTCATGTGTTGTGTTCACTGAGAAGTGGACCTTACATGAGTTTAAGGCTTGAGTCATGACAGAGACCTGGATTCGAATCTTGAACTTGGCTGCTCCCTCCCTGTCTGAACTAGGCAAACAGCCAGCTCCCTTGGCCTTAGTTTCCCCACTGTGTATTGTGATGACTCTCCAATTGTTATTAAGTTTCTAGAAGTGTTGGTGTGTCTGCAGCTGTCAGGGAAAAATCCCAAATGAGGGTTGACCTTGGCTTGTCCCTTTTTCTTGTGAGAAAATGCAACGTTGCTTCAGATTCTGCAGGCATCTTATTTATTTACTATTGAGGAGAAAACAAGAAGGGTGTCAAAGGCAGGGAGCGGGGCACCTGGGGTCCTCTGAGGTGAGAACATTTGAGCAGAGTGTCTGGCATCTCTGCAAAACCAAGGATCCTCCAAGCCAGATTTGGGGTCTGGTGGTATCCCTAGTTGGTCCCCTAGAAGACAGGTGGCCTGGTTGAGGTGGTGAGCACCTTGTCCTAGGAGGTAATCCACAACATCCCCCTAGATGTGGGGTTTCATGGTGCTGTGTGGCATCAGGAGTTCACCAGACTGGACTCCTGTGGGTCTCAGGCTCCCCCAAGGCCACGCCCCAGGAGGATTCAGTGGGGACAGAGGGTCAGCAGGTCTTGCCGGGTGCAGCCGCTGAGGCAGCAGTGGCGGGCAGGGTTGATGGCAGTTGCCCGGCGGTGGTGGTGATGGCGAGAAGCCTGGGGCAGGGGCTGTGGGGCCAGTACCAGCACTGGGTCCCCACTGGCCATCAGCCCATGGAGGAGATGTTGTCCTTCCAGCCACCGTAGGAGCTCACCTGGGAACAGGGAGGAATTCAGCAAAGAGGGAGGAACCCCAGAGGACCCCACCCACGCTGTCTGCATGGCAGCCAGACATGCATCATGCACACAAATAGAAAGTAAGCATTTATTAAGTGCCTAGTCTATACCAGGCCCAGACTGAATCACCCCATCCAGACATGTACACTCTCGACCCACGCCCACACTCAAGTCCCCAGCTGTGCACACTCCTGCGTGCCACCTACAGTAAGAAGGCATAGAGGCTTCACAGAGCAGAAGACAGTAAGGGTGGCATATGATACGTGCATGTATGTACACACCGGACCCAGCCACTGGCCCTCGTAGCCCCTCCAGTTCCCCGACCCCACCACGTGCATCTCGGCACACCCCTCTGGACCCAGATCACACAGACTTACACTCAGAGGATGCCTGTGACAGATGTTGTGCATAATACCCTCTGCCCCAGGGTCAGGTCTGCAGTGAAGAGAGCTAGGCGCTGACCCAGAGTGAGCAATTTAAGGGGGCTCCAGGAACACTCAACAGTCAAGATCACTCCTATTATAACTGAATATTTTACAAGTAAAATTAACCCCAAAATTCCTGAAGATCAAAATATTGAAGTTGTAAATAAAGATAGGATCAGATCTGACCTTGCACTTGTTAAGACTCTACCTCGCTTCGCACTGATTCCCTTGCCAGGCAGGGGCTCCTCCCCACAGACTCACACACGCCAGAGCAGGAAGCCAGAACATGCATGCAAATCTGTCTGCAGACATCTGCACCCCTACCCCGCCCCAGAGACCACAGCGCACAGTCCTCGCCCGCCCCCACTCACGGTCGCCGCCAGCCACAGGTCGCCCGTCCTCGGAAGACCAGCGCGGGCCTCCACACAGCCGCACGAGCGCGCGCACGAAGTGGTGGCCACACAGTTTCTCAGGCGCCTCCTGCACGGCTGCAGGACCGAGGGCGATCGCAAGGGCCGGGCCCAGCAGCACCAGAGCCCAGGTGAGCAGACGCCGGTCCATGGTGGTGAGAGGTACTGGGCCCCAGCGGGGATCCGCCTTATAGGCACCCGGCCTGCCCCAGCTGGGAGCCTTGGAGCGGGGACACAGCCTTCCCAAAGGACTGCCCAGGGAGGTCAAGGGCAGGGTCAGGGCAAGCCTCGTGGAACCTCTGATAGTTGAGTTTTCTTATTTTTATGATGTGAGTGCCTGACATCCTTTGATTGCCCAGGCATCAGCTTCAACCATGGCTCTCTGATAAATATGACTAAAGTGCCCGACCACCTCTTCCCATATTTGTTTTAGACATCTTGACTTCAATATCTTACCTTTGGGACCACTTGGGCTTTTTTGCTTTGTTTTTGTTTCGTTTGTTCTTCTCTTCTTATGCTTTAAACTCCAACCCATGTTAAATTCACCAATAAGAGTGAGCCCACGAACCTCTAGGCTCCCATGCTTGACCCCAATAAAAGCAGGAACCCAGGCCAATGCTGCTTCCTCTACAAGAACCTGGCCCTGGGTGTGCTGTGTCATTTCCAGGTGTGCCGTGTAATTTATAAGTAATAAATCTTTATTTTTTCAAACTTTCCTGATGGTTATTGCTGAAAGGAATCTTGCAATGGTAGTAAGAACTCCCCGGGCCAGTCTAACCACCACACAGATTATTGATGGGCTGTGTGTGTGCTTGCTAAGTCACTTCAGTCGTGACCAACTCTTTGTGACCCCATGGACTATAGCCCACCAGGCTCCTCTGTCCAAGGGATTCTTCAGGCAAGAATACTGGAGTGGGTTGCCATGCCCTTCTCCAAGGGATCTTCCTGACCCAGGGATGGAACCCATGTCTCATATCTCCTGCACTGGCAGGTGGGTTCTTTACCACTAGCATCACCTGGGAAACCCATTGATAGGCTGAGAGCCACACAAAATGGCCATGGTCTGTCTTCCTGGGTGTATCTTTCCCAGGGGGACCACTGAAGAGTCTTTATTTTTTTTCTTAACTCTTTTAAAGAGGAGAAATAAACTTAGATATAATAATTCCCTGGGATGGTGCTGGTGAGCATCCAATCAACCGAGACCAAGGACATTCAGAATCTTGTTATCCTTATTACTGTACAGATAAGGAAACTGAGGCCCAGAGAGGGGACCCCATACTTGCCCAAGGTCACAAGAGGCCGGGCCCCAGGGCTGGGGCTGTTGGTTGGTTCTGCCTCCACATCAGGGTCTCTTTGGGTTGGACAGGGGCTCGAGGCCTCTACTGGGTGTCAGTTTTACCAAGGAGGGAAATTAAGGCATAAAGGTTACTCAATCCAGTGCAGGGGAGACCCTGAGCTGAAAACCCTGTGTTGCAGCCCCTTACCACTTTTCACCAAAGCAGACTATGACAGTAGGTACAGAGATCTCTCTCTGTCTCTCTCATGCTCCCTGTGTCCTTCTCTGAGTCTCTTTCTGTGTCTCTCTGTCTCTGTCACTCTCCAAATCTTTCCATCAGTCCTGAGGAGCAAACAGAGGGCTGCCTTGGCCCCCAGTAATGTTGGGCCCATATCCATAGCCTAAGCCTCCCAATAGGGCCTTGCCCTCTGATCTCCCGCAGAGCAGCCTGTTCCCTCCACCCCCAAGAGCCTGTAATCAGCTCCCCAGGACAGAGCCAAGGCCAGCAGCTGGGGTTTGGGGGAGGGCTTCTGTCCTTGAGGGCCTCACCCTCCTGTCCTTCCTTCCCCAGCATGTCCTGAGGCTCCCATTGTGGCTCCCAGGGGTCTCTATCCCCCAACTCTGATCACATTCCTCCCTGGCTCACACATCCCCAAGAATTCCCATTGCCCAAGTCCAGCAACAAACCATCTTTTCCACTGAACTTCTTTATTCATTCAATGAACACTCCCAGAGCCCTCTTTGTGCCCACCCCAGCCCAGCTCCCTAAGGAGCCTCCAGGTCAGAGGAGACAGAACTGGATATAGACGTACCCCAGCCCTAGAGCTGGAAGTATAGGGCTGAATGGGAGGAGTGGGAGAATCCCAGGGAAGGCTGCAAGGAGGTGTTACCTGGGGTTTTGAGAGTTGAATAAGAGTTTTCCAGGGAGGCAAAAGTGGCAGAAAAACCTTGCAGGCAGGTATGAATGAGTGGTGGGGACTGAGCCTGCACTAGATGCCTTCCCACAAACTTCCAGAAGTTGACTCTGTAGAGCCCAAGGGCCAACACTATTGCCCATTATACAGAGGGTGGCACTGAAGCCAGAGAAAGGAAGCAACTTGCCCACCACCACACAGCAAGTAAGTGGCAGAACCGTGGCTCCAACACCCGTGCTCCTAACCCCTGTACTCTGAGCCTTTTCCTCTCGCCATGCCGTTTCCTCTGCCAAGAATGCCTTTCCTTCCTTCAGTTGATGAAAAGCTCCTGTTAGGCTCCTTTGTCATCAACTGTATGATCCTCTGGTCCAGACAGAAAGGGCCCCTGTGTACAGAAGCCCTGGGACACTCAGGTTCAGAGGCTGGGGACCTCAGCCTCTCCTGGTCTCTTACACGGTTCCAAACAGTCCCCCAGGCTCCCCCTCAAAGAGTGGATTTTCAGCCTGGACAGTTGCTCTTGTCCCTGGCTTCCTCCAGCTAAAGAAAGAGAAGGGAATAGAAGCCTGAGATGACATATTTCAAGCTACATAAAGTCTCCTCTGAAAATGAGAACAGGAAGCTGCAGGCCAGACCCTGAGAGGTTGGGAAGATGGAAGGGCCTTAAATGTGGTCCCTTGATTCTGGGGAGTGGATGGATCTCATTAGACCCCATCATGACATCTGCCTTGAATCTTTCCAAGTTCAAAGAGCCACAAGGCTGCTGTTGCCCTGCAAGCCAGGGTTGCTCCCCCAAGTGCAATGTCAGTTACCCTATGAGGGGTCTCTGTGAAGCAGGAGGACCAGAGAGGGGCAGGTTTCTGCTCAAGGTCACACAGCAAGTCCATGGAGACCAGAACCTAGAGGTCTGTGTTCAGGAGATATGAAAAATGACAGAGAATGGTGTTCTCCGTCTAGACAAGCAGGGAAGGTGAGAGTCTCATGGCTCTGGACACTATCCCCGGCTTCCACTCCACAGTGCATCCAGCTGGGGGCCCAGGGCACTGAATGATGGCCGGTCTTGAGGGTTAGGGGCCCAGCACAGCTTCATGAGCTCATGAACCTGAGGGTGGAGAAGAGACAACAAGGTCACATGGGAGTGGTAGAAAGGACATGACTCCTGTTTGCAGTTTTAAAGTATAAACTAGACTCCATCCCGCTCTTGCTCCAAAGCTTCCCATGGCTCCCTATGGGTCTTAGAAAAAAACCTCATCCCCTCCCGTCTCCCTCCCTCCACCACCCCCTCCATCACCTCCTCTCGTGTTCCAGGCAGCCACATCTGCTCCCCATCTCATTTTTCAAATACACTAAACTCATTTCCACCTCAGGGCCTTTGCATCTGTTTTGTGCTCCACTGAAAATGCTCTCTCCCAGCTTTCCCCTTGGATGGTATCCTCTTTCTCCCTCAGGCACCACCCCCTCTAGGAAGCTGCTCCTGACTATACCTCCCTCAACTCTTTCTAGACATTGATCACCACCAGAATGTTCTTGTTAGCTTCTGGTGGTTACAAGAAGGAGGGGTATTATCTGTTCTGTCCTCCACTGTGTCCCCAGCACCCAGCACAAAGCCCAGCACACAGTCAGAGCTCAATAAATGTCTGTGGCTTGAGCAAATTAATTTGTGAATGACCAGCCACATGTCTGACACTTCTACAAAAGCTCTGATGAGAAACTGTAAGAATCATCATTTACTGAGCACCGACTGTATGATAGGCTCCGAGATGAGCACTGGAGAGGTGTTAGCAAATTGGTCCTCCCCTACCCTATAAGGCATTGTTATTCCCATTTTGGAGATAGGTAAACTGAGGCTCTGAAAGTGTTTGTGCTTTACTATACACAGTGAGAGAGCAGCAAAGCAGAGGCCAGAAATCCCCTTCAGCCTCACTCCTTGATCCCTGCTCTCAACCAAGAGATATCTTCGGTGGAGAGTAATTCAGAGGGACCAGCAGGCTTGCCCAAGAGACACCGTGGTGAATCTACAAAGTGGGAAACTGAGGCAGGCCCTCCAGAGCTCACCTCACTAGGACAGGCAGGAGGTGCGGGCAGCCTCTGGCCCTCGGCCAACAGCTCCAGAAGGCGGCAGAGGGCTGGAACATCTCTCTCACATCCCATCATCCGCAGGAACTCCTGGAGCCAAGGGGGAAGGCGCGAGGTGGGCGAGGAGCCATCCGGCATGGAGGGGAGGGGCCGCCCGTTATCGTGGGGGTCAGCCACAGTGAAGGCAGGAAGGGAATCACCCATCCGTGGTAAGAGCAGGGGGGCCCTCCTACTGGGGAGGAGGAGCTGTCTGTGATGGATGGGAAAGGGGGCTGCCTGTGATTGGAGGGGAGGAGCGGGAGGTATCAGTCGTAGTGAAAAGAGGTCCTCCTGGACCATCTGAGGCTGGGACCAGGTGGCCCTCAGCACAGAGGACAGGGGTTGACCTGAGGGGGAAGAGGGTATGGGGAAACCAGGGGTGCCAACTCACGGCTGAGGGGCTACAGTTCTTGTCACTGTAGGTGAAGAGCTCGTACAGGACGACCCCGAAGCTCCAGACATCCGACTGGCGTGAGAAGATGTTGTCCGAGAGGGACTCTGGGGCATACCTGGAGGGGGCCAGGCAGGTCTTGGGATGCGACAGTAAGGCTGAGGACAGGAAAGGGCGCAGCCCTGGACTAGGGTAGGTGGTCCAGGTAGGTGACTATAAGAAAGTCAGTCCCAGCCAGTTCTGAGGTCTCAGTTTCCCTGGCTGTGGGATGGGAGGTTGCTCTAAAGCTGTGAGGTGCCGGGGCGGGGCCAGAGCGGGGCGGGGCTGAGCGGGGATGGGGAGCAGGGCCAGGGAGGGGTGGAGCCAGAACAAGAAAAGGAGCGTGATGGGGAGGAGCCAGGGCTATGGGGGCGTGGCCACAGCAGGTCCCCTCCCCCTGGGAGGCAGGGCGGGAACCGAAAAGCGCGAGAGGCGGAGCTGCCTGGGTAGCAGGAGGAAGGGTGGGGCTGGGAGGAGGTACCTACCAGAAGATGGGGCTCTGGCCTGGCTCACGGACCACGTAGTAGTCTTTGTCGAGAGGCAGCAGCTTGGCGAGGCCGAAGTCGGCGATCTTGACATGCGTCTCGCTTTCCACCAGGATGTTCCGGGCTGCCAGGTCGCGGTGCAGGCAGCGGCAGGAGCCCAGGTACTCCATGCCCTATGGGCGGGCGTGGGGTGTGGACCCCCAGGATGACTCCGCAGGGGCCCCAAGTCTGACATGGAACCCAACAGCAGCCCCAACCCAGATCCCAAGCCTAACCCTATCGCTGACCCACCTTGCACTCCAGTCCTCACCTTCTTATTGTTTAGGACCTGCTAGAAGTGTTAGTCGCTCAGTCGTGTCCGACTCTGCGACCCCATGGACTGTAGCCCACCAGGCTTCTCTGTCCATGGGATTCTCCAGGCAAGAATCCTGGAGTGGGTGACCATGCCCTCCTCCAGGGGATCTTCCCGACCCAGGGGTGTTGGAACCCAGGTCTCCCACACTGCAGGCAGATTCTTTACCGTTTGAGCCACAAGCGAAGTCCCTGACCTTAGCCCTAACTCAACCGCATTTCCAACCTAACCTGGACCCCAAACTTCAACCCTCAGCCTTCCTGGCGAATCCATGCAGACCCCGCCCGTCAAGCCCGCTCTGTGGTGCGGCAGGTCCACGGTCGCCCGCTCTCCTCCGCCCCGCACCTTGCAGATCTGTGAGGCGTAGAGGAGCAGGCGGCCAGCGTCGAGGTGGGCGCGGTGCCGCTGCAGGAAGTCTCGCAGGCAGCCACTGGGCAGATACTCCATGACCAGCCTCAGGCTCTGGCGGCCTAGGGGTGGCGGGGAGGCAGGGAGGAGTCACCACGGAGCCTAACTTCGTCCTTCTTCTTCCCCATTCTTCTTCCCCCATCAGAGTGGGACCTTGTGTGCCCTCCGGGCCTCAGTATTGCTTTCTACAAAGTGGGAACGGCTACAGTGACACGTAACGCCAATCTATTTGAGTACTTTCTATAATATACATTAATTCTTTTTAACCTCATAACGACCCATTTTTTTCAGGTGGGAAAACTGACGGTGCCGAGGCAGTCCTTAGGCTTCCCCAGTGGCTCCGCAATAAAGAATCAGCCTGCAATGCGGGAAACTTGCAGGAGATACCAGTTTGATCCCTGAATGGGGAAGATCCACTGGAGTAGGAAATGGCAACCCACTCCGGTATTTCTGCCTGGAGCATCCCACGGACAGAGGAGCCTGGTGGGCTACAGTCCAGGAGCCGGGGGGGGGAGGGTCACAAATGAGTCGGACAGGACTGAGTGATGAAACAAGGCATGTCTGGATAAACAAGACCAGTCAGTAGCGGCCCTGCTGGTGTTCTCAGACCACCTAAAATGGTCGTGCAGAAGGATGAGGGTGTGTAAGTTGAAGAGCGGCTCACCTGGGCCATAGCTGACACCCCGGTACTTGACAATGAAGTCGCTGTGGAGGGCTTTGAGAATCTGGATCTCCCGCTGGAAGTCCCTTTGCTGTTCTGGCCCGCTGTGCTGCAGCTGCTTCACGGCCACCAGGGCCCCTGTGTTGTCGCCCAGCGGGTCGTAGCGGCACAGCTCCACGCTGCCAAAGTTGCCCTGGCGGACAGTGGGGCTGGTGTTCACATGCGTGAGCGCTACCCCACCCACCCCAGCCTAACCCACCTCACCTTGCCCAGCTGTGAGATGTACTTGAGGTGTCTCTCTTCAAAGATGGTAGGGTCCTGGCAGGCGTAGAGCTGGGTGCCATTCCAGAGCCCATCACGGGGCGCCAGGGTGCCAGGTGTGGGGTCTGAGAGGAGCTCATAATCTGGGGGGCACAGGCAGCTAGTGAGCAGTGTCCTGGGCCCCTGCCCCTAACTTGCTGTGTGACCTTCATCTGAACGCTTACCCTCTCTATGCATTATGGCAGGGCCACTGCAAGCCAAGAGGTACTTTGGAGGGCTGGGAAAAAGTGCCTCTTGGCAAAGGCAGCCCTCTTATGCAGTGTACATGCTGCACACAGACAGAAAGGCATTTCCCAGACCTCACTGCCAGGGCGTGGCAGGGGAGAGAGATGCACTGGAAGCTCCTTTAGGCCTGGCCCATGAAAACCTAGAGTGGGACCCTCGATACTCTCTCCTGCTTGCAGAGGACCCATTAGGGGCCTAAGGCCATAGGATGGGTGGAACCACAAAGGGAGAGTTTCTTGCTGACTTGGACACCCTCACGGAATGAGAGCTAAACATCCATTGTGTGTGGCCTTGAACTGAGGGGCTTGTTTGTTACAATAGCTGTTGAAGCTCACACTGACTGTTACAGTCATCCATCATTCCAACCTCGCCTGGCACACAGGGCAGGCTCCACATACAAATCTCACTCTTCTACTGGGTCCAATATGACATCCCAGCCCTGCCCACCCTGCCTGGCCCAAGTGGGCACCTGAGGTGATGAGGCTGTTCAGGTCACGGATGACAGCGCGGAAAGAGGGCCTCTGGCCTGGCTCATAGGCCATGCACTGCTGGATTAGCAGGGCCAGCTCCATCCACTTGGGGGCAGGCAACTGCTGCCGTTCCTGGTAAAACTGGAGCTTCTAAAGGCAGCATGAAGGGCTGGTTACCCCCAGTGAACCCTCAGAGGTACCCCGTAGACCCGCCCATCCTCCCCAAGCCGGGCTTCATTCTACCCTTCTGTCAAATGAGAGCTCTAGAAGCCAGTGCTGGTGCTCTGACCTTGGCAGGCTCCAGGGTGCTGACGGGCACTGTGACACCACTGAACACCTCCCAGACTGTGGCTCCGAAGCCCCACTTGTCAGCTTCCAAGCCAAGTGTTCGGGCCTCCTGGAGACATTCAGGGGCCACCCAGGGGATCCTGTCAGTGAGCACTGGTGCAGGAGGCAAGGATGGGATCAGGGATCCGCTTCCTTGCCCCACTAGGTCCCTCCCTCCTTCACCCCTCAGCACTTACTCTCCAGGCTTAGCACAGTGGGGCTGACACCCGGGTCACTCAACTTGATGAAAGGCAGGTTCCCATCAGTCCCCTCACGAGCCAAGAGCACCTTCCGGGCTGAGACATTGCCATGAGGGAGACCTTTGTCTTCCTAAGTGGACCAAGCACAGGGAAATGCCAGGGGTGGGGTGGGGATGAATGAATATGCTGGTTAGCGAACTCCTACACATCCTTCAAAGCCCACCTGGTATTGCTCAGACCATGCTTCAACATCTTTCCTAGACTACTGGCAATACACCTCCTATGTCCCTCCTCTTAAACATTGCTCCTTCATCCCATGGCTCCTTACTCCCTTCAGAATAAAGTCAGAGGTCCTCAGACTGGCACTCAAGGCCCTTTGAAATCCAACTCTTGGTCTCTTCCCACGGGCTTCTCTCTCCCACATCTCCACTCTGGTCTTCTGCCAGGTGAACAGACCTGATACACTCCTGGACAAGCAACACATCTAAGCTGCAGCCTTTGCCTGGGCTTTTCCCTCAGCTTGACATGCCATCCTTCCTTTTTTTCCTTAATGAACTTCTACTCAATCTCCAAGACCCCAACTTTAATGTTCTTTCTTCTGGGGAAGCCTCCCTCCGGGGCCAGCCTTGTGGCTCACCAGTCCCCTCAACTTCCATGAATGATCAGCTGTCTCCTTCTGCTCATACACCTCTGAGCCTGTATGTATGCTGTTCCCTCGGTCTCAGATGCCCTCCACTTGCCCTCCACCCTTGCCAAACTCCTATCCATGCAACAGAGCCCAGTCTCAAAGCCCCATCCACTCTTGAATAGAGGATGGAGCAGGCAGAGGAGCACTCACCAGATAGTTGAGGGCATAGGCCAGCTGTTTGATCACCTGTAGCTTCCAGCTGGCTGGCACTAGGTGACCACACTTGCGTAGATATGTGTCCAGCGCTCCCAGGCGTACAAATTCCTGAACCATGATACCTGGTGGAAGTAGGAAGGGGCAGGGTTGGGAGCTAGGACTGTATTGTATTCAACAGGCTCTGCCCCCAACCCCACCTTCAAGGGTTGCTTGAACTCTCAGCTCTGACTTTTCCCTCCCCTATTCCTCCATCCTTACCCTATTCACCTCTCTGGTTCCCCACTTCCCATCTCAGAACCATTTGCCTGTAATGCCTGGAAGGTGTCGCGCTCTCTCCATGACTCGCTCCCAACCCTTTGCAAGTTCTGTGTTTCTGACTGGAACACCCCTCTTCTCTCACTTCCCTAAAGTCTATTCTTGCCTTTCCAGCTTAGAATGTATCCTTACCTACTCAGAATCACTGCTTGACCTCCAAGCTGGGTTAGCAGCCTCTGATCACCCACAATGACCTGTGCTGCCCCACCACACACAACCATTTATCATCCTGCTCAGCCTGTCATGTCCTATGCTATGCACCCAGCTCCTGGCACATGTTGGGTTCCCAATAAACAGCTGCTGAGCTGAACTGATGGAAACAAGGCTTGGAGAGGCAGCGTGGACCTTGCAAAGCTGCGGAGATGGTACACAATAGATCAGAACCCAGGTCTGCCTGACTTGAGATCATTCTGGGGGCTTAAGTATTGGGGGGAGCCTGGAGCTGCTTATTCAAAGAGTGATGATGGAGGGACATGAGTACAAGATGATAGACCCTGGTGGAATGGAGCCCCAGCCAGGGCAGGCTCTGAGTGTGTACTGCTATTGCTGCTGTAGGTGGGCCCAGTGAGGCAGGGCAGAGATGGGGGGTGTCTCTCACTGTCTCCAGCCATGCACACGCCGTGGAGCAATACGAGATGCTGGTATGACACTTGGCTCATCAAGCTCGCTGCTTCCAGGAATGACTGGGGAGGAAAGAATGAAGAGAACATGTATGGGTTTCTCCCGCTCCTGGGTCAGACCAAAGAACCCCAAACTTGCTGCTCACAAACTTGCCTCAGGAGACCTGGCCACCAGCTTCCTTTGGCCTTGGAGCCCACCATTAATGCACACAGCACTCTGTATCGTGATTTTTTTTGATGGAGGCAGGAAGTCCCCGCTGTCTACGTTGAGTCACTCACCTTTTGGCTCAAACCTTCCTCTGTGTTGCCCAGCCCCTGAAGATGCCTCCGCCCACATCGTTCCTCTCTTCTCCTTTGCTCATTCCCCTCTGACCCACTGTTCTCCTTGCGATTCCTTAAACATGCCAGACTTGGCCCTGCCTTAGGATGTTTGCACTGGCTGTTCCCTCTGTCTGGTATACTCTGCCTGTTTGCATCTAAATTCCCCACCCTTCTGTATTTCATGAAGACGCTGCGGCTACATTTCTGTTATTTTAAGACCCTGTGTGTGTTCTCTTTGTTTTGGTTTTGGGTTTCTTTTCTGGTTTTTTTTTTTTTTTTTTTGGCTGCACTGCAGCATGCAGGATCTTCTCCAACCAGAGATCAAACCTGCACCTGCTGCTGTGGGAGCATGGAGTCTTAACCACTGGACCACCAGGGAAGTCCGACCCTGTGTGTTTTTAAATTTCTCTGAATCCATAACACCCTCTCCAGCTAGGCCCTAACCCAGAAGGTCTGGTCCCACCCTGCTCACCTCCATGCAATTCTTGTGCTTGGCATCCATCACTTTCAGCAGCACCTCTGTCTCTCGGGCCTCCCCATCCACAGTCTCATGGTGACAGCCCCGATAAATCTTGGTGAAGGACCCGTGACCTAGGTTCTCATGCTGGAGAGTGAGGAGGCAACATGAAAGGCCAGTAACAGGGCTCCCATGGGATCCTGTCCCTTAGCTCTGGCCCAAGCAAGGCACAGGTAATGGACCAATTTTACAGATGATGAAACAGAGGCACAAAGTGGTTATATCACATGACTGAGGCCACACAGCAGGGGTGGATGCAGACCTGGTCTCTGGATCCCACCTGAAGTATGTTTCCCCCATTTTCTGGGGCCCCTTACCCACTGCAGGCTGTCAGCAGGGATCTTGTGAAACGTCATCTGACTCAGCTGGCACTGGAATTGGGGCTGAACAGGGGATGATGTGGGTGGGTTGCAGCCTCTCCGGACCACAATCAGATTGGACTTTTCTATGGGGAGTGGAAGGTGGAAGAAAACTAGAGGTCAAAGGTGAAAGGTCCTCAAAGGATTGCTCACTCCCTGTCTCAGTGTGGGGTTGTCCTTGGTGGCTCAGATGATAAAGAATCTGCCTGCAATGAGGGAGATCTGGGTTTGATCCCTGGATCAGAAAGATCCTCTGGAGAAGGGAATGGCAACCCATTCCTGTATTCTTGCCTGGAGAATGGTCAGAGGATCCTGGTGGGCTACAGTCCGTGGAGTCACAAAGAGCCAGACACAACTGAGTGACAAACACTAAACTGTCTCAGAGTTGGGGCCTTCTACAGAAGCCAGGATTAAGATGAGGGTTCCAGGGCACACGGCTTATTTGAAAGGAAACTCCAGGAAGTCCCAGTGAGGGGAGGGAGAGAGAATGAGATGGAAGGAACCCCTCAGGTGGTACAAATGAGCAAGTGATGCTGTGGCCAGTCTGGTCTCAAGTCCTACTAGGGATTCTGGAAAAATCTGGAGAACTCACACCTCAAAGCTGTCCCATCCCAGGGGTCTATCTGAGAGCAAAATCCACCCAGAGCAAGAGGCAAGAGATGAACAGAGGCTAAGTGCTAGTGACATCACTCAGATCCAGCTATGCTGGGATTCAGCCACCCCTGGAAGCAGCCTCTATCCCACAAGCCCTAGATCACCTTTTTTCCCTCCTAGACTACTTTGACCAGCAGACTTTGTCACTTGCCACTGAAGAACTGGAACAGACACAGAAAGGCAGGGTCCCAGATTGCCTATTCAGCTTGGGGGAGAAGGCAGGCTCACCTTTAGGTCTGGGGTTGCAGCAGAAGGTGAGGTACAGCTCAACGCCATCCACATGCAACCCACCATTCCAACAGGCTGCCAGGAGCTCTCGAAGACTGCTGTGGGAACGGCCAAGGCCAGCCAAGGAAAAGGTTCCTGTGGGGTCGCACCGGATGAGGCAGCCCTTATAATCCGGGCCCAGGGGGGTCTGCAAAGAGGAATGAGTGGTCTCTGAATGGAAGTGGGAGGCATTCTTCCCCTTAAATCTCCAAGTCTTTGCATATTCTATTCCCTCCAGTGGGAATGCCTTTTCCCTCCCCTTCTTCAGGAAGCCATGTTGACTCATATTTCAGTTCTCAGCTCAAATATCATCTCCTCCAGGAAGCCCTCCTTGCCCTCCCGGCCCCTGGAGGTAGACTGACCAGGACACAAACAGTTAGGAGGTAGCTGTCGAAATCCTGGGGGCTGCGGCGGAGGACGTAGGAGCCGGGAAGTGAGCCTTCAGTCTTGAGTTTGTTGATGGCAAAGTCCAGGCTGTGGGGAAAGGTGGAAGAGAACTGGGAGTCAAAGATGGTGAGAAACAGATGGAGGCAGAGAAACCAAACTAAACCTGAGCCCTAATCTTGGTCTCTCTGAAGCCCTGGGAAGCTCACCAGGTAACATTCCCTCACTCCCTCCCATTTGTAAAATGAACCAAAAGCTGGGCTTCTGCCTAGGGGATTAAAGAGGAAACCGCAGGTGAAGCTCCACACCTGGGCACCTCGAGCATCCCAGGAAATGGCTCTGGGGCTTCAAGGAGCCAAAGGGAGGGAAGCGGCTGCAGAAGTGAGACTGCAGACTCACTGAGCGCCAGCTATGCACCTGGTGCTGTTGAAGGGCTCCTGAGAGGCAAGGACACCAAGGCACCGAGAAGGGGCGTGCCAGAGATTTGGTCCCCAGTGAGTCCTTACGTGATGGGGCCATGGCACTGCTCAGCCACCTCCTCCAGCAGCCGCGGCGGCGCCACCTCCTTGCAGAAGTAGTGCCGCGAGTCCGTGGTCAGCCGGAAGTAGCCATCCACGAGCGCCACGAAGGACAACGCTGCGGGAAGCCCCGGGAACTCGGCCTCCTGTGAGGACCGGTGTCAGGGCCCGCCGCGGTCCGAGGGTGACAATCCCGCGTCCCCGCCGTCAGGGACGGGGAAGGTAGGAGGGGAGGGGGTTCCAGCACCCACCAGGATCTGATTGTCTGTCCTGGTGATGGTGACCAGGCGATGCTCCGCAGCCGGGCCAATGCACGGCGCCTGCTTGATGCTGATATCCACGATTTCTGGAAAGTCGCAGAAGGGCTGGAGGACCTGTGAAGAAGGCGGAGGGCTGAAGCTGGGGATCCCGCTCCCTCCGCGCCCCCAGTCCTTTTTTGGAAGCCGGGACCCCACCAGTCCACACTCCCGAGACCCGCTCCTCCCAGCCTCACCGAGTCCCATCCCTCTCCCGCCAAGCCCCCACCAAGCCCCGCCTCCTTCTGTCCACACCGCCCCTCTCAACTCCTTCCCCTGCTCATCACAAATATCCGCCCCCTCACCTCTGCCAACCCCGGAGTCCTTCTCTCGGCCGGTCCCCCACCGCGCCCCGAGTCCCTCCCTCACTTAACTCCACTTTATCTCCTGGTGTCTCTTAGTCCAGTCGGGAGCCTCACCCACCCCGAGTCCTGCCTCTTCGCTCCACCTGCTGTTAGCCCCATTCTCAGCCCCGCACATCCTACTAGCCCCTCCCTCTACGTCCCGCCCTTTTCATCTCCGCTTCCTCGCTCAGCCCCACCCACACCTCACTCAGCCCAGAGCGAGCCCCTCAGTCCCAAGCCCCCTCACTGCCCCGCCTCTCCTTCGGCCCCGCCCCAATNTCACACAAATTTGTGTGAACTCACACTTCAGATTCTTGGTGCCCAGGGCAAACATCTCTAGCCAACCTCCAGCCTCCACACATACCCACTCTCCAATCCCTTCTCCAGACAGGCATGATCAATCAATTACAGATAAAGAAATTTGCTAACCAGCAAGCAGAGAGTTATTGGCCTGTGCAAGGGTGCATACTTAGTTGTGACTGATTCTTTGCGACCCCATGAACTGTAGCCCTCCAGGCTCTTCTGTCCATGGGATTCTTCAGGCAAGAATACTGGAGTGGGTTGCCATGCCCTCCTCCAGGGTATATTCCTGGCCTGTGGATCCAACTCAGGACTACTGCGGCTTCTGCACTGGCCAGTGCCACCTACGAAGCCCATTGGCCTGTGCACATGGGTGTTTGAGGAGATAGAAGTGGCCACCCCTCCTTGTGAAGCTGGAGGATTCTAGCACTTCTGAGGCTGGGGAAAGAAGCTTTAGCAGCTGGTTTAACGCATGCCTTGGGGGCTGATCCAGACATCACACTCAGTCATCATCAGATTCAATCAACAGAGATCTCTGCCTCTGTCTCCCCTGATCCCTGCATCTTTGTTCCATTAGTTCCCCAGAGTAGGAAGTCCTCCCTGGGTTAGGTGCAGGAGGAAACCACCCACATTATTTATACACCAGCCACCTTACAGATCTCTCTCGCCCTGGGGGACCTAGAGCTCAGGACTCTGGGTTGGGTAGAGGAAGGAATTGGGTTTCACATGCCAGAGGAAAAGGAGGAAGATGAAGAAGATTTACTTAAATTGACCCAAATGAAGACGATACAAAGAGAATATTGGATAAAAACTATGTTCCAGGGACTTCCCTGGCAGTCCAGTGGGGAAGACTGCTTCCAATGCAGGGGATGTGGGTTTGATCCCTGGTGGGAGAACTAAGACTCCACATGCCGCTGGATGTGGCCAAAAAGTGTAAAACAAAAAACAAGCAACAACAAAAAACTATGTTCCAAAATAATAGTGGGGGCCGGGGGCAGAGACTGTACATGAGATTTTAACACACTCAGAATATAAGCCTGGGACTGAGGATCAGTGAAAACTTCAGGCTGTGGGTTCAAATCCCAGCCCCACCATATCCTGGCTTTGTGACTCCAGCAGGGTTCCCGGAGCTGGGACACAGGTTTCTCAGCTATGAAATGCACCGACTCCCACCTGCTTCAGTGAGGTAGCTTACGGAGTCCAGTCCGACCTGTCAACACGTTCAAAAGTGAGAGTGTTGGCCGTTCAGTTGTGTCTGACTCTCACGACCCCATGGACTATAACCCACCAGGCTCCTCAGTCCATGGAATACTCCAGCAAAAATACTGGAGTGGGTAGCCATTCCCTTCTCCAGGGGAATCTTCCAAACCCAGGGATTGAACCCAGTTCTCCTGCATTGCAGGCAGATTCTTTACCTTCTGAATTCTTTACCTTCACAGCCCATCAACTCCAGAAAAGCCCATCAACACATTTAATCCCCACTAAATGATACAAACCCTTGGTGACATGCTCACCAAGCACTTGACAAATGTCAGCCAAACCAAATGGGAAGGTCCCTTAGGACAGTGGTTTGAGGCTTAGCGTCAGGGAGGTAGGAGGTAGGGGGAGACAGAACTTTCCCCTAGGGACACTCCAGTGTTACCAGCTCCCAGACCGGGAATTGGAACTTTCCCCACCCCACCCGGCTGTGTCACTTCTCACAGAGATGCCCCAAACCTTATTTCAAACCGTTGCCCTGATCTTTGCATCTTTACGTAAATGTTACCACAAAGCAGTGTCTTCTGTTTAAAATAAATCTTAAAAAAAAAACACACCATGATTTTTAAAATATCGAAAGTAAAAATAGAAAGTCTATGTGGCGCCCAGGGAAACGTCCCTATTTTAGCAACAGAAGTTCCACATGCCCAGAAGGGAAGGTTGGTTGGTCACCCAGTGCTCGGGCCTGGGAACTGGCAGTGTAGGAGATGTGAAGTGTGTCCCCAGCGAGTGGAGCCCTGGGCACATGTGCAAGGATTCCTTCAGGTCCAGAAGCTGGGAATTCGCGGCCTCGTGTGCGGGACAAAGTTGAGGCCCAGAGGGGAATCGCTTTGCCAGAGGCCGCACCGCCAGCTGTCCCAGCTTATGTCAGACGGCTTTTCTCTAAGATCTAGAAGGCAAACTTGCCTTTGTCACCAGCGGCGGCCGTCCTGTCCCCAGCGGTGGCCGTCCAAACAGTCTTCCCCCACCCCCACCTCCCACCCGAGCCAAGGGGCTCCACCAGCTCTTACCTGGAGGTGAGGGCCCTGGGCCAGCGACGGGAGGGCAGAGCCCGGCAGCAGCCGGAGGAAAGTCCCACTTGCTCCTTCCTGTGTGGGCCCCTCGGCTTCCTGAGCTGCTGTCACTTACCGAAAGTCATGGCCATGTGGGGGCCGGGGACGGGGAGGGGCAGAAAGTTCCGGAAGCCTCTGCAGCAGCAGTCCTGCTCAGGCTGCTGAAGACCCTGGATCTCAGGGAAGGAGTGACAGCAGACAGAAGGGCCCAGGTCACCCCGAGGGGTCTCAGCAGGTTCCGGGACTCAGTCTCCGTGGGGCCCTGGCAACACTCTGGCTTCCTCTGGCCTCAGTTTACCCATTTGTGGCATGTATGCGTGTGTTGGGCACCTGGAAGAACTGATTTCGCACCTAAGAAAGAGAACTGGGCTGGATCTGTCCAGGAAGGAGGCAGGGTAGTTGCCCCAAACAAAAGTGAAGTTCTCCTTTACAATATTTTTCCAATGAGACCCCGGAGGGTATGGCGGTCCCTTTTTGTGCTCCATGCCCCAAGCCCAGACCTAGAATCTGTGAAAACCAGACAGACTGGGTCACCTCACTGTCTGGTCTGGCAGGGAGGCAATTAATCATTGTGGGTAACCAAGAAAACCAAGATGATGGGACAGGCACAGGCTGAGGCTGAAGGGAGGGGGTGAGGGGCAGGGAGCCTGGGGGAAGGGAGGGGGCGCGGTCTGTGTAAAGGACATGATGGATCAAGCAGGGATGTGAAGCAAGACAAAGACGACTCCTGGTGAACACCATAGGGGCAAAGACCCAGAGGTGAGAGTGAGTAGAGCTATTTAAGGCTCAGAGGGCTTGACTGGATGCAGTGGGGAGGGAGGGGGATGGTTTGGCAGTCATCAGGAGCCAGCTCACAGAGCCAGGTCTGACTGAGGTTTTTTAATACACCTGAGGCTGTCATGAGTGGAGGAGGCAGGAGGCCAGGGCAGTGCCCTTAGTAGGATACAAACCCCAGAAAGTAGAGCTTTGGGATAAATTTTTAAAAATTAATTTATGTTTTATTGAAGGATATGGGATAAATTTTAGAGCACCTTTTCATCTCTGTGCTTCCCTGGTGGCTCAGACGGTAAAGAATCTGCCTGCAATACAGGAGACCAGGGTTCTATCCCTGGATCTGGAAGATCTTCTGGAGAAGGGAATGGCTACCCACTCCAGTATTCTTGCCTGGAGAATTCCATGGAAAGAGGAGCCTGGTGGGCTATAGTCCCAAAGAGTCAGACACAACTGAGTAACCAACACTTCACTTTCATCTCTGTAATCCCATCACAAGCTGTGGCACAAAAGTGGCTTTGATACATATTTTGTTGACTTCAGTTCAGTCACCCACAGACACTGGGCACTTCCGGTGTCCAGGGCATTGGGGCCACACAGCAGGGTACAGCACAGATCCAGTCTGGTCTCTGACTGGTGGAGCCAGCAGGGAAGACGAAAATAAATCAGTACCCAGTCAGGGTTTCAGTGGCCCTCGGTGCCAGGATTCTAGGAGAGACACTAAGTCTGGGAGGGTTTCCTGGAGGAAGTGACTTTGATATACTGAAACCCGAGGACAAGTAGGATTAAACAGTGATCCGGAGGCGTGGGGAGTTCTGGCAGAACAACCCAGGCAAAGGCTGAGAAGCTGGGTAAGGTCACAGTGTTCCTGAGGGCAGGGTGACAGGGGAAAAGTGTACTGAGCCTTGTTTGGAGGCATCAGTGGGGCCTTTGTGGGCTTTGTGGGTGGAGAGCGAAGAGACATGAGTTGCATCCTCAGTGCAGCGGGAGCCAGAGCAGGCTTGTGGCAGGAAGTGCTGCATGGGGGCTTAGCCAGAGTATTTTTCTTTCACTTCCGGGATGGCTTCAGCAGAGAAGAATGCAAAGAGTGAGTTTCTAGGCCACTGACAACTCTAGTGGGTTGGCCACTGTGATATACTGAGAATGAGCAGAAGGGGAGCAGAGTGAGGGCAAAGGCACCCTCAGTCCCAGAGAGGGGTGTGGGAGATCTCCATGAGGCAATTCCAAGGGGCACAACCCAGAATTTGCCCGTGAATAAGTTGGAAATTTTGTTGATGCAAACATCCTAAATTTTCTCCTGGCATAAAGCCCACAAATGCAAAGAATAAACAAATGGAACTGGAGACAAAGGTAAACTCATGTCATGGATAAAATATCTTTCCTGCATACATGAGTGCTAAGTCGAATTCAGTTCAGTTCAGTTCAGTCGCTCAGTCGTGTCCAGCTCTTTGCGACCCCATGCATGCCAGGCCTCCCTGTCCATCACCAACTCCCGGAGTTCACTCAAACTCATGTCCATCGAGTCGGTGATGCCATCCACCCATCTCATCCTCTGTCGTCCCCTTCTCCTCCTGCCCCCAATCCCTCCCAGCATCAGAGTCTTTTCCAATGAGTCAGCTCTTCGCATGAGGTGGCCAAAGTATTGGAGTTTCAGCTATACCATCAGTCCTTCCAATGAACACCCAGGACTGATCTCCTTTAGGAAGTCGCATTAGGCATAGCCAATGCTTTGCAACCTTGTAACCCGCTAGGCTCATTGGCCCATGGGGTTCTCCAGGCAAGAATACTGGAGTCAGTTGCCATGCGCTCCTCCAGGGTATCTTCCCAATCCAGGGGTCAAATCCGAGTCTCTTTGTCTCCCCCATTGGCAGGAGGGTTCTTTACCACTTGCGTCACCTGGGAAGCAGAGCAACAATTAGAAGACAATTTTTTTTAAAAATGCCAGTGACTTAGCAGGATATGAATCCATAGATCACAGAAAATGAAGTACAAATGGCCCTTAAACCCAGAAAAAGATGCTCGGCCTCACTCATAATAGGAGAAATGCAAATTAAAAGTAGAGTTGACCCTCAAATAACAAGGGGTTGAACTGTGGTGGTCCACTTATATACAGACTTTTTTTCAATAACCATGTACCACAGTTTTGCACATGCTGCAGTTGGTTGAATCACTGGGACCTCGGATATGGAGGGCTGTATATAATGTTATCCATGGATTTTTGACTGCACAGAGGTCAGCACTCCTAACCCCTCTGAGTTGTTCAAGGATCAACAGTATAGTGAAATCATGCTTATTTTAATGGACTCAGGAAATGATGAAATTCAACACCTACTCATGATTTTAAAAAAAAGTCTTAGCAAACTATGTGCAAATGGGAATTTCCTCAATCTGATAAGGAGTACCTACCAAAAAAGTCTACAAGTAATATTATACTTAATACAAAAGACTAAATTGTGTCCTTCTGAGACTGGGAACAAGACAAGAATGTCCATTCTCACCTTTTCTATTCAGCATTGTTCTAGAGTTCATAACCATTGCAATGAGGCAAGAAAAATAAATAAAAGGCTTACAGACTGAAAAGAAGGAGGTAAATTTGTCCCTGTTTGCAGATGATATGATTGTTTATACTGAAAATCCAAGGAAATCTATGACAGCTACTGGAACTAATAAATGGATTTATTAGTTCAAAGTTCACAGTTTAAAAAATTATAAAATTCAGTTGAATTTTTATATACTAGCAAGAAACAATTGAAAATGAAAAAAAAATTTTAATGCCATTTGCAACAGCACCAAAAAAAGATAAAATACCTAGGAATAAATCTAACAAAAGAAGTCTAAGACTGTTATACTAAAAGTTACAGATATTGCTGAGAGAAACTCATGAATACATAAACAAATGCAAAGAAATAACATGTTCATGGATCGGAAGACTCAGTGTTATTAAGACATCAATTCTCCCCAAACTGGTCTATATGAAAGTCACTCAGTCATGTCCAGCTCTTTGCAACCCCATGGACATACAGTCCATGGAATTCTTCAGGCCAGAATACTGGAGTGGGTATCCTTTCCCTTCTCAAGGGTATCTTCCCAACCCAGGGATTGAACCCAGGTCTCCGGCATTGCAGGTGGATTCTTTACAAGCTGAGCCACAAGGGAAGCCCAAAAATACTGGAGTAGGTATCCTATCCTTTCTCCAGGGGATCTTTCAGACCCAGTAGTAGAACCAGGGACTCCTGCATTGCAGGCAGATTCTTTACCAACTGAGCTATCAGGGAAACAGGTCTATAGAGTCAATGTAATTCCAATCTAAATTCAGCAGAATTTTTTTTTTTTAGAAACTGGCACTGACTTTAAAATTCATATAGAATTACAAAGGGCCAAGCTGATTTTTTAAAAGAAGATAAAATCAGAGTAATTATTCTACCTAACTTCTAGGCTTATTATAGCACTAGAATAATGAGACAGTTTGGTATTGGTGAAAAGATAGACAAGTAGACCAAAAAAACAGAATAGACTAGAGCAACAGACCCATATGAATGTAGCCAGTTGACTGTTGACACAGATACTAAGGCAACTAAAGGAGAAAGGGAAATTCTTTTCAACAAATAGTGTCAGAACAACTAGATATCATGTGAAAACTAACATTAACTCTTACCTTATATCATACACAAAATTAACTCAATATGGATCGCAGAGACTTGAATGCATAACCTAAAACTCTAAGACATCCAGAAAAAACAGAAGAAAAAAATTTTGCAAACTGGTAAGCAAAGTTGTCTTAGCTAGAAAATTTATAAGTTAGACTTCCTCATTTTGCTCTTCAAAAGACACCATCAAGAAAACAGAAAGGCAGTACATAGATCAGGAGAAAATATTTGCAATGTATGTATTAAATAAACAAAATACCTGCATACAGAATATATAAATAATTCTTACAACTCAGTGATAAAACAAACAACTCAATAAGAAATTGGGCAACAGATTTGAGTAGACACTTCACCAAAGAGTATATATGAGTGGCCAACAAACACGTGAAAAGATGCTCAACGTCACTAGCCTGGGAAGTGCAAATCCAAACCATAAGAAGATACCATCTCACACCCACAAAATGGGAAAAATTAAAAAGACAATAACAAGTGTTGACAGTGCACTTCTGGTGAAAACGAAAAGTGATGCAGCCACCGTGGAAAACAGTTTGGCAGTTTCTTAAAGCTAAACATAGAATTACAATCTGACCCAGTCACTCCACTCCTAGGTATTTAGCAAAAATAGAATGGATGTCCCTGCAAGGCCTTGTATACCAGCATTCATTGCAACTTTATTTGTCATAGTCCTAAACTGAAAACAACCAAAAACTTCATCAGCAAGTGAATGAATGAACAAGCTGGTCCAGCCATCCAGGGCAATACGACTCAGCAATAAAAGGGAATAAACTATTGATAAACACAACACCATGGAACAATCGCTGAATTATCCTGCTGAGTGAAAGAAGCCGAGCATGAAGCTTCCATATAAAATTCTGAACCTTGCAAACTCATCTTAGTGATGGAAAGCAGATCAGGGTTACCTGGGAATGAAAGCCTGGCATTGCAAGTATTTTCTCTCAATCTATGTCTTGCCTTTCTGTTTTCTCAGTGGTGTCTTTTGAAGAGCAAAACAGAGAAGTCTAATTTATCGTTGTTTTCTAGCTAAGACAACTTTGCAAAAATTTTACTTCTGTTTTTTTCTGGACGTCTTATAGTTTTAGGTTATATATTCAGGGATCAAACTCACGCTCTTGGCAATGAAACTGTGGCATCCTAACCACTTGACCACCATGGAATCCCCTCATTTCCCTTGTTGGGAACTAAGATCCCACAAGCCATGTGGTGTGGCCAAAAAAGAAAAAGTGGAAATGGCCCAGCCCTATGGAAGGAAGCAGACAAAGGTGAAGAAATTGCCCTGAAACCCAGCAAGTCTCCTTCTAGCAAATGAGACTCCCAAGAATGATACCTTTACAGTATTATTTAGTCATCAAAGCACTCTTATAACAGCAACCTGTTGGAAACAGCCTAGATGTCCAGCCACAGGGGATTCATTGAATAACCTATTGCCATTCTCAGCATTGAGTATTATGCAGCTATGCAAAAGAATAAGGTAGCTTAATGCTGACTGTGTGGGAAGATCTCCCAGATCCTACAGCCAGTGCAGCAGGTAGGGATCTAAAGTGGTCGACACACAGTTTGGAAAAAAGAAACTAGAGACAGAATTAAAGTTTTAAAGATGGGACCAGGAGACTCAAGACCTCTAGGATCAAGAGCCCTGTTCCTCAGAGTGACAACACTTTTATTTAGTGTCTTGGCAAACAGAAAGTATCTGTTGTGCTACAATAAAATCAGCCTCCTGTGTCCCCCAGTCATGTCTCCCATTTTATTGATTACTTTGAACTATCTTTGTTATTTTCTTGTACAAGGGGTATCACCCAGCTGGAGGTCGTAGACCCACATATGCCTTGGGAAAGCATCTTGGTGTGTGCACAAGCAGCGTTCTGAATTTCCGCTGACCCAGTGTTCGAAGGTCCACACTATGTTTATCCTTAACTTAGCAGGGCATGCAGAGAAGGCAGTGGCACCCCACTCCAGTACTCTTGCCTGGAACATCCCATGGAAGGAGGAGCCTGGTGGGATGCAGTCCATGGAGTTGCTAAGAGGTGGACACGACTGGACGACTTCACTTTCACTTTTCACTTTCATGCATTGGAGAAGGAAATGGCAACCCACTCCAGTATTCTTGCCTGGAGAATCCCAGGGACGGGGGAGCCTGGTGGGCCGCTGTCTACGGGGTCACAGAGTCGGACACGACTGAAGTGACTTAGCAGCAGCAGCAGCAGGGCATGACAACCCCAACCAATCAACCTGATGTACTTTTGTTTAGATTATACTGTATTGCTATATTTTGCTTTTATTCCTTTCCCATGGTGATTTTCTCATGGCTTGTCGATCTCGCAACTTCTTTCTTCAGGAGTTTTCAGAGGACTTTTCACGTGCATCTGAGGACTACACAGAAGATTATAGTGAAACAGCAAAACAAAGCTAGTGTTCCAGTGAGAACACCTCCAATACCTTTGATCCATTCAAGAGGATTTAATGAGTTAAGGCCTTCTGCTATCCCTTGAAGTGTATCTGTACCTGGTAATAGTCTAAGAGAAGCATGCTGTATGCCAATAATTCTTGCTTGTAGCTGTTTAATATCTAGAGTAAGGTTGTCGACTGTATGGCCCTGCACGTGCCGTCTAACATTTCCCCAGGTGTGTTCAGATTGGTTATATTCCTGAGGGGTTACACAGAAAGTAGTAACGTTCCAGTGACACTTTAAATGTATTTTTAATTTAAGATGTTGTACTTCTTCTCCTAGGAGTGGCACTGCGTTTTCTAAATCCACCAACTTGCTAATCTCCTTGTCTACGTGAATTTGGGCTCCCCAAGCGGAACTGGCATTCTATGCCACTCCTGCACAGAAGTGGTAGTTTGTACCGCCCGATGGAGAGCTGCTCCCCCCACTGCCGCTGTGGTGGTGATAGCAATAATGCCCTTTATGGCCAGTGAAACGCTCGGATCTTTTCAGAATGGTATTTAGTACTGCATGGCAGGGGAGAGTTCCCAAGGCCTACTTTGAGTTACTGGCAGCCAAACTCCTAAATGTCTGCGCAAAATCACATAGGAACGATTAGAGTTAAATAATGAACTGTTCAAGCAGGTATATGGCTTACAATCCTGGCAGGTCAGATTCCTTTCTGTCTGATTAATAGTTATCATGCCAATCATAATTACATATGGATTCCTAATACCAGCTTGAGTATAAAATGTCCAATTTGTTGATGTATTGAATGACAGAGTATAATTCATGGAATGAGAATAATTTCCATCCCAAATTTGATATTTTTTTCAGGCTTATGGCCAACTTCCATATTTCTGTTTGAGCCCCACCTAATTTGAGCTGTGGCTATGGCGGAGACATGCCAGATAATGGGGTATTCTGAATGTGCAGTAATATTACTGTGATTGTACTCAGACACAAGCCAATGCAACTTTTTGTAAGGATTGCAGGATGAGTTATGGTGTGAGCAATTAAAGACTGCATACCCCTTAGGGGACCAATCCCAGACAATTCCATAGGAGCCATTAAGTAAGATCACCCCCTCAGTCCCGCGACAATATCCTTGCGTATCTGATCTTGTCTGTCGGCCCATATGCGCTGTTCTCATACAGGGGTCTATCTGGCTTGGTCAGATTAATTTCTTAGTCTCTTGATATCCAAAGCTCAATCCAGAAAGTAAATGCAGTTGAACCTTAGTGTGATTTCTGTTTAAAGAATTTACAGAAAGCCAAGCCTGCGTTGATGGATTAAGACAGCCCTGGCCAACACCCAAGCAAACAGGCCCAGTGTCAAAACCCAAAGTACTATTAAAGGAGGTCTCCTCTTCCTTTTTATGAATGGGCAAATGCTTGTCTTCTGGACCAGGGATCCAGGAAGAGTCATTAACATACACAGGGATGGATCCTTCACCCCAGTTAACAGGCGTTAGCAATGGGGAATTTGGTACATAGATAGGCCCAATAGGTATAATTCTTTGCTTCTGCCAAAGCCAGTTCAGTCAGGGGTATACTCACTGTGATATCAGGGCAAACACAGCCATGGGCAGGTTGCCTGGAGTCACTGGTCATTTCTGCTCAGTTTTACTCCATGAGCTGGAATCCACACAGGTTCTAGACCTTCTCCTGGGGAGATACAAGCAAGCCTTCTTCCCCACGTAATTAACTTCCCCGGTGACCAAGCATTTGTTACTGGATCTTGCTACCAAATCACAGGCTTAGTTGTATTTGTGGATGTAGCCTGAAAATGTCACTCAGCTGCAGTTTCCATAGTTTGTGCTGAAATATTCAAAAAATTGAGGGTAAATAAAGCTTTATCCAATATTGTTTGTTGTCCTATGGCATCTTCCCCCCCCCTTTTTTTTGTATCATATGTTTAAGTGATTGATTAGCCCTCTCCTCTATAGCCTGTCCTTGTGGATTCGAATGCCAGTAGAATGTTTTATAGACCAAATTTTAAGAAATTGTTAGAATGTTCTACTGGTATAAGCAGGGCCATTATCAGTTTTTATAGTTTTTGGTAGTTTTACAACAGCAAAAGAAGCACATAAATGTCTTTGTACATGTTTTGTAGTCTCACCAGATTGGTCCATATATTAATAGTCACATATACAGAAGACAGCTTACCAAAGGAAGATATATGAGTTATATCCATTATAACTATGGATTTTATATGGAACTGTATGCCATCATTATCTGAGCGTCTCAGTCACACATTTGTGACTACACGCACATAATGTAGGGGACAACACCTTTTGAAACAGGCAATATAGAATACAATATAGTTAGCATAATAGTGAAATCATAAGAATTTAAGTCAAGCACTTTCATTCGATATAGTCCAGTGACATCTTTACGTCATCTGACTTAATTTGTTAAAGGACTATAGCTTGTTGTTAATTTCCTGGTTGTAGATCCTGGAGCATCTGATCTTTATTTAGAGACTGGTTACTGAGATAAGCTTTAGAAACAAACTTAAGAGTATCCTTTTTAATAACTTAATTAAACCTCCTAGCAATGTAAGGTAACCACAAGGAACTATATTAGAAGTGAGTCTTAGTAAATGCAGACCTTAATTAACAAAGCTAGAACTTAATATTCAGTGAAACATAATAGATACCATAGGCCTGACAACAGTGGGTGATTTTTCTTTTAGAGCTCCCCACTATACTCTTGAGATTTTTGTATATGTCTGGAAATAGTCTTTTTTACTTGGATGAGGCTGGTCAGAACCCAAATGTCTCCAGTTTCTGGAGGGATGAGGCAGAGAGAAAAGAAAACTGTTTTAATTTTACCCACAGGTGTAAATCACTAAATTGTTTTAAACCATCAGTGACTTGAGGAGAAGAGCTTTTTTACATTTGAAAACAAAGATTAGAAGGCAGTAATATGTCAGATAAAAAGTCATGAAAATTGAGTCATATTTAGCAGTCTGTTCAATCTCATGTAACCAGTCCCTTTGTCTTGTGGTCCATGTCCAATGACCAAGGACGTCAGTAAAAAACAATAGTCTCCGAGAAGTTTGTGAAGTTTTTAGTCTGTATGACCTGTCCAGCAAAGTGGGTGCCCCAATCAACTGGAGATTGTAGAAAACACATTTTAACCATTTTTTTCTCTGTTGTGAGATATTAACCCTGAAGTCAGGAAGGGCTTTATCCTATCAAATAAAATCGAGGTTTGTCAGGGAGCCGGGAAAAGCCGAGAAGTCTTGGACCTCCCATTGCCCTGACTGGGTTTACAGCCGTTGTTTATCCACTTTAAATCTCCTGACGAGGGGTTAATTTTATAGAAGCAGAACGAGCTTCATCTATGTGTGCCATAGTCTCCGTAGATCCTTGTGAAATAACACTCATTCATTTTATCAAAGTAACAAAAGATTTTAAAAGCAACTATGAATCATTTAAAGACAAAGAACTTTACATAGTCTGTTATCAAAAGCATATTCCAAAAAAACTTTGTTCTTTTAACAGGAAGAGAAAACCAGTTCCACATTGGTGCCAGCTTATATTCACTGTGAAAAAATAGTTATTTACTTAGTCAAAGCAACAATAAGACTTCAAAAGCAGTTTAGTGTCTTAAAAAACTTGTACCATGCACAAAACTCTTCTTTCCTTTGCCACAAACCTTTTTTTACACTTTTTGTATTCATCACTTCATTAGTTCTTTAGAGAATAAATTTAGACTTACTTTTTTTTAATAGATGGTAATTTCAATTTTAATACCTTTTTTATTAAAAACATAAATCATTTTCTTTAAGCAACCATGAACTGCTGACAAATTTAGGTTACAGTAAACCTAGGCACACTAAAAGCATTACGTAATGTTGATGACTCAAGACATGTCTTGACTACCAGACAAACATTAATGTTAGATATTTAATATTGAATATTTTTCAGTTCACATGAACCTGAATTTACATAAAGCTCATCATAAATTAACCTCACGTTATCCAAAAACAAAGACACACACTGAGACACAGATAAATTTAGAGAGACAGACAGACAGACAAACAAAGATCTCATAGTTTTCCACTTGAAATTTAAAATGTCTCTTTGCCTCTTCTTTTGTTCTTGGTTTGCGTTCTACCAATTTGTTTATGGCTGAAGTCCCAGATGGCTGTGTATCCCAAGGACATGATAAGAGTTAACTTCAGGTTTTTACCCAGGCTTATTTTTGTTTCTCAGGCAGAATTGGAGCTCCAAAAAAGTATTTTAATAAGCCAACTTTTTCCTGTGCCAAAAGAACTGGTTTTGTAATTTCAAAAAAGATTTTATTTTAACCAGTTTTCTCCAGAGTCTAAAGAATATCATGGCTATTCAGTGTCAAAAATGTCATCTCTTTTTTTGTAATCATAGTTTCATAGCTAAAAATTAAACCAGAGAATGTTCAAATTGGCTCTGATGACAGGGTAGCCTGACTGATAAGATGTTCCAGCAGGGATTGTCTCTCTGGGGAAATGAGGTCTTCTCTTAAAGCAAAGAAAGTCTGTCCTTTAACTTCTATTTTCTCCCAGGCTGTTAAGCAGTATCACCTCATCTGTTCTATAGCCTGATCTTCCATAAACTCTTGATCTTGACTTCTGCCCCAATTTCCATTAGCTATCAATTGATCTAAAGAGACGGGAATCTGCCTGGCTTGGTTATGAGCCACCACAATCAAACAGGAACCCTCAGCTAGTCCCTGCACTATTCCCAAGGTAAAAGGAGAACTTACTTCATAGTCCTGAACAGCTTGCATAAGTTCTTTTAGTGTTTTGAAGGGACTCTATGTACAGCCCCGTACACCCCATTAGGATTATTAAGATCTGCCCCAGGAGCTATCCACTCCCGTATTGTCACTGGAAATGCCATAGTCACCTTCAAGTCACTGTCCTGTCAAGTCCACCAAATACCGTTCTGGAGGGGTGACAGAACTGCCATCTGTTGTAAGAAAGGAAAAGCTTTGAGGCGCTTCAGCGGTTAAGACAGGAGAGGGAGGAAGAGGAGGCCGAGGAACTTCGTCTTCCCTAAACAAAGGTGAAGCAGGAACTGCAGCTTTAAGAGCCTCCTGAGTTTTTTGCTCTACCCCCTCGGGCTCTAGCATATTCAGAGCATCTCTCTGATGGGGTTTCACATTCATCCTCACTCCCTTCTGAGTTATCTGGGGTCTGAAAAGGTTCTAAAATGGGTTTTGTCAGTGCCCAGGTTGACCAGATCAATACAGCCAAGGGCACTCACTCCCTTGCAAAGAAGTTTCTCTAGTTCACTACCTATCTTCTCCCCTGTTCCTAAAGCTAAAGTACCAAAAGAAGGGAACGTTGAGCAGTGTTTCTCAACGGTTTGTAAAAGCTCCAGTAGCCTGCCCTCACTTAATTTTGTTCCCTCTGGTTTGGAGAAGGAAATGGCAACCCACTCCAGTACTCTTGCCTGAAAAATCCCATGGACAGAGGAGCCTGGTAGGCTACAGTCCATGGGGTCACAAAGAGTCAGACATGACTGAATGACTTCACTTTCTTTCTTTCTTTCATAATTGTGTTGATACTAAATGATATATTTATTTGATTTTATAGCTGTATATGATTTAAAAAAAAAACACGAGCTGTTTATAAATGTTTATATTTTTATATAAACATATTAAACATAAAAATTTTAAATGTTGAAAACTTAAAAAAAAAAAAAAAATTTTGTTCCCTCTGCTTCGAAAAGCTGCCTTAAGAGGCATATATATGGCCGGTATTGTTCTGAGCTTTCTGAATTTCCCATACTTAACACTGGTTTCAGTGCCTGAGACAGTGTTACTTACCCAAAAGGAGATTTTCAGAGGCCTCACCCCATTCTTCCTCAGGACAGTGTGCCAGTATTTCAACCTTAGCTTCGCTCTCGGTGATCCTTTGCTTTTGAGCCCCACCTTGGGCACCACTTGCTGCAGCCAGCGCAGCAGGTAGGGATCGAAAGTAATCCACGCACAGTTTGGAAAAAAAGAAACTGGAGACAGAATTAGTCTTAAAGATGGGACTGGGAAACTCAAGACCTCTAGGATCAAGAGCCCTGTTCCTTGGAGCGACATCACTTTTATTTAGTGTCTTGGCAAGCAGAAAGTATCTGTTGTGTTACAATAAAATCAGCCTCCTGTGTCCCCAGTCATGCCTCCCATTTTATTGATTACTTTGAACTATCTTTGCTATTTTCTTGTACAAGGGGTATCACCCAGCTGGAGGTCATAGACCCGCATATGCTTTGGGAAAGCATCTTGGTGTGTGCACAAGCAGCGTTCTGAATTTGCGCTGACCCAGTGTTCCAAGGTCCACACTATGTTTTTCCTTGGCTTAGCAGGGCATGATGACCCCAACTAATCAATCAACCCAATGTACTTTTGTTTAGATTATACTGTACTGCTATACTTTGCTTGGAATTCTATTCCAATTTCCGTAAAAATTATGGTGATTTTCTCATGGCTTAGCCAGAGCAACAGAAGGCTGATTATTAACCCCTGCACTCCGATACTCTGTACAGGAAAAAGCAAGGTGCAGAAAGTCTGGGCAGCAGGCTTCTGTTTGTATAGAAAGAGAAGAGACAATGAGGATTTCCTCATACTGGCAAAGACTCTCTGCAGGGAGACATAAAAAACTTGTTCACATGGTGTCTGCTGAGGAGGGAGCCATGATAAGTGAAAGAGGGAGACAGTTTATGCTGTTTATCTTTTTGTACCTGTTGAATTTTGTATCTGTTGTGCTCAGACGCTCAGTCGTGTTCAACTCTTTGCAACCCCATAGACTGTAGTCCGCTAGGCTCCTCTGCCCATGAAATTCTCCCAGCAAAATTACCAGAGTGGGTTGCCATTTCCTTCTCCAGGGTATCTTCCTGACCCAGGGATCAACCCTTGTGCTGATCATCTCTTGTGTTACTTGCATTGGCAGGAAGACTCTTTACCACTAGGACCACCTGGGAAGCTCGTATCTGTTTATAGTGTTTAAAAGTTAAGGGCTTCTCCGATGGCTCAATGGTGAGGAGACAGGGGTTCAATCCCTGATCTGGGAAGATCCCACATGCCACAGAGCGACTCAGGCCATGCGCCACAGCTGTTGAGCCTGTGCTCTAGAGCCCGGGAGCCATAGCTACTGAGCCCACGGGCCGCAGCTACCGAAGCCTACTCGGCCTGTGCTGCACAAGAGAAGCCACCGCAATGAGAAGCGGGAGCACGGCAGCTGGAGTAGCTCCCGCTCGCCACAGCTAAAACAAAGCCTGCACAGCCCTGAAGACCCAGCACAGCCAAAAGTAAATAAAATGATACAGAAAGTCAAGTGTTGGTCAAAAAAGGAATATTTAATTTCATAGATTGTGGGGGGCAGGGAACGGGAATTCTGGAGCTGCTGTTCAGAACTTGACCTCGAACCAGACCAATCATTGGTGATAAGAACAACAAACACTTATCAAGCGATCACCAGTACACCAGGTGCCCACTGGGGGTAATTCAGTTAATCCTTGAAACACCCTCAGAGGTGTGAACTGCGATACCCATCTATAGAGGGGGAAATTGAGGCTAGGGGCGGTTGAGTGACAGGAAGAAAGAACCTCTAGCTTGCTTTGCTTCTCCTTCTCACAATGCCCTAGGATTCCCCCCAGATAGACTGAGAAATGAAAATAGGGATCTGGCCGCTGGGTGTGTGTAGGGGGAAGGGCAGATAGCGGTACAGAGCCCACAGAGACCAACCTTCCTTTCTTAATTTGTCTCCCTAATCTGCACGCCACACTTGGCTGTGGTACGTATTTTTCTTCTTTATCTTGTTTTTGGCCATTTCCCCCATTGCTATGTCAGCTCCCTTCTAGCTGGAGCTTTTGATTGTCGTGGCCATGGCTGTGTCCCCAGTTCCCGATACACAGTAGGTACTGATGAATGAATGAATGAATTCAGAGGAGGAACCTTAGGAGGGTTGAGAGCAGGGATAATTGGGGACAGGAGAGAGGGGGGAATGACGCTAGGGCAAGGATGGGGTGGCACCTGGGGGACGGGGGAGCAGGTGGCTTACAGACATCTGGGGGACAAAAGGACAGGGGCAGAACTCTGGCCAGCAGAGCCCTAGAAGGATGCAGGTGCCGAGATGGAGAAGGGAGCAGTCAGGATGGCGGAGCTCCAAATATGACAGCCAGGAACGCCCAGGAGGGGCAGCCTGATGGTGCAAGCTGAGGACTGCATGAGAAGCCTGGATTAACAAACCGGTCCAGGGCACTCAGGGGCGGCCTCTTGAGTCAGGAACTTGTCTGCACCTAATTGAATGATGGTGACAGAGAGGGAGCGACGCCTGCCGTGAGATCTCTGGTCCAGGACCAGCTTATCGGGTCAGATTCCTGCTTGGCCCCAGGTGGGGGCAGCCAGGAGGGGTGCGCAGGGCAAGAGAGTGGGTCAGGGGCTCAGCGGGAGCCATGACAGCACTTGCCAAGCAGGTGCTGGGCTGTGCTGTGCTTAGTCGCTCAGTGGTGTCCAGCTCTCTGCAACCCCGTGGACTGCAGCCCATCAGGCTCCTCTGTCCATGGGGTTTCTCCAGGCAAGAATACGGGAGTGGGTTGCCATGCCCTCCTGCAGGGCCTCTTCCCAACTCAGGGATCAAACCTAGGTTTCCTGCATTGCAGGTAGATTCTTTACCATCTGAGCCACCAGGGAAGCCCAAGAATACTGGGATCTTTCAGACCCAGTAGTCGAACCAGAGTCTCCTGCTTTGCAGGCGGATTCTTTACCAGCTGAGCTAGCAGAGAAGCCAGGTAGGGCCAAAACATAAAAACAAACAAACAAAAAAATAACATTTTTAGACAGAATACACACACACACACACACACACACACACACNCAGGAAGGTGCAAGCCTAAGGCCCTGAACACACTTTCTCATGTTCTTCTCCCTCCAAGCGTTCAAATTTTCACACCCTAAGTTTCCACCTGAAAGGCATCGACTGACTAGTCTCCCTCCTGGATCCTTCAGCAGAGAAAGACCCCAAAAGTGGGCAGGGGAGGGAGGTGATATTAATTCAATGCATACAAAAAATTAAAGACCACAAATAAAGGTAATTCTGTAATTATAAAAAAACAGCATGCATGCATATTTCTCCTTTTGTCTCAACTGATTTTAAAAAGCAGTTGTATAAAAAGTATTAATTTTATTTGGGGGCTTATAACATGTAGAAAGGTAATATATTTGTCAATAATAGCACAAAGTAGAAGAGAGGAACAAAACTGTATTGAAATCAGGAATTAACACCAGGTAGTAATGTTACCCAAAGTGGGGTCTGGGTGTTCGCTGCTCAAAAGCCAATAAAAAGGCAAGTTGGTGGAAAAGCAAGTTTGCTTTATTTTGGATGCTGGCAACTGGGGTGCAGGGGAGGTGGATTCCCTCCAAAGGCTGACAACCCCCCACCCATTGACAATCAGTGGGCAAGAGGTTTTATAGACAGAGGGAGGGGGCTGCATGCAGAAATAGCCCAGCCAGCTCTGACAGTCATCTTGAAATTGGTCGCTCAGACGCTCAGATGGTCTGCAGCGTCACCCTGTTTCCATACAGTTAATCTTCAGTTCCAGGGTCAGTTTGTTCCCAAGTCCTTGAGGCCAGTTCTCGAAATCGTAACAGCTTAGCTTATGTCATGGCTATGGTCTGGTTATCATGTAGTTCACGTCTTCCACCTGGTAGGGATTTCAGTATCTTAAACACAGCACACAGCACACTGCTCAGAATATTATTTACAGCCCATGAAGAGGAACCAAAAGTCCTTGACTATGTTTAATGACTAAACTGTTACTGTTTAGTCTTGTTGAACTGTTTCCCTTTGTTTATGCATTTTCTCACTTCTCTGCTTAAACTTATTCTTTGGCTAAAGTTTTTTGTCACAGACAGAGGGCAGGCAGAAGACATGGGTCTTCTTGTCACAGACAAAAGGCAGGCAGAAAAGCATAGGGTCCTGCTCTATTCTGGTAACTCTAATTGACAAAAACAAAGGAATCGAACCAGAAATTCAAAAAGAGAAAACCAATGTAACAACTCTAGATATTTGCCCTCCTTTATTTTCTTGGATTCTTTATCAAACATATAAGTGCATGGAGTAATCATTATAACAATGTGTTATTTGTTCTGTAACACAGGTGGATGCAATATGTAAATCAATTATAGCATAATAATAACAATAATAGCATGGGCTTCCCTGGTGGCTCAGATGGTAAAGAATCTGCCTGCAATACAGGAGACTGGGCCGGGTTCCATCCCTGGGTCGGGAAGGTCCCCTGGAGAAGGGGATACAAACTCCAGTATTCTTGCCTAGAGAATTTTATGGACAGAGGGACCTGCTGGGCTACACAACACAGTCCAGGGGGTTACAAAGAGTCAGAACTGAGCGACTTTCACACATAATAATAGGACAAAATCGGGAAGAGGAAATGAGATATGTAAGATCAACATTTCTATATATGTCCTTAAAATTTAGGCAACATAGAGACTTCCCAGATGGTCTAGTGGGTAAGGCTTTGTGCTCCAAATGCAGGGGCCCAGCTTTGATCCCCAGATGAGGAACTAGATCTTACATGCGTGATGCAACTAAGAGTTAGCATACTGCAACTAAGACCCAGTGCAGCCAAAATAAATAAATATATTTTTTGAAATTTAAGACAGCAAAAATCCAAGGAGATTCTAAGTTGAAATGCATATGGTAAGCCCTAGAACAGTCACTAAGGAAATAACTCAATATATATACTGAAAAAAATCATTAAAGGAAGTAAAATGTTATGTTAGAAAATAGTTGCTTCATGCAACAGTAAGCAGTAAAGAAATAAACAAGTGGGACTACATCAAACTGAAAAGCTTCTGCAAAGCCAAAGAAACCATCAACAAAATGAAAAGACAAACTCCAGAATGGGAGAAAATATTTGCAAAGCCTGTATCTGATAAGGGGTTAATATCCAAAATACATAAAGAACTCAAAACCCAAACAATACGATTTTTTTTAATGGACAGAAGAACTAAATAGAAATTTTTTTCAAAGACGACATCCAAATGGCCATCAGGTACAGTGCGTGAAAAGATGTCATCGGACAAATGCAAATCAAAACCACAATGAAACGTCACTTCGCATCTGTTAAAATGCAATCAAAAAGACAAGAGTGGGACTCCCTAGTGGCCCAGCAGTTACGAGTCTGAGCTTCTACTGCAGGGGCTGCAGCTTTCATCCCTGGCATGGGAACTAAGATCCCTCGTGCCCCGTGTGTGTGCTTAGTTGCTCAGTTGTGTCCGACTTGCAACCCCGTAGACTGCAGTCTATGGAGCCTGCCAGGCTCCGCTGTCCCTGGGATTCTCCAGGCAAGAATACTGGAGTGGATTGCCGTTTCCGTCTCCAGGGGACCTTCCTGACCCAGGAATTGAACCCAGGTCTCCTGCATTGCAGGCGGATTCTTTACTGACTGAGCTATGAGGGAAGCCCCTCTCATGCCCTGCATTGAGGAAAGAAAGGAAAAAAAGACAAGAGAACAGTTGGTGTTTCGAACATGGAGGAAAAAAGAACCCTGTCACACTGTTGGCAGAAATGTAAATTGATGAAGCCAGCTATGAAGAGCAGTTTGGAGGATCCTTTAAAAAATTAAAATTAGAATTGCTGTGTGTGCTAAGTCGCTTCAGTCATGTTCGAGTCTACAACCCTGTGGACATAGCCCACCAGGCTCCTCTGTCCATGGGATTCTTCAGGCCAGAAAACTGGAGTGGGCTGCCATGCCCTCCTCCAGGGATCTTCCCGACCCAAGAATCCAACCCATGTCTCTTACAGCTTCTGCACTGGCAGGCGGGTTCTTTACCACTAGCACCCCTGGGAAGCCCCATATGATCCAGCAATTCCACCTCTGTATATTTATCTGAAGGTAACAATAACACTCACTCTCATATTCACTGCGAGTGAAGCAGCGCACATCTATGCTGTATCAAGGTCACTGGCATCCTGCCGTATCACTGAACCACTAAACTACCATTGGAACAGCCCACATGTGTTCTATAGGATGGATGGAATGATTGGTTCTCTGTTGTTACCTAATGCTTTGCCTTAGTAATAAATATACGAAGCCTTTTCTGGGGGAAAAAAATGGGCAGGAGTTCCCTGGTAGTCCAGTGATTAAGAGTCCACCTGCCAGCGCAGGGAACAAGGTTCGATACGTGCTCCCAGAAGATTCCATACGCTGTAGAGCAGGTAAACCCATGCACTCCTAAGCCCACACGCTGCAACTAGTGAAGCCCGAGTGCCCCAGAGCCCAGGCTTCGAAAACAGAGAAGCCGCCACACTGAGAAGCCTGTGCACCACAGCTAGAGACTAGCCGCCCACTCCCTGCAGCTAGAGAAAGCCCACACACAGCAAGGAAGACCCAGCACAGCCAAAAATACATAAATAAAATACATGCTTTAAAAACGGGCAATGAAATTGAACAGACATTTCTCCAAAGAAGATACAGGTAGGGTCAATAAGCACAGGAAAAGATGCCCGAAAGCAATGAAAATTTCTTTTCAGCGAAAAGCAAATCAAAGCTACAATGAAATACCACTTCACACCACTAGGGTGGTTATAATAAAAGAAAAATAATAAAAAGCATCAGTGAGGATGTGGAGAATTTGAAACTCTCATACATTGCTGATGGGAATGTAAAATGATACAGGCATTTTATAAACCACTCTGGCAGTTAAACAGAGAATTACCAAGGGACTCGGCAATTCCACCCTTGGCAATATCCAAGAGAAATGAATACATACAGACACAAAGCTTTGCATGGAAATGTCATTATTTCCTTATCCACAATAGTGAAAAAGTAGAAACCACACAAGTGTTCATCAGCTGAAGAATGGATAAACAAAATATATCTATGTGATAGAATATTACTCGGCTGTAAAAAGAAACGAAGTATTGATCCATGATATAATGTCAATGAACCTTGAAAACATTATGCTAACTGAAAAAAGCCAATCACAAAAGATCTCATTTTGTGTGATTCCAATTCCCCAGGTGGTGCAGTGGAAAAGAATCCACCTGCCAATGCAGGACATACTGGAGACGGAGACACACAGGTTCAATCCCAGGGCCAGCAAGATCCCCTGGAGGAGGAATGGCAACCCACCACAGTATTCTCGACTGGAAAATTTTATGGACAGAGGAGCCTGGTGGACTACAGTTCATGGGGCCCCAAAGAGTTGGACATGACTGAGAGACTGAACACGCATGCAATTATGTAAAATGTCTAGAATAGGGAAATAGTGGTATAAAGTAGATTCCTATAGCCTAGGGCTGGGGAATGGGGAGGGAATGGCAAGTGACTCCTAAGAGTAAGGGGCTTCTTTCAGGGGGGAACATGGAAGTGTTCTCAATTTTATGGTGATGTTGCGCAACTGTGTATATATGCTGCTGCTGCTGCTAAGTCACTTCAGTCATGTCCGACTCTGTGCGACCCCATAGATGGCAGCCCACCAGGCTCCTCTGTCCCTGGGATTCTCCAGGCAAGAATACTGGAGTGGGTTGCCATTTCCTTCTCCAATGCATGCATGCATGCTAAGTTGCTTCAGTCGTGTCTGACTCTGCGACCCTATGGACAGCAGCCCACCAGGCTCCTCCATCCACAGGATTCTCTAGGCAAGAATACCCGAATGGGTTGTCGCTTCCTTCTCTAGTGCATATATATATGTATGTAAATGTAGTTTTAAAAAAAACATTGAATTGTACAACTTACATGTATGAATTATATGGCATGTGAGCTATATCGTTTTTTTTTTTAACTGACAGTCCCCTTTATAAAAAAGCTATGGCTGTGCTGGGTCTTTGTTGTGGCCCTCAGGGTTTCTTCCTGTTGCAGAGCACAGGCTCCAGAGCAAGTGGGCATGTGGGTTTATGTGCCCCACCCCATGTGGGATCTCAGTTCTTTGACCAGGGATCAAACCCACCTCCTGTACTTCGGAAGGCAGATTCGAAACCACTGGAACACCAGGGAAGTCTCTGTGAAACATATCTTAATTAACCATATTAATTTTTAATTAATAAAATAAAAATTCTAATTGGGCTCAACTGTCACCTCCTCCAAGAGCTCTCTCTCCTAATATAAACCTTCCAGTTTATCCTCTTTCATGTCTTTCTTCCCTGCCTGACTTCGTGAGTTCTTTCCTTTTCCATTCTGGGTCTCCCTTCCAGAGGAGCCTTTTTTTTTTTTTTTTTTTTCCTAAACAAATTGCTAAGCCGGGAGCTTCCAAAGGTGGGGCTGCCCCTTGATCATTTTTAGCAGGCTCCCCCATCCCCCGCCCCAGCCCCAAGCCCTACTCTGCCCCAGGATCTGTACTGGAAACAAACAGATGGGGTTTGAATATCTGCTACTTTGAAACACCAGCTTCTCTGGCTGGTGGCTCAGAGGTTAAAGCATCTGCCTCCAATGCGGGAGACCTGGGTTCGATCCCTGGGTCGGGAAGATCCCCTGGAGAAGGAAATGGCAATCCACTCCAGTATTCTTGCCTGGAGAATCCCATGGACGGAGAAGCCTGGTAGGTTACAGTCCACGGGGTCGCAAAGAGTCGGACACGACTGAGCGACTTCACCTTCAC
>SJYQ01008021.1:117522-157789 GCA_006410935.1 Redunca redunca
GGAGTGGAGAGGATGCCCCAAGTGTGCCTTTTTCTGGAACCTGGCAGTAAGTGGACTCAGGCTGGGGGTGGGTGGAGAGGAGGGGGTCTGGCCATTCCTGAGCTGGTTCACCAGCACCAACTCCATCTGGAACCTCCTCTTGAGGCTTAAGGTCAGCCCTGTATAGATGCAGCTGCCTCCCAGAAACCTAGTCCAGCCCCTGTCCGGAGATGGGACCTGGTATTAGCAACCTGAGTGCTCCCAGCGTGTGTCACCTGCCTGGACCAGAATCCAAGCACCTAAACCCAAGAACTGCTGCTGCTTGTAGCAGTGGTTTAAACAGAGGTGCTAACAGCAAATGTTACCTCGTCGCCTTTGTGGGGCTGCAGCTGTGCCCCTCAAAGTGAATTTGGAGGTTCTACACACTTGGTGCCCAGTGCCTGCTGGGACCAGATGCTGTGGCTATTTGGTCCCCAAGCGCCCTCCATCCCCACACATGTTCACCCTACCCCCTCCTGATCTCTGCAGACCGAGACATGGGTGCCCGGCACCGAGCCCGGGCCCACTCAATCCAGATCATGAAGGTGGAGGAGATCGCAGCCAGCAAGTGCCGCCGACCAGCAGTCAAGCAGTTCCACGTGAGTGCCCACCGGGTCCTGCAGGGCGGGCTGAGCTGAGGGGGCTCTCTTGGAACACCAGACTGGTCTGGCAGCTCCCCCAGCCTTGGGAGATGCAGCAAGGCAGCGGGTTTGACGCAGGAACCCTGTGGGGGGTGGCCACACCTCAGTGGTCCCTGGGAGACAAAGTTAAGAGCCTTCCACTACCACCACCCCCTCTTACCTGCCTCTTCTTGTCCCAGGACTCCAAGATCAAGTTCCCACTGCCCCACCGGGTCCTCCGTCGCCAGCACAAGCCACGCTTCACCACCAAGAGGCCCAACACCTTCTTTTAGGTGCAGGCCCTCTGTCCCCGGGTCTGCCCAAATAAAACTTAGTGGGAAAACCAAGTGCCCAGATACACGTCTTGTTTTCTTTACACACCCTGCAGAACTCAAAAGGGTGCAGCCAAGCTGTGAGTGCGCTGGGAGGGGTCCTCCCCTCCTTGAGTAGGACCCCAGCACTGGATTCTCAGGAAGGGCGAGCTCCTCCCCACTCAGCGCGCTCTTCATTCGGTGCCGTCAGACAGCTGTGCTGTGAGCTTCGGGGTGTGCTGCAGGCCCCAGCTTTGGCCCCAGATCTGTTTTGCCTGCCATGTTATGCATATTTCTCAGCTCTGTGCCACTCCCGCTCATTCTTGGTGGTAAAAGGACAGCTGTACCCTTGGGGGGAAGCCTGTGGGTTTGGTTCTATTGCAGGTGTGATCCTTCCTACCTAGCCTCCAGCCCTGTTGTAGATCCTCAGAGCAGGCACAAGGGGGCGCCCAGGAGGGTAGTGCGGCTGCTGTGCTGGCTGGCTTCCCCTCTGCCCGCTGGGGGCCCCTTGGATGAAGCTGTGCTAATCCCACCTGGGAGGGCATGGTCTCTCAGTGGGCAGCTGTCTGCTTGAGCCCTGGGGAATTCCAGGCATGAAGCTAATCCCACCCTGAGCTCCTCAACCAGGAAGCTGAGGCACAGCTAAGAATTCAGTCCTTGGTGGTGTCACCCTGGACAGTCCAGGCACTTTGAACCTCGGTGTCTTCAGAAGGTCAGGGCACTGACTGAACTCGCTCAGCTGCCTTGGGGAGCCCCTGGTCTGCAGGCAGTGGATACGCAGGTCAGTGAGGGCCTGTCTTGTCTCCAGAGAACCATGGATGGGGAAGAAGCTGCCGCACAAAGAGGTAGTGTGGAGTCGGGGCTGGGAGAAGCATGGTCCCAGACAAGGGCACAGCCTCCACTCCCCCACCTGTCCAAGGAGGGGTTTAATTGGCGTGGTGATCTTGGGTGGTTTCCAGAAAATCAACTCACTTCAGATCCCACCTCTTCTTGGAGAGGTTCCTGGGGAAGGTCTCAGGCATGGCTAGCCATTCTCACAGGAAAGACAGGCCCTGAGTCCTCGGTGACTGCGTGTCTGTTCAGCCCCTGGGGCTTGCCAGTGGTAAAGAACCTGCCTGCACATGCAGGAACGTAAGAGACGTTCAATCCCTGGGTCAATCGACCCCCTGGAGGAGGGCGTGGCAGCCCACTGCAGTATTCTTGCCTGGAGGATCCCATGGACAGGGGAACCTGGGGGGCTACAGTCCCTGGGTCACTAAGTCAGACACGACTGAAGTGACTGAGCTCGCACAGACCAGCAGCGGTGGCTCTTCCCCACCTCCCTACACTTGCTGAGCCCTCTGCCTCACTGGAGATTGTAGATCATGCAATGATTGATTTACAGGACTGTCCCAGACCAGACAGAGGGCAGAGACCACATGTGTTAATGTGACCCCAGGAGGAGTTAAAAATAATCTGAGACAGGGTCGTGATGGCCACTGAACACCCTTTATACCTCCATCTGCACCACGTGGGTAAGCCCTGATCTGGCAGTGCTGGGCCAAATTTTTTATATTAATGCCAAAATGCCTACCACTAACATGCTAATTAACTCTCAGCATAATAAGAGGGCTATTTTCCTTCAACCTTGCCAACACTATGGGTGAACAAGCTGGTGGCTGAAAAGAAACCTCCTTAGGATTTGATTTTCCTTATATGGGAAGCATTCTGCCCTGAGACAAATGGCTCATAGAAAAAGTCTTAGGAACTTGAACAGTCGCTCATGGGCTGCTGGGCTGGCATGATCTGGGCATTCCTTTGTGGTGTAGTGGCTGGGACTCCATGACTGTCACTGCGGGGGCCTGGGTTCGATCCCTGGTCGGGAACTAAAGATCCTGCAAGCCTTGTGATGTGGCCAAAAAGAAAGCTCAGGTATGTGGAGCAAAAGGCTGAAAAAAATTTCCCCACATACATTATAAATGCTTTTTCCTCGAGGCAGTTCCTCCTGACGTTTAAGATATTTGTCTGGCCAAATTTTTCTTGAATATCTGCCTAGGTGATTCCATTAACCCTGTGATTTCTGGCAGAAATTCCTGGTTACCCTAAAGGTTCCTTCTCTCCTTTCTCAGTAATTTAGATGCCACCCAGGAAAAGTTTGGCAGCTTCCTTTCCATTTAAGGATGGGCGTGCGATATTAGCAGTAGTGATGCATGCATTTCCAGGAAATAATCTGGCTGGGATATAGGAACATGGCTGGTGCTCCAGCAGTTGCTTAGCCATGAAACTCCTGATCCCTGTTCTGGGGCAGGTCACAGCCCACTCTGAGCCTTAGTTTTTCCTGTATAAAGTGGAAATAGTGATCCCTTAGGTCTTAGGTGGGGGGCTTCAGATGAGCTAGAGGTTGAGAGGCCAGCAATGTCAGGTGGGAGAATATACCACCAGGAAAGTGGAAGGCCAGGGAGGGCCCCACAAAGGCCCCTCATGCACGCCCATCCCCACCTTGAAGCTCTGCCAAAATTTCATCCACATAACAGCCTGGGAACCAGCTGGGGAATGGGGTCAATCTTACAGAGGAGGCCTTCAACCAAGTGATGAGTAAGCCCTCAGCTTGCTAACACACCTATTCATACACCCATCCTGCAGTCTGCTCATCATCGCGTAACCTTGTCCATTGACAGCCCCTACCACGTAACCACCCCTGGCAACTACCCCACAAAGCATGCATAGAGCAGGCTTCCAGAAGCTGGCTGGGGGTCTCGAGGACCACTGAGGCGAACCCTCAAGTCTCCAGTGTTGGTTGTGCCAGGACCAACCAGCACAAAGGCCCGGAGCTAGGGAGAAATGGGCCCTTTTGTGTGGGCCTGTGGAGCAAGATGGGCCACTTGGATTGCTGGCTCCCCTCAGTGGTCAGCTCAGGCCCAGGGACAAGTCTTTTCCCAGGCTCACACGGCCAACCCGAAGGTGGGCAGGAATCTGCACCCCACAGGCCCTTAGGTGCTGAGGCTCTCTAGGTCCCGCCCCCAGGCTTCTCCAGGTGCCTGGTGTCCCAGACTGGACAGGGCTGGGAGCCCTGGAGGAGAGCCGCACCTTCCTGACCCACCCCGCACCTCATTTCTGAGTCAGGCAAGGCAAACGGGCCCCAGGTGACCTGTGGTAGATCCTGAAACCCAGAGAGACTCGGAACCACAGGATCAGAATCTTCAGGACTTGGAATCAGGAGATTTTACAGAAAACGACAGCCACTGGTGGTAATAATGGTTTGCTTTTACTGAATGCAGGATGGGATGATCAGGGACATACCCAGCAGGTCATGCTGGAGCAGCCAGAACACCTCACAACCTCTCATCTCTGACCCCTGCCCTGTCTCCAGGGAGCCATAACACTGGGGATGCCCAGGCAGCAGCCAGGAGTGGTGGCAGAAGATATCCCCTCAGCACCCCGACGTCCTTGCCCCTTTTGCTTAGACCACTGCAGCTGGGCTCTCAGAGACTGCCCTGCTCCTCTCCCCCAACCAGGGGGAGTCCTCGGGTCCTGCCTGCCCTCCTCCTATCCCATAATTGGAATCATACAGTCAGGGAAGGCATAACTGCTTCCCGTCTCTCCTCCCTGCCCTCCTCCACACTTCCCCCCACCCCACAACCACCACCCAGCAGGGCTTCCAACTCTGAGCCTACCATCCAGGAAATCCACAACATGTTCTGAATCTACCCATTTTTCCCCACCCTCAACCCCTGCCATGGACCTGGTGGGTTTTTAAGAACCTGTGGTGATTTAGTCGCTAAGTCGTGCCCAACTCTTATGACACCAACTCTTATGACTGTAGCCTGCCAGGCTCTTCTGTCCATGGGATTTCCCAAGCAAGCATGCCGGAGTGGGTTGCCAGTTCCTTCTCCAGGGGTCTTCCCGACCCAGGGATCGAACCCGGGTCCTTGCTTTGCAGGTGGACTCTTCATCAACTGACCCATCAGGGAAACTAGGTCCCTCATTTGCTCCAGACTCCAATTGCTCCCACCCAGTGCCCTCAGAATAAAATCCAGACCCCTTCCAAGGCTCAAGGTCTACAGTGATCCTCCCTGTCCTGCTCTTTCCAACCTCAGAGCCCTACCCCCAGCTCTGCAAACCTGGCTCATTCTCTGCCTGCAGGGTCCCTCTCTGAGGCTTCACATTGTGTCTCCCACCTCCCTCCCCCAGGCTGTCTCCATCTCTGACCTTGCTTCACTCTTGTCATCTGTTAGCTTCTGAAATGGGTATTCATCTGCTGGCTTGATCAGAGCCCTGCGGCCACAAGCAGGGCATATCCACCTGCATCCTGTTGTGTGCCCAGTGGCTGGTGCAGGGCCCTGCACACAGTAGGTGCTTAATGAAAGGGACTCAGCCCAAGTGTTGTCTGCAGCCTGGACTCTCCTTCCACCAGGGTAGAAGAGAGGAGCTGGCAACGGACGATTCCCCACCACAAACCCCTTGGGGAGACAAGACAGCTTTTGCACGAACTTGCATCAATCTGCATATATTTGCATTTTCTTGCTTGACTTTGCGGGGAATCTTCCAGCTTTTCCCTTTCCCAACAGGTTTTTGAGGAGGATGCAGCAGAGAAGGGAAGGGAGGAGGAACATTGTGTCCTCCACACCCTTCTGGCAAAGGCGAAGGGTGTTTAGTTCAGTCACTCAGTCATGTCGAACCCTTTGTGACCCCATGAACCGCAGCACTCCAGGCCTCCCTGTCCATCATCAACTGCCAGAGTTTACTCAAATTCATGTCCATTAAGTCGGTGATGCCATCCAACCATCTCATCCTCTGTCGTCCCCTTCTTCTCCCACCTTCAATCTTTCCCAGCATCAAGGTCTTTTCCAATGAGTCAGCTCTTTGCATCAGGTGGCCAAAGTATTGGAGTTTCAGCTTCAACATCAGTCCTTCCAATGAATATTCAGGACTGATTTCCTTTAGGATGGACTGGTTGAATCTCCTTGCAGTCCAAGGGACTCTTAACAGTCTTCTCCAACACCACAGTTCAAAAGCATCAATTCTTCGGTGCTCAGCTTTCTTTATAGTCCAACTCTCACATCCATACATGACCACTGGAAAAACCATAAGCCTTGACTAGATGGACCTTTGTTGGCAAAGTAACGTCTCTGCTTTTTAATATGCTAAGTTGGTCATAACTTTCCTTCCAAGGAGTAAGCGTCTTTTGATTTCATGGCTGCAGTCACCATCTGCAGTGATTTTGGAGCCCCCCAAAATAACTCTGTCACTGCTTCCACTGTTTCCCCATCTATTTGCTATGAAGTGATGGGACCAGATGCCATGATCTTAGTTTTCTGAATGTTGAGCTTTAAGCCAACTTTTTCACTCTCCTCTTTTACTTCCATCAAGAGGCTCTTTAGTTCTTCTTTGCTTTCTGCCATAAAGCGAAGGGTGCATCCCAGCAGACAACAGATGGCCGTGTGGAGCCACAGCATCGCATCTCCTGGGAGGGATAGGTCGGCTCTGCAGCCCTCCGTGGAGATAGAATAAGACAGCCCCGGGTCAAACCAGAGCCTGCCTGGTGGTCACTGGACCCAGCTTGGGTGATGTGTGTAGGCCAGAGGAGGCCACCAGGGGGTAGCAGAGGCCAAGGAGGGTCCCAGTGCCCTAGGACAGATTCTCAGATCCCCCCACCCCCGCTTATGGAGGAGGGAATCCAGCTTTTGCCGGTCCAGCTAGGACTCGAACCCAGTGGTCAGAACCTCCAGATGACAAAGTGTGGGTTTCTTGAGGGCATGACCCAAAACAAGGGACTCCCCCTTCCTCTGTACCTCTGATCTCATTTGTGGGACATGCCAGACACTACTTCCCCAGGTAGTCATGTCCTTCCATTTTTGGGGAACATGGTCATAGACAGCCCCTCTGCCATGACTGCCACTTTACACTTAATGTCTGGCACAGCGTAGACTCTCAATGCATGTTTGGTGAAGGAACCAATGAATACATGAAGAAATGAATGAATGAGGTACTTGTTCTGTGCCAGGCTTGTGTTATACAGGTTCAGTTTGTTCCTCTGAGGCAAGGGCTGTTTTATGCCCATTTACAGATGGGGAAACTGAGGCCCAGAGAGACGCAAAGTCTCTCTCAAATATGGATGGCATTCAGGACTTGAAGGAACCTGTTGCCTTCCACTCAACTTAGCCTGAGGGCCGGGTTTGGTGATGCCCTCCTGCTAGGCTCTAGAGAAATGGAGAGGGTCAAAGTGCCAATTGAGGCAGGGGTTCAAGCAGAGAAAATTTTCCCTATGGGACCCTGAAACCTTGAAAGTAACCCCAGTTCTGTGGGTGAGTGAGCTCCCCTTAGCTCAGGGTACAAAAGCACAACGGGAATCTGAATGCTGGGCCACTGCTCCCAGCTGTGTGGCCTTGGGTGAGTGACATGCCAACTTTGAACCTGTTTCCCCACCTGTCCAAGGGAGACATTAAGAGTTTATGGTCAGCGGAAAGTGCCCCACAAAGCAGGGGGGAAGGGGGCATTTGGGAGCCTTCCCCCAACCCCCAGCCGCCACCTAAGTGTCCTGTCCTGGCCCATCTGACGGAGTGCAGGGCGGAAAGGGTGCGGGTCCTGCCCGCCCCAGGTCTGGGGGCGGAGTCTCGGCGACCCGGAGCCCAATAAATCCGCGGCCCGCCGCCGCCGGGAGCTGCCCCTTTAAGCCCCAACGAGACATCCTGCTGCCAGCCCTGAGCACAGCTCCCAAGGACTGGGACAGACGTCCGGGCGGGGGACGTACCGCTTGCACTGGGCGCCTGGACGGAGCGAGAGGCCAGGTGGACGGACAGACAGACGCGAAGACGAAGAGGGGTGACAGGGAGGCAGACGAGCTGCAGTGAGGAGCCACAGTTTTCTCGCCCAGGGAGCCCCGGGCCGTGGGGGCACCAAAGGGGACAGGCGCGCGGTGTCGCTGCCGCCGCTGAGCATCCTGCTACCTGCGCGCTGTCTTGCCTCCTCGGCCGCTGCCAACTTCCCTCAGCCGAGACACGAGGGGTGGCTGGAAGGGGCCGATGACGCGCCTGTCCCCTCCCGCGCATCTCATGGCCACCGTCGAGGCAAAGGAGCGGGCCACGTTCGGAGCTTGGGACTACGGGGTCTTCGCCCTTATGCTCCTGGTGTCTACCGGCATCGGGCTGTGGGTCGGGGTAGCGCGAGGCGGGCAGCGCAGCGCCGAGGACTTCTTCACCGGGGGTCGGCGCCTGTCCGCCCTGCCGGTGGGCCTCTCGCTGGCCGCCAGCTTCATGTCGGCGGTGCAGGTGCTGGGGGTGCCAGCCGAGGCCTACCGCTACGGCCTCAAGTTCCTCTGGATGTGCCTGGGACAGCTGCTCAACTCTCTGCTCACTGCCCTGCTCTTCCTGCCGGTCTTCTACCGCCTGGGCCTCACCAGCACCTACGAGGTACTGGGCAGGGGCCCGGAGGGCCTGAGGACCTGCCTGGCTGGGAACGCGGGGGCGCGGCAGGGGAGGCCCTAAGGCTCTGAACCGTGGTGCAGGCGGGCTCTCCAGTGCTGTAACTGGGGAGCCTTCGAGATGGACAGGTGGGGAGGGTTCTGGGAAGAAGCCGCAGGCAGTGAGGCCGGGGCAGGAAGGAGGAAGAGGAGCCGGCGTCCTGGTTCTCTTGGGTGGAAACTCGCTCAGGGCGGAGCCAGGCTCGGCCAGGGGCGCGCTCACACGTGGACAGGCACACACCTGCCCCCCAGCCCTCAAGCCTGGGCTTGCGTCCACCCGAGTGACTGCCTGGCGGCAGGCTCCGGATTCGAAATCCGACTTCCCCGCAGCTTGCTTCCTACCTTCCTCAAGGGTTTGCCTCTCCGCCTGGGTTGCCCAAGACTTGCTCCGGGGCAGTGAGCACGAAGATTAATATCTTGACCGGTCGTACAGTAGACAGCCAGTCACAGGCACTGTTTTTATCTTGCGAAAGTTGACTCGGAGCGGCGGCAGCCCCGGGGAAACGATCAGACTTGAGTGGGAGCGTGTGGGACCAATGTGTGCACGCTTGATGGTGCAGTCCTACGGGCACACGCCTTATGCACAGGCGCGGGGATGGCGAGTGTGCACAAGTGTGTGCAGATAGATTGGAAAGGGTGCTTGGAAGGAGCCCTCCTCCCCCCTCTCCCCCGTGGGCAAGAGTGTGGAGTTGGCCTCCGATGGGCGGGCAGAAGCCAAGAGTGCGGATGAAGGACCCAGAAGCCTCGGGTCCCTGAATGGGGACTCTCCAGCTGACCACGAACCCTTGGCTTCTCCTTGTAGTACCTGGAGATGCGCTTCAGCCGCGCTGTGCGGCTCTGCGGGACTCTACAGTACCTGGTGGCTACAGTGAGTGGCCTCGCCCCGCGCTCGCCCCCAGGGTCCAGCTCCGGTCAAATATCGGACGGTCACGCCCACAACCCCGCTCCCACCCCTCACGTCCCCACTCCCACTCTGCAAAGCCTTGTCCAGGCCCCGCCCACAATCCTTCTGGCCCCGCCCCAGGAGGCTCTATTTGCAAGTCTGGCCCGCTGGCCTCTCACAGACCTCCTACCTGACCCCACCCCGATCCCGCGTGGCCCGGTCCATCTGCCCTCAGTCAAGCGCCCCAACCGGCCTCCTCCCCCTAGCTCCTTCCTAACACCCTCTTCGCACAGGTGCCCCCCAACCTCCCTTCCCTTGCCCTCCATCTGCAGATGCTGTACACCGGCATAGTGATCTACGCCCCAGCGCTCATCCTGAACCAAGGTTTGAATGGGCGGGGATGGGGAGGGGTGGTGGTGGGAAGGACCAAAGGCTTAGAGACTTGCCTGGGCGAGGGGAGGGACAGCTCTAGGAGAGAAGAATCCTATTTGACTCCCCAAAAGGTCCCAGGACAGTGAAAGCCAAGCTTTCTGCCTGCAAATTGACCTAACAGGAGGGTCTCCTTGCAGTGACAGGGCTGGACATCTGGGCATCGCTCTTGTCTACCGGAGTCATCTGCACCTTCTACACTACTGTGGTGAATGTCCCCCTACCCCCACCCCACGTGGGGCTGCATGCGCCCTGAGTGGGAGAGACCCCGGGCAGGCCCATTCACTTCCCTCCCTTCCCTTCTCCAGAGGAAGACTGTGTCCCGACTGGGCCTACTTCCTCATCTTTATTATGAAAGGTGATTTGAAAGGCTTATTGCTGAAAGACCAAGGATATGGCATGGCTGGATCCAGGGGCTACAACAGAGCCCTCTGTGTTCTCTCCCATCTGTTAAGAACCTCATTAGCTCTGGGCTTCCAACTCTTTGGGCTTCATTCTAGCAGAAAGTGAGTTCCTGTTTCAGTATGGACTGACTGAAGTCCCAGGAGGGTTCTGTCTGGCTGACAGTAAAGGATGAGCCATTCGCAGAGGTTTGGGGAGCTAGGATGTTCTGTTGGCTATTCCTGGAGTTGGGAGCAGGATTAGCTTCACCTGAATGACCTGGAAGTGCGAAAGGGGCTTCTCCAAAGAAAACCGAGGAGCTGCCAAGGGAAGGCAAAGATGTGAAGGCTGGATGGGTAAAAACAACAGCTAATAATAACAGTAGTAGTAATAGTGATAATAGTAGCAGCCATCATTCACTGAACACTTGTATGTGCCAGATGCTCTTCCAAATATTTTCCTTGTATTAACTAATTTATTCCTTGCAATGATACCCTGAAGAAGGCACTATTATTAACCCCATTTTACAGACGAGGAAACTGAGGCAGAGAAGACCATTGGTCCCAGACGTTACTGGAGGCCAGGCCAAATCCCCGCCAGGTCCCTTGCCTGACTCCTCCTCCCTCCCAGCTCTGCTCTGTTCTACAGGCCGCAGACAGATCCCATCTGACCCCCTATCTCCCTCTCTGTCACACCTTGCAGGGCGGCATGAAGGCTGTGATCTGGACCGACGTTTTTCAGGTCTTAGTGATGCTGAGTGGTTTCTGGGTTGTCCTGGCTCGTGGTACTGTGCTCGTGGGTGGACCTGGGCAAGTACTCGAGCTTGCCAAGAACCACTCCCGGATCAACCTGATGGAGTACGTGAAAATGTAGAGGAAGATATGGCACAGTGATGGAGCTGGCATCTCTGCCCTGGGAGAAGCCAGCCAATGCTGCCTCCCCCAGGAAGCCCTTCCTGCTCCCCTCCCCAGACAGAAAACCTAGCCAAAACCCTGGCTTCCCCTCTCTGGGAATTGAAGGCTGAGATCCCAGTTAGGCACAGAAAAAAAAAATGTTTCTTGGATACATGTGGATGACTCAATAAACCCATGAACTTTTAAACTGGCAAACTCCTGTTCACACTTCAAAATCTAGCCCCAAATGTCCCTTTAAGACCCATCAGGTCCAGAATAGGCATCTGGGGCCACTTGGGAGGGAGAAGTCAGTATAGCATACCCACATGGCTGACTTGCCCCATCCTCATCCAGCTTTGACCTGGACCCAAGGAGCCGCTACACATTCTGGACTTTTGTTGTGGGTGGCACGCTGGTGTGGCTCTCAATGTACGGGGTGAACCAAGCACAGGTGCAGCGCTACGTGGCCTGCCGCACGGAGAAGCAAGCCAAGCTGTGAGTATTTGGCAGGGTGCCTCTGGGACGTGCCGGCCCCTCCCTCCAGCCCTGCGACCACCTCTCCCCTCCAGGGCCGTGCTCATCAACCAGCTGGGCCTGTTCCTGATCGTGTCCAGCGCTGCTGCCTGCGGCATCGTCATGTTCACATTCTACCTTGACTGTGACCCTCTCCTGGTGGGGCGCATCTCTGCCCCAGACCAGGTGAGTCTGCTCCAGGCTCCTAGGCCCCTCCTAGGAGAGATACCTCCTAGGGCCCCTCCTAGGATACCCATCCCTACTGTGAGCCTCTGGGTGAGTCTCTGGGGGTGAAGGTGGAAAAGTATTCCTAGTGGAGAGAGAGTCTGTGCAAATGTCCAGAGGCAGGAAAGAACTCAACACAGGAGGATCTGGGAGGTGATGCAATGTTATGGGGGAGGGGAGGGGCATTTCAGACTCCCTGAGGGATATCAAGGAGACGATGGGACCACAGTTCAGCATGAAATGATGACACTATCAATAACGACCAGCTCTCATGTCCCAAGTTCCTACACTGTGCCTCATGCCCCTTCACAAGCAGTTAGTTTCCCATCAAAATCTTTCAACATGTGATGAGGCCAAGACTGCCATGGCCCCTGATTTACAGATGAGGAAACTGAGGCAGGAGATCAGAAGTAAAGCCATTGCCTGAGGTCCACAGGCAAGTCAGGGGTAGCACCAAGGCCAGGACCCAGACGTGCTCACTCTTGAGGGAGCTCTGACCATGGGGTTCAGAGTCCACGGGGTCGGATCCCAGACTGCCTGTGTAACCTCAAGCAAGGAGTGACCCTCTTTGGCCTCACTGGCTTCATTAGTAAAGTGGGAATGACCCAGGATCGCAGAGTCCGTCAACAAACACACGCTGAGTGCCCACTGTGAGTCTGGTCTGTACGGGTGTTGGGAATGCGCAGTGTGAGGACAGATAGATGCCCTCACCCTTGGGGCATTGCTGTCCTGGAGGTTGACCCCTGACTCCCTTCAGTACATGCCCCTGCTGGTGTTGGACATCTTTGAGGACCTGCCTGGAGTCCCTGGGCTCTTTCTGGCCTGTGCCTACAGTGGCACCCTCAGGTGAGTGACCCTGTTCTCTCGGCCACATCTGAGCCCCTGGGGCCTCGTTGTAATGTTCTGAGCGTGTCCAGAGTATACTGCTCAGTCCCCAGTAAGTGGGGTCCAGTGGAAGGCATACCCTGGGCACAAGGACCCCAGATCCGGGATCTTTACCCATTATTGCCCACCAGGGTTACACTTGATTCCTTTCCCTTTCTTCTTTCTGTTCTCCCTCCCTCAAACAAATGTTTGTTGAGTGCCTATGGGGCAGGTACTGCTGTTCTGAATACTGGGGCACAGCTGTGACCGAGCGGTCCCCCACTTCTGCCCTCAAGGGCCTCACGCTCTGGCAGTTTCAGGTCTCCTCTGACTTCTGGTCCCATCGCTGCTCCTGCTGTGACCAGAGTCTATGTGGCTCTTCTCTGCACCCCGTCAGTGCTTTGTAATGAGACCTTGTGTCATTCATGTCCTTGGTCATGGGTGTCCTTGCTCCCGTGAGGGTATCTCCGGTCTGCGGGAGAGTGGGGAGGCAGACCTCTCCTCTTCTCTTGAGGGATTCTGTTCCCCAGGCTTCTGCCCTTGGGCTGGGCTGGGTCCTGGCAGGCCAGTTGGTGTGGGTAGCTGGGGGCCTCCTCCAGGTAAGCCCTGGGGGCAAGAGGTCGCCAGTCCCTGAGGACACCCCCATCCTTTGTACTCCCCTCCTCCAGCACTGCGTCCACCAGCATCAACGCCATGGCTGCCGTCACTGTGGAGGACCTCATCAAACCTCGGCTGCCGAGCCTGAGCCCTCGGAGACTGGTCATCATCTCCAAGGGGCTCTGTGAGTTGGGGGGACCTGGGTGGGGGGCTGGGGCAGCCTCCCCCCACTGACAGAGCCCTTCCCATCCGCTACAGCACTCATCTACGGCTCAGCTTGTCTCACCGTGGCGGCTCTGTCGTCCCTGCTGGGGGGCGGTGTCCTCCAGGTAAGTACCCAACCCCCTCCAATCTTCCCAAGAGGTGAGGCATCGTCCTCTTTGAGACTCAGAGAAGGTTATACATGTCAATGGCAGAAATGAGTTCTGACACACCACCAGCAGGATGGCCACCGCCTGGCCTGAAACAGGGAGGCTGGGAGGGGGGAGTAGTGACCTGGGGGCAAGAAGGGCCTCCTCCTGGCATGGTCATGGAACCAGATTTGTCAAGAGAGCGAATCTGCATCTTTGGGAGAGAGATAAGAATAGGGCATCCCTTCCCCTTTAGAGAAAATGAGGCATAGAGCAGTCTCAAGACCACCAGTGGAGTTCCCAGGGTCTTCCTTTCCCAGCGGGTAAACTGAGGCTAGGAAAGGTGGGACGACTCTGCCTTCAGTCGCCCTCCCACCCACTCTCCCAGGGCTCCTTCACCGTCATGGGAGTCATCAGCGGCCCCCTCCTCGGAGCCTTCATCCTGGGGATGTTCGTCCCCACCTGCAATACACCGGTGAGCACTAATACGCGGGCGAGGGACTAGGAGTGCGAGTGGGTCAACATCGACCGCCGCTGACACTGGGTCCCTCACCAGGGCGTCCTGTCCGGGCTGGCAGTGGGCTTGGCGCTGTCGCTGTGGGTGGCCGTGGGCGCCACTCTGTATCCGCCTAGCGCGCAGTCCATGGGGGTCCTTCCGTCGTCAGCGTCCGGCTGTGCTGTGCCCTCAGCCAACGCCTCTGGTCTCCTGGACCCTCTTCTCACTGCCAACGCCTCCAGCAGGGTCTCCAGGTAAACTCTGAGCGGGGAAGCGTGGCCAGAGAGAGTGTGGTTGCGGAGGGATCCTGAAGCTGAGTGCCTACTGCGAAGGAGCAGGTGCGGGGCGGGGCTTGCAGGGCATTCGCCGCAGCAGGAGGAGAAAGTGCAAGTCTCTGAGGCCAGCGTTCTGTGTAGTGCATTCCAACTATGGTGAGGTTAGAGTGGATTTAATGGCAGAAGAAAGGATAGGAGATGAGGTTCAACCAGAGAAATTGGATTCTTTTTCAACTGTGATATCATTTACAGACCATAAAAGTAGCCATTTAACAGCGGTTTTTAGTATATTCACCAGGCTATCCAATCATCACCACTAGCTCAAGAACATTTTCATTACCTCAAAAACAAAAAAGACGAAAGCCCAAAACCCTATACAATTTAGCAGTCACTGCCCATTTCCACCTCCCTCTAGCCCCTGACTTCCCTGGAGGCTCAGATGGTAAAGAACCCACCTGCAATGTGGAAGACCTGGGTTCGATCCCTGGGTTGGGAAGATCCTCTGGAGAAGGGAATGGCTACCTACTCCAGTATTCTGGCCTGGAGAATTCTATGAACTATATAATCCACAGGGTCACAAATGGTGGGACAGGACTGAGCGACTTTCACTTCTAGCCCCAGGCAACCACTAATCTACTTTCTGTCACTGTAGCCTTGCCTGCTGAGGACATTTCGTATAAATGGAATTGTGCACCGTATAACCTGTTGTGCCCAGCTTCCTTCACTCAGAATGATGTTTTTAAGGGTTGTCCACGAGTGTGTCTCCGTGCTTCATTCTTTTATGACCTCATAGTATTTCACTGGAGGGATGGACCAGTTTGGTTTATCCTTCATCAGTTGATGGACATTTGGGTAGTTTCTACTTTTTGGTGATTGTGACTAGTGCTGCTATGAACATTTGTGTACAAGTGCTGGTATGGACATATATTTTCTTTTTTCTTGGTATATACTTAGGAGTAGAATTGCTGACTCATATGGTAATTCTATATTTAGCTTTTAAGAAGCCACCAGATTATTTTGCATAGCCGCTGCATCATTTTACATTCCTACCAGAAATATATAAAGATTCCAACTTCTCCACATCCTTGCCAATACTTATTATTATCCCCTTCTTTCCTCTGAGTTCTAACCATCCTACTGGGTATGAGATAATACTCATTGTGGTTTTGATTTGCATTTCCCCAGTGACTAATGATGTCGACAGTCTTTGCATGTGCCTGTTGGCCGTACTTATATCTTCTTTGGACAAATATCTTCTCAAATCCCTTGCTCATTTTTAAATCGGGTCATTTGTCTTTTCATATTGAGTTCTAATTTATATGTTCTTTATATTCTTGATATTAGATCTTTATCAGATATATGATTTGCAAATGACTTCTCCCATTCTAGGGTTATCTTTTCATTCTGTGGACAGTATCCTTTGACACATAAAAGTTTTCCATTTGGATAAAGTCCAATTTATCCTTTTTTTTTTTTCTTTTTTACTGGAGTGGGTTTCCATTTCCTGCTCCAGGGGATCTTCCTGACCCAGGGATCAAACCTGCTTCTCCTGCATTGGCAGGTGGGTTCTTTACCACTGAGCCACCTGGGAAGTCCCTCTATGTTTGTTTTGTTTGGCCATGCTGTGCTGCTTGCAAGATCTTAGTTCCCTGACTAGGGGTTAGAGACAAGCCCTCAGTAGTTAAAGCGTGGAATCCTAACCACTAGACCATCTGGGAATTACCTCTGTTTTCTTTGGCTGCTATGAGCTTTTGGTGTCATATCTAAGAAAATATTGCCAAACCCATGGTCATAAAGATTCATACCTGTTTTCTTCTTAGAGCTTAATGTGGTGTGATTCTGAGGGTGATAAGCAGAAGCAGGAGGCAACCTGAGTTACATTGTATTTGTATGTGCTCAGTCATGTCCAACTCTTTGCAACTGTAGTGGACTGTAGTGTGCCATGGAATTCTCCCGGCAGGAATCCTGGAGTGGGTTGCCATTTTCTCCGCCAGGGGATCCTGACCTAGGGATGAAACCCACGTCTCTTGCACCTCCTGCACTGGCTGGCAGATTCTTTACTGCGCCACCTAGGAAGCCCTCAGTTACGTTTTAGTAATGTTCCTCTGCTCAAGTAGACATTGCCTGAAGGTGCTGGTGGGACAGCAAGAAGGAAGAAGAATTGGCATACATCCAGACAAGCAATCATGAAGGACTGGGCTGGGTTGTGAGAGTGTAGACAGGAGGAAGCAAATGAAATGGATTTTAGATTCATTCTCATCTCTCTCTCTCTCTTAGCTTGGAAATGGAGCCTGATCAGCAAACGTTAGCTGACAACTTCTATGCCATTTCCTATCTCTATTATGGTGCCTTGGGCACACTGTGCACTGTCCTATGTGGAGCCCTTATCAGCTGCCTGACGGGTAAGGAGGGCATATGGCATCCTCAGAGGTCACCCTGTCCACCTTCTGCCTCTAGGACCCGCAGGGAGGGGAAGGAGGACCGTTCTGTCAGTCAAGCGGCCACTGTATACTAGCCTCATCTGCACCCTTTTGCTGCATCACCTTCATGGCACCCTCCACCTTGTGGGACTTGTCCTATTTTGCAAAGGCAGAAACTGAGGCATCCCCTCTCCACCTCTCTATTCCCTCTTCAGCTCCAAAGATAAAGTCTTTGCTGGAGGACGTGGGATGGTGGGGGAGGGGGTCACAAGACGCTGTCCTTGGTGCTGAAATATCTTTTCCCCAAAGTCTTGGCAACTCCACTTCCTTCTAGGAACTCTGAATCCCATGAAGTAGTGGAAAGAGATTAAAAGAAATCAATAGTGATAAGAGTACCTATTCTCTCTTCCCGAGCCTCAGACTTTCCATTCACCAGGGCTCTACTGGGTCCTTCTCCAATTCTGGCAATATTCTAGACCCTGGGGACACAGCAGCAAATGGAGTCATGTGCTGGGCCCTCCCGGCCATCCACTGTTGTCTATTACAACCTCTCACTGTGTGGATGAGAAAGTGAGGCCCAGAGAGGGACAGAGACTTGCCAGTGTCCCCACAATGGGTTACTGTCAGATCTGGGTTTAAAAGCCGTCAGAGATCTCCCTTTTCCTCCCCAGGGCTTGGTCTCCAGTTTTCCCGCCACCCTCACTAAATAACTCCATTTTCTCTCTGCCCCCTCAGGCCCCACCAAGCGCAGTGCCCTGGGTCCTGGTCTGCTCTGGTGGGACCTCATGCGGCAGACAGCATCAGTGGCCCCCAAGGAAGAGGTGGCCACCTTGGATGACGGTTTGATGAAGGTCAGTCTCAGGGTTGGGATCCCAGAGCAGGGGGAGGGGCAGTGAAGTGGCTTCAGGTGCTCTGTGTGTGACCTTAACTCAAGGAAGTGACATGGTGAGTCACCGTCTTCGTCTTTCTCAACTTCTCCTTACAGCCAGTGGAAAGGCTCAGCTGGGAGCTAGTGCGTCTTCAACGCTTTCTATTACTTACTTTAACAAGGACTGAGCAGACTTTCATACTGTTCATTTTCATTCTATCTGTTTTTACAACTACCTCCAGTCTATGGCAAGTGAAACTGGTTTGCCTTTCAGTTATTGATATAAAGTCTCTTCTGAAAATAAAATTGCTTAAATCAAAAGTGAGTCAACTTAGAAAAAATTTTACGTAAGAGGCATGACAGGGGGTAGACCAACATTGACCAGAGCCGTGTGGTTGCTATGGGAATGCCCTGAGTTTAGGAAACACTGTCCCTGGGGGGGGTCTGATCCAGGTCTGCTCCTGCTTTGGATTCCTTGTTTCATCCCCTTATTTTCTAAGCACTTGTTGTGTACCCAGACATGCTCTGGCAGGAGCAGAAGAAAGCTAAATCAAGAAAGGAATAGGGTCTAAGCAGGTGGTGAGTATCAGGAAGAAAATAAAACAGGATATGGTGATGGGGGTGGCCTCTTGGATAAGGTGACATTATTAATGTCCAGAATGAGAAGGAGACAATTACTGGGAAATCTGAGGGAAGGGCATTCTTGGTGGAGGGCACAGCAGGTGCAAAGGCCCTGAGGTCAGAGCAGACTCAATGGTGAGGGCAGGGATTTGGGATTTGAAGTGTTTTAAAGCTTCCTCCAGCTGCTGTGGGGAAATAATTTGTTTTCTTGAAGAATAGGTAGAGTCAGAGAAAGGAGAGGTACAGGCACCCATGGACGCATGGATGGGCTGGACCGTAGGTGACATGGCCATAGGGGAGAGAAGTGGATGGAGGTTTTGGAGGCAGAAGGTACAGGACTTGCCAAGGTGACATTGTGCGACTCTTCCCAGGCTCTGTCCTCCCAGGTCTTCTGTCCCCATCTGGAGAATATCTGAACTGACATAGCAGAAGGGGGGTCTCTGACAGGGACTTTCTTCTCTCCTTCCTCCAGGGTGCTGAGGAGTTGCCCCCTGGAGCCAAGAGGCCTTCTGACTTTCTGCCCACTGATGAGGACCATCTGCTTTACCTGGGTCAGAAGGAGGTGAATGGAGCTGGTTCCAGGACACCAGGCAGTGAACACGACAAAGGTCTTGACCTGCAGGAGACAGACCTCTGAACCAGTTGAGGACTGGCCACCTGGGATAGGACCTCAGGGGGCCCATCCCAGGCCATGGGCCAATGGCCCTGGGCTCTGATTGGTTAGGTCACATCATATGCAAACAAACTTGGGGCTGCACAACCCCGCCCTAAGGGAAGAGGTGAAGCCCCACCTCCAAAAGATTGTCTGATCTTGCTTCTTGCTTCCAGCCAGCCCTGAGTCTTAGATGCTATATCCCTGCCCATTCTCCCAAGACAGCCAGAGTTTTCTCTACCTATAAGAGAAAGAGGTTGGAGTCCCCTCTGGACAACATAGGAACCCCCCCAGGCCCAACATTGGGGTCTGAGAAAGACCCCAGGTCTTCCCTGGGAGATATCTGAACATTAGCAATGATTTTGGAGGTCCTCAGGCCCAAATTCATGTAACCCACTTCACAGACAGCACAGTTGAGGCCTGCAAAGGGCCACTGACTCAGCCAAGGTCACAGAACAAAACAGAGACTCATTGAGAGCTGGAGATCAACTCCCCCTCCTTCATCTCCTCCTTGTTTTCCTCCCTTTGGCCTCTGATCTTGGGAGCAGAGAGACAGGAGAAAGGAGAAATAAGGTTGTCAGCCTTCCTCCTGTGCCTGGACACTTTTACCCATCTCATCCATTAAGGACCATGGACCAACTTTACAGAGGAAGAAACTGAGGCTCAGCAAGTCCAGTCAGGGAAGGGACAGGCCTGGGTGCTGCGTGATACTGAGGCTCCATTGATGACATGTCACTGGTGTACAGAGTAAGATGGGCCAGGCGAGCTCATGTACCAGAGACGTGTCTGACCGTCTGACCCTCGGTTGGACTCTTTGTCCACACACATCAAATAAATGGATGCTTGATGTTCTGTCCTCTCTGAAAAATCATTCTGGCTGTTACCTTAATCTCCACAGTCAGATCTGAGTGCAAATCTCTGTATCTCTTGCCCCAAGCCTGCGAAGAATAAACCTGGGTCTTTAAAAGCATCAGAGCAAGGTGATCACTCTTGTAGCAGGGTGCATTATACTGTCCTTCCAGACACATAGCTCCCTCTCCCCTCACTCACTCCAGAAGCCTCCCCTCCTCACTTCCCTTTTCACCCCAGCCGTGCATCAGCTGCTAGGGTTTCTGAGAGCTGTCTGTACACACCTCTATCCATGCATCTGACATGGTTCCCATGGCCTCCAGGGAACTATGCTCTGCTCACTTAGAAGTTGAGGCCGCTCTACCAGGTTCAGTATGTACCCTCAAAATTCATATCTACCTGGAAACTCAGAATGGGAACTCCATCGAAAATAGGGTCTTGGCAGGTATCCTTAATCGAATTAAGATAAGGTCATACTGGATTGGGATGGGCCCTGAATCCATGACTGTGTCCTTATTAGAAGAGGAGAAAAGACAGACATGCAGGGAGAAAATCATGAGGACACAGAGGCAGAGATTAATGTACCTACAAGCCAAAGGATGCCAAGGGTTGCTGGAGCCACCAGAAGCTGGGAGAGGGGTGTGGGAGCGATTCCCTCTTAGAGCCTTCAGAAGAAGCATGGCCCTGCCAACATCTTGATTTCACACTTCAGGCTTCCAGTACTGCTTAAAAAAAAAACAGTTTCTATTTTTTAAGTTGTGGCAGCCTGAGGAAATGAATACACCCTTCCTGATCTCTCAGAGGCCTGAAACTCTCTGCAGGCTGTTTTATGGACACCTTTAGATTTGGACTTAAAAGTAACCATTACAAATTTTGAATCCATGACTGAATAAAGTGGGACAGACTTTGGGCTCATTGATGGTCTTTCCTCAAAGCAGAGCCTAGATTTGGGGAGGGGCAGTGGCTGGAGCTAAGGCTGCCTAGCGCAGGCAGAACAAGCTGATCTGGCTGCTGTTTTAGACATCCAGCCATGTTGTCCTGGGTATCCGTAGTTCATCTCTTAGTATTGCCGAAAAATACTCCACTGTGTGGATGGACCACAGTTTGTTCACTCATTCACTCACGTTCATATTACTTCCAGCTTTTGGCTATAGTAAATAAAGTTGCTGCTAAGAACATTACTGTACAAGTTTTCTAACATACACTTGGATTTCTCTCGGGTCACTTCCTAAGAATGAAATGGCTGGGTCCAATGGTAGGTGTATGTTTATTTAAGAAACTGTTGGGAATTCCTTGGTGGCTCAGTGGTAAAAAAAAAATCAGCTGCCAGTGCAGGAGACGCGAGTTTGCTCCCTGGCCTGGGAAGATTCCATGTGCCATGGGGTGACTAAGCCCGTTCACCACAGCTAGTGAAGCCAGCTATCCTAGAGCCGGAGCTCTGCAACAAGAGACGCCACCGCAAGGAGAAGCCCGCGCTCCGCAACCAAGAGTGGCCGCTGCGCGCCACGATTAGAGGAAGCCCAGGCGCAGGAACAAAGACCCAGCGCAGCCAACAAAGAAATCCATTTTGTAAACTGTCAAACTGTTTTCCAAAGTTGTGGATTCATTTTACATCACAAACAAATGTATGAGTTTCAACTGCTCAGAATACTTGACAGAACTTACTGTGGTCCGTCCTTCTAATTTTGCCCATTCCAGTGGCTGTGAGGTAGTATTTCACAGTGGTGTTGATCTATATTTCTCTGATAACCGAAGATGTTGAACATCTTTTCGCATGCTTGTTATTCATCCATGTAGTTTTGGCCAAGTGTTGTTCAAACTTTTGCCCAATTTTTTTTTCTTTTGCCCAACTTTCAGTTAGATTTTTTATTTTCTTATTGCTGCAAAAATTATTTTTATATTCTGTATACAAGCTCTTCACTGGTTATATTTTCTTCCAACTTGTGTCTTGCCTCTTCAGTTGCTTAAGATTGCCTTTGAAAGATAAGCATTGTAGCTTTGATTGACCAAAAGTTATCTTTTTTCCCCCCTTTTTCTCTTTGTAGCAAAATTTACACAAAAGTCATGATTTTAACCATTTTTAAGGGTATAGTTCAGTGGCATTAAGTATTAAGTATTCACATCATGTACAACCACCACCATCCATCTCTAGAACTTTTTACTGATCTGAAACTGAAACTCTCTGACCTTGAATATGAATTCCCCATTCTCCTCTCTGTCCAGCACTTGATAGCCACCAGTATATTCTCTCTGTCTATGAGTTTGACTATTCTAGTTCATTTAAGTGGAATCATATGTTATTTGGCCTTTTGTCTCTGGCTTATTTCATTTATAATAATGTCTTCAAGGTTCATTCATACTGTAGCAAGTGTCAGAATTTCCTTCCATTTAAAGGCTGATTAATATTCAATGGTATACATATATACATTTCCTTTATATATATATACACCATATACCATATTTTATTCATCCATTCACCCATCAGTAGACATCTGGCTTGTTTCCATCTTTTAGCTATTGTGAATAATACTGCTGTGACATTAATAACAAAGTATCTTGTCAATATTTGCTTTCATTTCTTTTGGGATTTTTACCCAGAAGTAGAGAACTGAGGGCTTCCCTGGTGGCTCATTGGTAAAGAATCTGCTTGCAATGCAAGAAACCCTAGTTCAATCCTTGGGTTAGGAAGATCCCCCGGAGAAGGAAATGGCAGCCCATTCTGGTACTCTTGCCTGGGAAATCCCATGGACAGAGGAGCCTGTTGGGCTACAGTCCATGGAGTCGCAAGAATCACACATGACTTAGCAGCTAAACCACCACCACCACCAGAAAACTGGATCATACTGTAGTTCTGTTTAATGTTTTTAATACAGTTTTCATGCCTATTTAAATCCTGTTTACATTCCCATCAAATATTAACACACATAAAAGGAGAAATTGCCAGTAACACAATAATAGTAAGGAATTCTAACACCCCACTTACATCACCTGACATGTCATCCATGTAGAAAATTAATACGAAAAATCAGCCTTTAGATATATGGAATCTAAAAAATAAAGCAAGTGAATGAGTATAACAAAACAGAAAGAGACTCATGTATATAGAAAACAAACTAGTGCTTACCAGTGGGGAGAGGGCAGGCGGGAAGGGTAAAATAGGAGTGCAGGATTAAGAGGTACAAACTAACATATATAAAATAAATAAGCTACAAGGATATGCCACAGGGATATAACCAATATTGTATAGCAACTCTAAACGGAGTATAATCTAAAAAAATTTTGAATCACCATGTTGTACATCTGAAACCAATATAATACTATAAACCAACCATACCTCAATAAGAAAAAAGGAAGTAATGCAACTGATTTGGGGGTTTTGGTTTATGTCCGGCAACGCTGTATTTTGAAACTCTGATGAATTCGTTTATGAGTTCCAACAGATTTTTTTACAGAATTTTCCATGTTTTCTACGTATGAGATCATGTCATCCGCCAAAAGAGATAATATTATTTCTTTTTCAATTTGGATGCCTTTCATTTCTTTTTTATGCCTAATTGCTTCGGCTAGAACTTCCAATACTATGTCGAAGAAAGTAGCAATAGCAGACATTCTTGTCTTAATTCTGATCTTAGAGAAAAAGCTTTCAGTCTATCACCGTTGAGTATGATGTGAGCTGTGGGTTTTTTGTATGTGGTCTTTATTATGCTAAAGTAGTTTCCTTCTATTCTTGGCTTGTTGAGTGTTTTTATAAAAAAAAAATTCTGATTTCTGTCAAAGGCTTTTTTCCCCTGCATCAATTGAGACAGTCATGTCATTTTTTTCCATTCATTAATGTGGGGTATTATACTAATACTTTCATATGTTGGACTATNAGAAAGTAGCAATAGCAGACATTCTGTCTTAATTCTGATCTTAGAGAAAAAACTTTCAGTCTATCACCGTTGAGTATGATGTGAGCTGTGGGTTTTTTGTATGTGGTCTTTATTATGCTAAAGTAGTTTCCTTCTATTCTTGGCTTGTTGAGTGTTTTTATAAAAAAAAAATTCTGATTTCTGTCAAAGGCTTTTTTCCCCTGCATCAATTGAGACAGTCATGTCATTTTTTTCCATTCATTAATGTGGGGTATTATACTAATACTTTCATATGTTGGACTATCTTTGTATTCCAAGAATAAACCTTGCTTGGTCATGGCGTTTAATTTTTATAGTGTGCTGCTGAAATCAGTTTGCTAGTATTTTGCTGAGAATTTTTACATCAGTGTTTATAAGAGATACTGGTCTATACTGTTCCTTTTCTATAATGTTGTCTTTGGTATCAAGGTACTGCTTTTTTTTTTTTTTTTTTAGTTTGATGCCTTTTGTGTTCAATCTATGAAATTTTTGCTTAATTTAAGATCACGAAGACCTTCTTCTTAATTTTCTTCTAGAAACTACATTTGTTTTGTTTTTTAAATAGTTATTTAAAATATTTTGGCTGCATTGGGCCTTAACTGTAGCAGGCGGGATCTTTTTGTGGTGTGAGGGGCTTAGTTGCCCCACAGCATGTGGGATCCTAGTTCTCCAACTAAGGATGGAACCCATGTCTCCTGCATTGGAAGGCAGATTCTTAACCAGTGGACTACGAGGGAAGTCCGTACATTGTTTTGAGTTAAAATTTTGTATGAAACGTTTTTCTATTTCTAACCCCAAGTGAACTACCTGGGCTTTTTGTTTGTTTGTTTAATCAAATGGCAAAAAAAAAAAAAAAAAAGTATGGGGTTATTTCTGGACTCTCTGTTATGACCCACTAGTGTACTTCTCCATCCCAGGGTTTTGCATCCTCAGCATTACTAATATACGGATCCTTCTCTGTGGCAAGGACTGTCCTGTTACATTGTAGGATACTCGGCAGCCTCCATGCCCTTGACTCACCAGGTGCTAGGAGCACATCATTACCGCCTAGTCGAGACAACTAAAAATGTCTCCAGACATTGCCCAATATCCCTGGTGGGGACAAAACCGCCCCCTGGGTGAGAGCCTCTGGTGTATGTCTGTACCAGTACCACCTGTCTTGATTACCAGAACTTTACAGTAAGCCCCAGCAGAGATCAGGGCCTCTGAGCCTTTGAATGACACTACTCAACCCTAGTCCAAAGAAATGGGCCAGTGGAGGAACACATCAGGGGTCAGAAAAGCCACTGACATTAAAGCGGATAAAAAGACAATCCAGGTGGCCATACTGAGAACCTGGAATCCAGGACATGGTACTTTTCTGTACATGGTACAGAAAACTAGGCAGGTGATAAAATGATCAGGGTGGGGCTGTCCAGGACTCCAGGTGACAGGAAGAAAAAGCAAGTTGCCCAGCGATATCAATAATCAGGCCTCACTTAGATTAAAAAAAGACAGAGTTTGTACCAGGATTTCTCAGCCTTGGCACAGTTGACATTTGGGGCTGAAGAATCCTATGGATTGTAGGGTGTTGAGCAGCACCTCTGGTCTAAACGCCAATAGCATTCTCCCCCCAACCCCTGGTCAACTGTGACAAAGATGTCTTCAGGCATTGCCAATGTCTGGGGGGAGCACAGAGTCATTCCTGGTTAAGCATGACTATTCTATTTCCCAAAGCCCCAAGATAATATATGTAAGGATTGCCTTTTCCATATCATATATTTTATTTTTAAAGTGATTACTATTTTTTTGGTTGCTCTTGGTCTTCTTTGCTCAGTTCAGTTCAGTTCAGTCACTCAGTCGTGTCCGACTCTTTGTGACCCCATGAATTGCCTCACGCCAGGCCTCCCTGTCCATCACCAACTCCCGGAGTTCACTCAAACTCATGTCCATGAAGTCGGTGATGCCATCCAGCCATCTCATCCTCTGTTGTCCCCTTCTCTTCCTGCCCCCAATCCCTCCCAGCATCAGGGTCTTTCCCAATGAGTCAGCTCTTTGCATCAGGTGGCCAAAGTATTAGAGTTTCAGCCTCAGCATCAATCCTTCCAATGAACACCCAGGACTGGTCTCCTTTAGGATGGACTGGTTGGATCTCCTTGCAGTCCAAGGGACTCTCAAGAGTCTTCTCCAACACCACAGCTCAAAAGCATCAGTTCTTTGGTGCTCAGCTTTCTTCACAGTCCAACTCTCACATCCATACATGGCCACTGGAAAAACCATAGGCTTGACTAGACTAGATGGACCTTTGTTGGCAAAGTAACATCTCTGCTTTTTAATATGCTACCTAGGTTGGTCATAACTTTCCTTCCAAGGAGTAAGCGTCTTTTAATTTCATGGCTACAGTCACCATCTGTGGTGATTTTGAAGCCCAAAAACATAAAGTCTGTCACTGTTTCCACTGTTTCCCCATCTATTTCCCATGAAGTGATGGGACCAGATGCCATGATCTTAGTTTTCTGAATGTTGAGCTTTAGGCCAACGTTTTCACTCTCCTCTTTCACTTTCATCAAGAGGCTCTTTAGTTCCTCTTCACTTTCTGCCATAAGGGTGGTGTCATCTGCATATCTGAGGTTATTGATATTTCTCCCGGAAATCTTGATTCCAGCTTGTGCTTCTTCCAGCGCAGCGTTTCTCATGTCGTACTCTTCTTTGCTACCTGAGGGCTTTTTCTTATTTCGGTGAGCAGGGGCTACTCGTTCTCGTAGTGCACACACTTCTCACTGTGGTGGCTTCTTTTGTTGCAGAGCATGGGCTCTAGGTACACACGCTTCAGTAGCTGCACCTCATGGACTTTAGTTGCCCAGGACATGTGGAATCTTCCTGACCAGGGATCGAACCTGAGTCCCCTGCATTGTCAGGAGGATCCTAATCTCCTGTACCACCAGGGAAGATCCAAAAGCGATTCGTTTTTATAATCAGAAGAATATTTTGAAACGCTTCACATTTGAGCATACACTACGGGCAAAGCAGTTTAGTTATGTTAGAAATATTGATGTTTGGGACTTCCCTGGTGGTCCAGTGATTAAGAATTCACCTTCCAATGTGAGAGACATGGGTTTGACCCCTGGTAGGGGAATAAAGCTCCCACATGCCACAAGGCAACTAAGTCTGTGCTCCACACCTAGAGAGAAGCAGCTGAGCCCTGATGCAGCCAAATAAATAAATAAATAAAAATTTTAAGGTATTGATGTTTATTTGACAGTGACTCACGGAGAAGACAATGGCAACCCACTCCAGTACTCTTGCCTGGCAAATCCCATGGATAAAGGAGCCTGGTAGGCTGCAGTCCGTGGGGTCTCGAAGAGTCGGACACAGCTGAGCGACTTCAGTTTCACTTTTCACTCTCATGCATTGGAGAAGGAAATGGTAACCTACTCCAGTGTTCTTGCCTGGAGAATCCCAGGGACGGGGGAGCCTGGTGGGCTGCCGTCTCTGGGGTCGCACAGAGTCGGACACGACTGAAGCGACTTAGCAGCAGCAGTAGTAAGCACATTTTTTGGTAATTGTTTTACTGACTTATTTTATAAATTTTATTAATTATGTATACATTTTATAAATCAATAAACTATATTTTAGAGAAGTTTTAGGTTTAGGGAAAATTTGCGCAGAAAGTTCAGAGAGCTTCCATATATCCCTCTTCCCCCACCAACAGTTTCCTCCATGTTTAACTTTCATTAAAACAATTGATTGTGCCAACGTTACACTTGCGGAGTGAATATTGATGTATTATTACTAACTCTGAAGTCCACAGTTCACATTAAGGTTCGCTCTGTGTTGTGCATTTATTTCATGCGTTTGATAAATGCATCATGTCATGTCTCTCTCATCACAGTATCACACAGAATAGCTTTACTGCCCTAAAAAGTCCTCTGTGTTCCATTCATTAATATGTTGGACTTGCTGTCAGCATCTTCATTAGGTCCTATCCATTTTCGCTTGCTTATTCTTTTTGATTTTCTATAGGTGATTGTGTCGTCTGGTCTCAGTTCTCTTTCTTATCTTTCTTTTCTTATCTTATTGCGTTGAGCAGCACCTCTGCACCGGTGTTAAGTATCAGCCACGACCGAAGCCGTGCCCCGTTTGGGAACATGTTGCCTCTTCTGTTTCACCACCCAACTCGATGCAGATGTTTTCTTTCTAGTAATGACCTTGGATCAGACTAATTTATTCCTATTCCCCATTTACTAAAAAAATTGTTAAAGATTGGAAGGGGTTGCTGAATGTCATCCAGTGTTTTTCCAGCACGGTGAGATGATCATTTGGTATTTTTTTCTTTTCATCTCTCCACATGAGGCTTCCTGAGGCTGAACTGTCCTTGCTTCCTTGGAGTAAAACCCTGCACACCCCTGGTATGTTGTCCTTTAAAGAGCAGCTGAAGTCAATTTGCTAATATTTTATTTAGCATTTTTGCATGCACCCAGGCTCCTGACCCCTTCCTGGCATCTCCATTGCTTGCAGTTGAGCTGATTCCCACAGGGTATAGGGGCGGAGGTACAGGGTACATGCTAGGAACATCTGCATGAGTTCAACCGGGTGACTTCAAGCCAGCAGTTCCCTAGCCTCCCTCGGAGAACTACCCCTCCTCCCAGGGATCCTGATGCACTCTGAAACCCTAGGAAGCATCCTGGATTTCTGCTTCTCCTCACTCTCTATACCCCATCCCCCAGTCTTATTGACTTGTTCTCCTAAATGGGGGAAGGGGCAGGTCACACAGCACCCTGTGTCCCCTACACACACACACACACACACACCCCAGAGGGCTGAAGGCATGTCTCAGTCTTCCCTGCTGATCTTGGCATCTGCCGCTGAGGCCAAGACAGAGATCCCAAATTCTTGTTTTGGTGCAGTGGGAGAGCTGTCAAGAAGCCAGCCTTAGCAGAAGACAGGATCTGGGACAGGAAGCAGGTAAGTTTCCACTGGCATGGTCCCACCTGCCTCTCCCCGGGCCCACTGCACCTTCAGGTCCAGCTGGTGCCAGGGGCACCTGGGGCACAACAGTGAAAGGTCGGGGGATTCACCCTTAAACCCGTCCTCCCCTGGGCCAGGTCTCAGGCTGCGAGTGGGACCTGGGATGCTGCCCCCCACCAGCAGCGGCTCCTCAGGAGGCGGCTCACCTCACACCCCACCACCCACCAGGGCACAGTCGTGAAGAAATCTGCTTGTGCAGTCTGCTGCCCCTCTCTGAGTCATGGACGTTACTTTCTCCAAATCCTGACCTGACACGGAATCACTCAAAGAACAAGTCCAACTGACAGTAGCCCCAGCCACGCAGAACCCCTACATGATGGAGAAAAGATCTAAAGAGGGAAAGGTTTTCTTTTCCTTTAAAAAAAAAAAAGAGTAGTGGACCATGCTATTCATACTACCATGAAATTTACTATTTTCTTTCACAAGTAAAGCATAGAAATATTTCCTGGTAAGTAATTATAAATCTTATTCATCTTTTGATTTAAAAAATTTTTGAATTTTTTGGTTACTTTTTATCACATCGTATTAAGGATAAAGAGCCAAGTTGTTCTGGAAGTCTTGTTATGACGATCTGAAGCACACCCCCCCCCCCCACCCCGCCCCGCCACACAGACACACAGTTCCCATGTTTGATACAATCAAGAAACAGAACCCAGTGAGAAATACAAACCTCTCTCTCACCCACTCCCAGTACTGGTACCCTGCTTCCTGTCATTCAGACTCTGAACCAGCAAGTCCCTCGGTCTCTCCTTCCAGGGCTCTGTCATCTACCCTGCCTCCCCCACCCCAGAAGGGTCTAACACCCACTTCTCTCCCCAGCTCACACACACCCCATAGCTCCCTATTGCCTCGGAACAAAATCCATCTGGTGACGAAAGCCACCTGACCCCCTGCTCTCTCTCTCCTTCTTCCCCTCTTCATCTCTGCACCCAGAGAGACAAGGAGGACTGTATGTTCAAATCTTGACTTTGGTGTTTACCAGCTAAAGTGACCAGGCAGCTCAGATTTCCCAGAAGCTTCAGCTTTCCAGTCCACAAACGTGGGGGCGAGTTCCAAAGATTGTGTGAAAGCACTGCCCTTTACTGGAGGTATTGCCAGGGAGACCACAGGGGCTGAGGGGACCCCAGCCCATGGCTGCTGATAGAGGCCCATGTTTGATGTAGGGAAAGAGGCACCAGGGTGACTGCTATCGGGGCAAAGTGAAAACACACCCAGGGTGTGCAAGGACAGCAGGGAGCCCACAGATCGCATCTACTGGGGAGAAGGGTCAACCCCAGAAAGCAAACAGTGGCTTTGTGTCCTCTAGGGGGCTGGTCGCAGGTTAACGCCTGATCCCCACCCCAGCCCGTTCGGTCTCTGACATCCACATGCAGGTGCAGCGTATTTGCGGAGTTCAGCGCTTGCTCAAACATTTGTTTTCAAGGCCAGATGCCTGGAGAGGCCTCACATGCCCTTTAGCCAGGGTTGGATCCGACAGCTGGACTGGAGGAGGAGTGAAGCACCCGTCCAGGGCTGCCCAAGACTTCCTGTGACTGGATCCATAGGTCTCTCTCCAGGCCTAAGACTTGGGGCCAGGACTCCTGCGGTGAGCGAACACGCACTACTTGGAGCTACGGACTCAGCAACTCCAGCCCTCACCATAAAAAGGAATGAAGTACTGAGACACTACGAAGTGGATGAACCTTTACGCATCGTGCTCTGTGAAAGAAACCAACCACAGAAAGTCAGAGTGTGTGACTCATTCACTTGCAAGGCATTGGGGTTTCAGTGGTAGAATTCTCGCCTCCCATTCATACAAAATGTCCAGAACAGGCAAATCCATAGAGACAGCAGCTTGGGGGTTGCCAGGGGCTGCAAAAGAGGGGAAAGACTGTTATTAGAGCCTGGGTCTCTCCAGGCTGATGAAAATATGCTGGAATCAGATAGGGGTGGCGGTCACGTAACATCATTAATGTATTAAATGCCACTGAGTTTTACACTGTAATTGGTGAACTTGATGTCGTGTGAACTTCAGCGCAACAAAGAAAAATAAATATAGTAATTTGACAGAGACAGAGAGTAGGATGAGGGTTGCCAGGGGCTATGAGGGAAGAAATAGGGAGTCCATGTTATTGGGGACAGAGTTTTAGTCTGGGATGATTGAAAGTATCTATGGATGGATGGTGGTGATAGTCTTGCACAACGATATGAATGTACTTAATGGGTCACCGAACTGTACACTGAAAAATGGCTAAAGTGATAAATTCCACGTTATGTACACATGCGTGCATGCTACATCGCTTCAGTCATGTCCAGCTCTTTGAGATGCTGTGGTCTGTACCCCGCCAGGCTCCTCTGTCCATGGGATTCTCCAGGCAAGAACACTGGAGTGGGTTGCCATGCCCTCCTCCAGGGGATCTTCCCGACCCAGGGATGGAACCCACATCTCCTGCATTGGCAGGCGGGTTCTTTACCACTAGCGCCACCTGGGAAGCCCATGTTATATATATATATTACCCCAAGTTAAGAAAATAATCTAGAGTTTTCAAGTGTCAGACTCCTAGAATTGGGGGATTTTAGGGGTAAAAACCTTTTGCTCTGAACCACAACAGGCAGTACCAGTTGTCCGTGACACCCTTTCATGGTCCTGCCACGAGCTCTGGTTGGATGACGCTGTGTGAGCTGGGTTATTGGCTCCTTACGACCAGGGAGACACACACCATTGTGACCTGTGAGTTCAGAACCAGGCTTGTTTTTATATCTGACTTCCGGGAGCTAAGGGGCTTCCTAGGTGGTGGTAGTGGTAAGGAACCTGCCTGCCAACGCGGGAGACATAAGACACGTGGGTTAGATCCCTGGGTCGGGAAGATCCCCTGGAGAAGCGAATGGCAACCCACTCCAGTATTCTTGCTTGGAGAATCCTATGGACAGAGGAGCCTGGCAGGCTACAGTTCATGAGGTCTCAAAGAGCTGGACACAAATGAAGCAACTGAGCATTCACGCATGCAAGTCCTGTATTAGCTATCTACTGGTGTGTAACAAATTACCCCAAAACTTAGCAGTTGAAAATAACACTTATTTCACAGTTTCTGTGGGTCAGGAATCTGGGTGTGGCTTATCTGGCATTGACCTTAAACATAAAATAAGCAGTTATTTTACCAACAAAATGGGTTTATTCAGGAATAGCAGAGAACTGCAATTCTGGACAAGCTTACCATAACAAAAACTAAAGGCAAGTCCAACAAACAAAGGACAGGAATGTTCTTTTTAGAGAAAAGGGGGAATTTGGGCGGGGTGGCTTTCAAGGAAAGTCCATTGGAAGACAGCAAGAGTTCAGGGGAGTGATGGTTTCTGGTTGGCTGAGCTGTGACCATTCTCATGGTCTGGGCTCTGACTGCACAAGAAGAAAACTTTCTTCCTCCTGTTGGGGTAGTAAAGTAGAGACAATTTCCTGCTGGGAATGCAAGGTAGGTCTCTTCCTGTTGGGATCTGTAATTGACATCAAGTGGTACTGCTCGAGAGCCCCCGCTCTGGATTCCTGACTCCATTTTAAATGAAATTTCCTTTACTCAGTTTCACGCAGGGTATTTGGGGCTTAAGATCTCTTGCGAGGCTGCAACCCGGGCGGGGGTCAACTCAAGGCTTTACTGGGGTCAGAGATCTACTTCCATGCTCACGCACTCCACAAGGCTGCCTCATGACCCAGCAGTTGGCTTCCACCAGGGTAAGTGTTCCAAGAGAGGACACCCAAGACAGAAGTCATTGTCTTTTTTTTTTTTTTTGCTTAAACACGTGGATGTATTTTTTTACATAACAAAAACACCAGAATCCAGAACTAGGCAGATACAGGTGTCTTTTCACCTGCCCCACAATACCACAGAGTTTTTCTTTTTTGCCTCTGCCATCTTTCGTGTGTCCTCTTTACCTCCAGGCTTGTTGCCTTCTGATTGCAGAATGACTGCTGCACGTCCAGGTATCACATCTACATTCAAGACAAAAAGAATGGGGAAGGGAGCGCCAACTGCATCTCCCTTGTATCAGGATAAGAAAAGCTTTCCTCGAAATCCCCACCGCGTAGATGGCCTGCTTTTGTGCAAAGGAGGCTAGGAGTTTGGGGTGTGGGTATTCACAGTCTTAGAAACCTAATCTTGGAAGTGGTTATCTCATCACTTTTGTTGTGTGATATTTATTAAAAGCAAGTCAAGGGAATTCCCGGTGGTCTAGTGATTAGGACTCTGGACTTCCACTGCAGGCGGCTCAGGTTTGATACTTGGTCAGGGAACTAAGACCCTGCAAGCTGCACGGTGCAGCAGGGAAAAACTAAACAAACAGCAACAAAAAGCAATAAGTCCAGCCCGATCCAAACGGAGGGATTTATGCACAGGCATAAAACACTGAGTGGTGGGGGATCAATGGGAGCCATCTTGAGAGCTTGCCCTCATGGGCCCCAAAGCCAGGAGCCAAGCTGACCAAATTCAAGCAAAGAAAACATGTCCCGGATCAGCTAGGGGTCTGTGCTAGAGATCTAAGCTGTTTTTTCTTTCTTCTGGTCAGACTGTTCTGCTTGACCTGCGTATTATTTTGTGCAGCAGGAAGTGTTTGCCAAAAGCATAGACTCCCCGGGGCGGCTACAAGGAGGAAGTCAAGACAAGCGAATGAAATCGAAACGGATATGTGGGACCTCCAGAGCAGAAGCTGGATCTCTGAAGAAGCAGTAATACAGAGGGTTTCTCTGCTGGCTCAGTGGTAAAGAATCCGCCTGCCGATAACCAGAGACACAGGTTTGGTCCCTGGTCCGGGAAGATCCCACTTGCCGCGGTGCAATTACACAACTAGTGAGTCTGCGCTCTGGAGCCCAGGAACCACAACTACCAAAGCCCGCGTGCCCTGCAGCCCGTGCTCCATGGCAGGAGGGCCACTGCAGCGAGAAGCCCGGGCACCCAACTGGAGAGCAGCCCGAGCTTGCCACAGCTAGGGAAAGCCTGCACAGCCGTGAAGACCCTGGCGCAGCTAGGAAGACCCTAGCACAGCCACAAACAAGGAATTATTTCCTAAAAGAAAGAAACAGTAATCCAGCAAAGGAGAGGCTTGAATGGGAACACAAGTACTGTTTACCACAGCAGACGTGTCACACACCTGTCTCTTAACAAGAAAGCTTTCTGAACTGGCTGGCTGAGGCGTCTCTAAGAGGAACACACTGATTATCGTAGGGAAGATAACCCAAGTATTTGTCTCCATTCTTGATGGGCTGGGTTTGCTGATACAGTGGTAATGACCTCAGCAGAAGCCTTTTGTTGATCTTAGATCAAGTTCTAACTTTTTACCAAATGACACTTGGGATTAAGTAGGTGAGGAAAGTGTGCCTAGTAGGAGGGGCCTAAAGGAAGAAATCTACTCAATTTGTTTTCTCAGACTGCTGTAACAGAGTTCCACAAGTTGGGTGGCTTAAACCTACAGGTATTTCTTGGGTTGGCCAAAAAGTTCATTTGGGTTTTTTCCGTAAGATGCTATGGGAAAGCCCCAGCAAACTTTCTGGCCAGCTGACATTCTGACTTTCTCAGTTTGAAATCAAGGTGTCAGCAGGCTGGATCCTTCTGGGGACTGAGAGAGAAAACTGTTCTGGGCCTCTCTCCTCTCTTTTGAGGTGCCTGCCTGCAGTCCTTGGAGTTCCTTGGCTTATAACAGCATCACTCCAATCTCTGCCTCCGTCCTCACAAGCCATCTCCCTCTGTGTGTCTGTGACCATACTTTCCTCTTCTCATAAGGACACCATCACTGCATTAGGGCCCATCCTAATCAACTATGATCTCAATGCAATATGATTATATCTGCAAAGAGCCTATTTTTAAATAAGGTCACATCTCCAGGTGCCAGGGGTTAGGATCTGAACAGGTTCTTTGGGGAAAAACAATTCAACTCTCAACATCTACCTTCTGAATTGTTCAAAGGAATAGTTGTTACATTTTTGTCAGCAGAATCAGGTGGGGAATGAAGGTGCAACAATCCCAGCTGTTTTCCAGAAGAGTAGCTGTGGTCTGTGCAATACACACAAGAGAGTTGTTTTCTTACAGAAGAAAAACCGTGGCAGAAGAAAACCTTGGAGATCTATAGTACAGAATGATGAGGAAGAGCATACTGAGAAAGCTTTTAGCCATTTAATATAGGGTATCAAAATATGATAATAGGCAAGGTGAATAGGGTGAAGACTAAAACAAGCCGTGAAATCAGAAAATTAATCTTATATTTTTGGGTGGAAGCTGTCCAAAGCTGTAGTCATTAGCTTGATCCGATGGTTACAGAGTAGGGGGTAAGAGGTGCTGACGTTTAAAATAGCCAGTTATTTTACTACAGAAATAAGTTTATTCAGGAAGGGTAGTTTAGTTCAGTTGAGTTGCTCAGCCATGTCCAACTCTTTGCGACCCCCTGGACTGCAGCATGCGAGGCTTTCCTGTCCATCACCAACTCCCGAAGGTCGCTCAGACTCATGTCCATCGAGTTAGTGATGCCATCCAACCATCTCATCCTCACTTGTCCCCTTCTCCTCCTGCCTTCAATCTTTCCCAGCATCAGGGTCTTTTCTAATGAGTCAGTTCTTTGCGTCAGGTGGCCAACGTATTAGAGTTTCAGCTTCAGCATCAGTCCTGCCAATGAATATTCAGGACTAATTTCCTTTAGGATTGACTGGTCTGATCTCTTTGCAGTCCAAGGGACTCGAGTTTTCTTCAACACCTCAGTTCAAAAGCACCAATTCGTCGGTGCTCAGCTTTCTTTATGGTCCAAATCTCACATCATACATGACAACTGGAAAAACCATAGCTTTGACTAAATGGACCTTTGTAGGCAAAGTGATGTCTCAGCTTTTTAATATGCTGTCTAGGTTTGTCATAGCTTTTCTTCCTAGGAGCAAGCGTCTTTTAATTTCATGGCTGCGGTCACCACCTGCAGTGATTTTGGAGTCCAAGAAAATTTCAAGAATCCTCAATTTAAGGTCTCCCAATGGAATGGACATCCACTGGTCAGGATAAGATGACATAGGGTTTTTAATTGGAAAACACAGATCCTCCCATCTGCACCAGAATCTTACTTTTGTGCTTGTTATTTACAGAGCCTGATGAAACTATTTCCATCGAGGCTCAAGGACAGATTTCCTCTAGTGACTTTTTCAGAACACCATCTCGTGAGGTTTCAGGCGATGCTTGGACCGCTTGCATGGTCACTATGGAAAAGCAGCTTGCTTGTCGGTGATACTGTGTGAATGTCCTCTGAGTTTCCTGCAGTATTTAGTCACATTAGCCTGTGCTAGGGTAGACTTCAGGACTGGGAGTGGAACCATCAAACGCAGGACAGTCTACTGTTTACTCACAATGAGATAACTTTCAGGTCCTTGAGGGGTTTGATTTTTCATACCCGATAAAGGCTACTGGCAATTTAAACCTTGGAATTTGGAAGATTTCTGAGATCTTTGCTATGTTTTCTTTTAGAATTCCATTAGTTGTTGAAGTCATAATATCCTGGCTATTTTAGGCTACATGAAACCTATCAGGAAATGAATTCCACCTGTTTCTTTTTACTTTTTGTGGTGCCCGCCTGTTGCTGTTTAGTTGCTCGGTGGTGTCCAACTCGTTGTGACCCCATGGATTGTAGCCCATCAGGTTCCTCTGTCCATGGGATTTCTCAGGCAAGAATACTGGATCCGGTTGCCATTTCCTTCTCCAGGGGATCTTCCCAACCCAGGGACTGAACCCGAATCTCCTGCTTCACAGGCGGATTCTTTACCACTGAGCCACCTGGGAAGCCGCTAGGAAGTTTTAAGCCATATTGGTGGCCTACCTTACATTTCTTTCTTTCTTTCTTCTTTTTAAATGTAACTGGCTATGCCGGGTCTTAGCTGTGGCACATGGCATCTTGTGGCATGCGCTCTTGGTTGCAGCGTGTGGGATCTAGTTCCCCGACCAGGGACTGAACTGGTTCCCCTTCATTGGGAGCGCAGAATCTTCGCTACTGAACCACCATGAAAGTCCATTTATTTCTAACGGACAGCACAGCTCTATAAGGTTGTCCCTCAATCGAGATGATTTTTTTTTAAAGATTTATTTATTTTTATTTTTGCCTGTACTGGGTCTCCGTTGCTGTGTGAGGGCTTTGTCTCCTTGCAGCGAGCGACGGCCGTTCTGCATTGCGGTTGCTCAGGTTTCTCAGAGCAGTGGCTGGCTTCTCTCGTGGAGCCGGGGAAGGCTCAGTAGTTGTGACACCTGGGCTTAGTTGCTCCATAGCATGTGGGGTCCTCCTGGACCAGAGATCGAAACCAAGGCCCTGCATTTGCAGGTGGATTCGTAACCACTGGACCCCCAGGGATAAGTCTTTAATACAGGGAGGCAACTGTGACTTCTCTGGGGAGGAAAGAGGACCAGGTTTATAGTGTCGTGGTGATGGAGAGTCACAGGTGAAGGAGAAAGCAGGAATGTGTCAATATGTCTCAAGAGCTGAGACACGCTGCTTTCTGTCTGAAGTGCAGTCTGCAGGTATGGGGTCCAAAAAGTTGAGCGGAGACCCCAGCAAGCAGTCGCTGAAGCTCCCACGGATTCTGCTGTTGCTGCTCTGGCTCTTACACAGGGTTACAGAATCCAATGAACGACTGAAAATAAACAGTGGTGCTGGACCACTCCCATGTGACTGAGTCAAGAACCCCACTGTTCTCTCCAGCCCTTTCACTGAACAACAACAAAAAACAAAACAAAAGAATTTGTGGATCTAGAATGCAAGAAACAAATACTTTTTTAAAAAATCAGGTGAAGACACACAATGTGCTTTATTTATGTCTGAATCAGTGAAACAGAGTATTCACTGCAAGGTACAAACTTTTTTAGCTTGAAAAGTACAAAATCTTCTTATATTTGAACATAAAATATCTTGCTGAATTTGAAAAGTATGTTTTAAAATCAAATTCATTAATCATCAGTTATTTTGAGACTAAGGAACAAAGAAAAGTTATGTTAATTGGGGCTGCTTAACTGTATCTTTTGCAGATGTCTTTTCTTAAAAATTCCTTTATACTTTTACAGTCATAATTAGATATAAAATGATCAATAGATTTTATATTTATTTTCTGAACATTATTATTTCCTTTAATTTATGAAAGTAACCAGAAAGTTGTCCTGCTGCTGCTAAGTCACTTCAGTCGTGTCTGACTCTGTGCAGCCCCATAGACGGCAGCCCACCAGGCTCCCCCGTCCCTGGGATTCTCCAGGCAAGAACACTGGAGTGGGTTGCCATTTCCTTCTCCAATGCATGAAAGTGAAAAGTGAAAGTGAAGTCGCTCAGTGGTGTCTGACTCTCTAGCGACCCCATGCACTGCAGCCCACCAGGCTCCTCCATCCATGGGATTTTCCAGGCAAGAGTACTAGAGTGGGGTGCCATTGCCTTCTCCAAGAAAGATGTTCTATTGAGTATTAAATATTACTCCTCTTGTGTGTTCACTGTTCACACTACTGTTGGGGACATTTTGTTGCCTAAAACCTTTTATAATTCAGCTCTAGGGTCTGGGCTTTTTGCTTTGCTTTGTTTAGGCTTAGGATTTTCTCACCTATTTCTAGTTTCTTAAGAGTATCTGTTAGGAATGTGTGTTTGTTGTTGTTCAGTTGCTGAGTCGTGGTCGATTCTTTTGCCCTCTCTAGCCCACCAGGCTCCAAAACAAAAACTTTTGAAACTGCTTTTTTAAAAGTAATCTTTGTGCTTCCAAGTGGCTGTGCTTCTTTTAACCTGAGAAGTATACAATGACCATACATTGAAAGATATTTATCTTAGCATATTTTATTTCAATACAATGAATGGAGGAATATGGCTTTCTTTTTGATTTGTCACTTTTAAAGCTAATCCTAAATTTGGTAAATGAAAAAGCTCTCCTAACAGTTTGAAATTAATTAAAATTTGGAGAATTCTAGACAAGTTTGATATTCCTTTTGTCCTTGCTTCTTTAGGTGAAGGAACACATACCTGTGTTACCTAAAGGCGACTTCAGGATGCCCAAAGGGATTTGAGGCATTAAAGACATCTTCAGGGTTGTGTTCAGGTAGGACATAGATGGGGTCCAGGTTGGCCATCTACAATCAGCCACCTTCCCCTTGGCATTCCCTGAGATGAGATATGGGCGGGCTCCAGTTGAAGAATTTACAGCCAACAAAAACAGGGTAATAGCCAGTCTTTGTCTCTTACCTTAAGGGAATAATCATCGTATGGACAAAGGAAAAAACCCTGCCTGATAAGGGAGACACTACACCTGCGCAGAAAGGCTCCTTGGAGTCAAAAGTCAGAGGGTGATTCCAGGCTGTAGTGAGTCTTGCTCCTCCCAGAAGCCTTCATTTCAAGATCCATCTTGGCGAGGGTACACATGCGCACTCCAGGGGAGGGTCCGGAGACAAATTAACCAGCAGGGACAAACAAGGTGATGGCCTGAGGGAAGACACAGATGGAGAAAACAGCCCCTTCAGAAAGGATTTAAACTTCCCAAAGGCACAGCCCTCTCTCCGAGCTTGCCCAGGCCCCTTTCCACAGGTACTTTTCTTTTCAATAAGCTTTTTTACATTATTCTTTACGTTCTGCCTCCTCGATTGAATTCGTTCTTGGCTAGGCAGGAAAAGACTAGGGACTCTAGCCCTAACTGCTGTCTCCTGCGGTCCAGTGGCTAGAACTCCTGGTCTGGGAAACCCAGACCTTGCTTCCAGCTTCTGCTCACTGCTGCACCCACGTCCAAAATCAGTGTTACTCTGAGTTTGGGAAAGGTAATAACATGACTGGCTAGAGAAAAGATTTAAGTCGTATAGGTAAGAAACTATTTTCACAGCAATAAACAATGGCTATTAGGGATTTATTAATTTTTTTTAAAGTAATGGATCTCTGGGACTTCTCTGGTGGTCCAGTGGCCAAGACTCTGAGCTCTGAATACAGGCGGCCCAGGTTTGATCCCCGGTCAGGGAAATAGATCTCACTTGCTCCAAGTAAGACCCGATGCAGCTAACAAAATAAAATTGTTTAACAAATTTTAAAAAAGTAAAGGGTCCTTTCAAAAAAACAATTTGGGAACACTTCAAAAAGCATGAGAGTTAACAAAAATGGAGGGACCAAAGATACCATCTGCTCCTCTTCACATCAAGTAAGTCATTCTACAGGAAAACCAAGACCCAAATTTGAATGTTCCTCATTGTGTACATTATTCATGTATCAATTCCAGTGCAGGATTTGCTAATATATCTCTGTATGTGAATAGGCACTACAGATATATGAAAATACAATGTATAACAGTGAAACAGAATTTTTCATTGTATCAAATAAAACCTTGTGTGTCATAAAGAATCCACCTGCAGACTTCTGTAATCCACTCAACAAGGGGCACAACTTCCAGTCAAGGTTAGAATTATTTTGTATGACTTCCTGACTCTGAGTCCCAGGAGACTAGGGAAGGTGACTATCTCATTCACCACTGTCTTCCCAACACAGGTCCACAGTAGATCCTCAATATTTACTTGAGAATGTGAGCATCTAAGGTAGAAGGCAACGGCAACCCACTCCAGTACTCTTGCCTGGATGGAGGAGCCTGGTAGGCTGCAGTCTATGGGGTCTCTAAGAGTTGATATGACTGAGCAACTTCACTTTCACTTTTCACTTTCATGCATTGGAGAAGGAAATGGCAAC
>SJYQ01008025.1:0-26670 GCA_006410935.1 Redunca redunca
CAGCTATGCAGCTGTGGGTGCTCTAATTTTGCTTTTTATACTCATTCTTCCTTGTATGGTCAGTATCCTTTCCCAGAGCATTCAGAAACTCTCGAATGAACTACATAAGGCTGTTTTAAGAAATAATAAAGGGGGAGATGCCGGGAGCCAGTCTAAGGAATCCCACCCATGGCAAAGGTCATGAGGAAAGGGGCCTGACATACGCAAAGGCGGGATCAGGCCTCAGGGGTCCCCCTGGACTTTCTCGAGCATCTACCCCCAAAACCAGTCTACCTGCCTTACTGCATTATGCCTCTCACTAACTCTTCTGACATTAACAGGGGCTATCCCCCACCACCTCTCTCTGAAAAAGGTTAACTTAAAGTTCCAGTTACTAAGTCTCCTGGGCGTAACAAGAGTGTTTCAGTCTAAAAACTTCCCTGCTGACTCTTGGACCTGCCTGACAGGTTTGTCCGGCCACATGTGATTGTTCACAGCCTCCCAACCCTGAGAGGCATGAGATGCTTTAACCTTTCTAAATACAGATTCCTTTGAGAACTTAGGAACTTATTAGTATAGTATTAGTGGGTTATTAGAATAGTACTGGTGGAGGGTTTCATTGTTGAGCCAATATTTTGCTGCTAAGTCTCCATATCCCTTGTCCCCTTATACACATTAATTGGTATAACTAACATATAGGAGAAATAAGTATTAACCTTTGATATTAATCATGTTTAACCTTAGGCTAGTGAATTCTTTTCTTAATTATAACCACTGCACCTTTGCCCAGTAGGAGTGCAACTTTATCTGGTGCCTTTGGAGGGTGGCGCCTGGTTTAGGAAAAATCACCCCTGGAAAAAATAAGTTTTCTGGTTGAGTGACCATTATCAGAAAGAAAGGGTCATAAAATGTTAGCAGGCCCCCTGGCCAGAAGATGATGTAAATCCACCTAAGACCTTTGTATGCATGCATATGAAGCACCTGGTTTTCATAAGGGTCAGGACTGCTGACCCTGCATGACTTAGTATTTTCCATTTATGTCTATGTATAAGTAAGTATAAAAGCGGCCCTGGAAAATAAAGAGATGGACCAGCTACTGGAAAGACTGGTTTCCCCGTGTCGTCTTTGCTTTCTCTTCTTTTCAGGCTGAATTCCCATCTGGAGGACAAAAGCTCACCGTGTCTACTCATTTTGCCTGGGCTTCTAAGACCTGAACCGGGAGGCGCTTTGCATCTTCACTCCTTCGGAGACCAGGAAGGTGCCTGTGGCCTAACGTAGATGGTGCAAGTCTCTTGTCTTGAGATTTTATTGGCTTTTTGTGTAAACCAAGGAATACAGCCTCTTTTCTTCCACTATACTATTCTTCTCTAATCTCTCCTTTTATCTTTAATTAAATAATTGTTTCCTGATCACTGATGCCGTCCCTGCTTCGAATTACCCTGGATCCACAGGGGCTGCCCCCCAAACCATGGGAGATAATCATACGAAGGGAAATAGAGAAAGAGAATAATAATACCACATGGTATCACTTGTATGTGAAATTTAAAACATGACCACAAATGAATATGTCTACAAAACAGAAACAGGCTTACAGACTAGAGACCAGACTAGTGGTTCACAAGGTGGAGGCAGGGAGGAGAGGGACAGACTGGGAATTTGGGCTGGGCAGCTGGATTTAGAAAAGGCAGAGGAATCAGAAATCAAATTGCCAACATCAGTTGCATCACAGAAAAAGCAAGGGAGTTCCATAAAAACATCTGTTTCTGCTTTATTGACTATGCTAAACCCTTTGACTGTGTGGATCACAGCAAACTGTAGAAAATTCTTAAAGAGATGGACTACCAGACCTCCTTACCTGCTTCCTGCAAAGTCAAGAAGCAAGCTAGAACGAGACATGGAACAATGAACTAGTTCCAAATTGGGAAATGGAGTACATCAAGGCTATATATTGTCACCCTGCTTATTTAATCTATATGCAGAGTACATCATGCAAAATGCCATGCTGGATGAAGCATAAGCTGGAATCAAGATTGCCAGGAGAAATATCAATAACCTCAGATATGCAGATGACACCACCTTAATGGCAGAAAGCTAAGAGAAACTAACGAGCCTCTTGATGAAGTGAAAGAGGAGAGTGAAAAAGCTGGCTTAAAACTCAACATTCAAAAAACTAAGATCATGGCATCTGGTCCCATCACTTCATGGCAAATAGATGGGGAAACAATGGAAATAGTGAGAGACTTTATTTTCTTGGGCTCCAAAATCACTGCAGATGGTGACTGCAGCCACGAAATTAAAAGACACTTGCTCTTTGGAAGAAAAGCTGTGACTGACCTAGATAGTGCATTAAAAAGCAGAGACATTTCCTTACTGACAAAGATCAGTATAGTCAAAGCTATGGATTTTTCCAGGAGTCATGTATAGATGTGAGAGTTCAAACTTTAAAGAGGGCTGAGTACAGAAGAATTGATGGTTTTGAACTGTGGTGCTGGAGAAGACTCTTGAGAATCCCTTGGACTGCAAGGAGATCAAAGCAGTCCATCCTAAAGGAAATCATTCCTAAATATTCATCGGAAGGAGTAATGCTGAAGCTGAAGCTCCAACATTTTGGCCATCTGATGTGAAGAACTGACTCATTAGAAAAGATCCTGATGCTGGGAAAGGTTGAAGACAGGAGGAAAAGGGGACGGCAGAGGACGAGATGAATGGCATCACCATCTCAATGTGCATGAGTCTGAGGAAGCTCCAGGAGACAGTGAAGGACAGGGAAGCCTGACATGCTGCAGTCCTTGGGGTCGAAAAGAGTCAGACACAACTGAGTGACTGAACAACAGCAGCAAGATGCAAACTATTATATTTAGAATGCATAAACAACAAGGTCCTACTATATAGCACAAGGAACTATTTCCAATCTCCCAGGATATAATGGAAAATAATATTTTATAGAGTGTATTTTGTGGAAAAACTCAGTCACTCTGCTGTATAGTAGAGATTAACACATACTATAAAAGAACTACACTTCAATTTAAAAAAAAAAAACAAAAAAGTCAATACATGAAACAAACAGAAACATCAAACACTGCCATTTTTTTCTGATAGAGTTAAAAAAAAAAAAAAGATTAAGACCTTGAGACAGATACTGCTGAAAGAGACAATATCTTTTAGAGCCTGAAGCCCTGAAGGGGATCCAACCACTGGCTAGAAAATTCCTAAAACACGGACTCTTTAGGCCCTACCAGTCCCCTTGCCGGAGAAGGCAATGGCACCCCACTCCAGTACTCTTGCCTGGGAAATCCCATGGACAGAGGAGCCTGGTAGGCTGCAGTCCATGGGGTCTCGAAGAGTCAGACACGACTGAATGACTTCACTTTCACTTTTCACTTTCATGCATTGGAGAAGGCAATGGCAACCCACTCCAGTGTTCTTGCCTGGAGAATCCCAGGGACAGGGAAGCCTGGTGGGCTGCCGTCTACGGGTCGCACAGAGTCGGACACGACTGAATTGACTTAGCAGCAGCCCCCTTGCGACACCCCCATCCTTCCCATTCAGAAATCTAGTGGGGAGTAACTGTTCGTGCAAGACTTTGGAGCAGTGAGTGAGGCAGTCATCCCTGTTCACTCACTGGTGCCTCAAAGATTCTTTTTCTGTATCCATCTACATTCAGACTCTTAATACCAATTTGCCTCTGAATGGAGGAAGCTTGACACCTTGACAGACACTCAGTACACATGACAGGATTTCTGCAGGGTTTTTGAGACAGCTGCCAACGTTTGGGGCTTCCCTAAATGAATTAGCAAGGCAACTGAGGGAACTGGGCCTTGAGATGGGAACTCTTCTACCACATGTTGGTGATCCTTAATTAAGGGTCCTAAATTTTCTGGTAAAGGGGCTATAAAGCCTCTCTAATAAAGGCACAGCTCTCACAGCAATGGATTCAATATTTAGGATTTCTTTTGACCCCAGCAGCACAGCCCCGATTATAGATTGAAAACAATTAGTGCATTACCATCTTCAACCAAAAAGAGGCAACTCAAGGCTTCTCAGAATGGCTGGCTTCTGTTACATCTGGATTCTAAATTATGGCCTTACAGCAAAACCCCTACTTGAGGCTCTACAGGGAGGAGAAAGAGAACCCCTTCAATTGCATAAGAATCACTAGCAGGTCTTTGAGACTCTAAAGACTGAGTTGACTCAGTAGAGCGCCAGCAATGGGGCTTCCAAATTTGGACAAGCCATTTACCCTGTATGTTCACAAGAGGCCAGAGATAGTGCCAGGAGTCCTGACCCCAAAACTTGGGCTGGCTCAGAGAGTACCGGCTTACTTTTCAAAACAACTGGACTCAGTGGCCCTGGGATATCTAAGTGGCTGGCAGGCAGTAGCAGCCACAGCCCTGTTGGTTATTGAGGCTTCCAAGCTCACCCCGGGACTACACTTAATTATGTTCATCTCTCACCAGGTACAATATGTGCTGGAGGTCAAAGGATATCATTTTTGACTAAAGGAAGTTTAGCAAATTATCAGGCCCCTTCTTAAGGACACCCCTGACATTACCTTGAAGGTGTGCCAAACCCTGAACCCAGCAACTCTGGTTCTGGTGGTTAAGAGTGGAGTCTTAATGCAGAATGTATAGAGACCCTAGAATAAACTTATGCCAGCAGGTCTGATCTTCCAGATGAGCCTCTTGACAGCCCTGAGGTCAAATGACTTAATGATGGGAGTAGTTTTGAAGAAGTGAGAACCCAGTGGGCTGGCTATGCCTTGGTTAGTCTAGATGAAATCACAGAAGCCAAAGTCCTGCCATCCCTGACTTTAGCCCAGAAGGCTGAACTAATCGCATCAGTGAGAGCATTGCAATTAGCAAAGGATAAGATATTAAATATTTTTACTGACTCTAAATATGGGTTCCATGTGCTAAATGCTCATGTTGTCATTTGGAAAGAAAGAGGAATGTTAACCACTGTAAATTCCCACATAAAACAAAGATTTCATTCTGCCTCTTTTAGAAGCAGTGAAGCTCCGACCTGGGTAGCAGTTATCCACTGTAGAGGCCATCAGAGAGAGAGATCTTCTGTGAGCCAAGAAAACAGCAAAGCTGATCAAATTGCAAAACAGGAGCTCAACTGCAAGAAGCTGAACAAGTTATGGCTCTAGTGATTGTCCCCCTGAACTCTCTAGCCTTTCCCAGTATTCTCCACAGGAAGAAGAAAATGCTGAGAAATGGAGCTATGGGGAAAAAAAGCACAGGCTGGCATGAAAAGGAAGAAGGCCCAACAATGGAAAGTCATGACGAGCTTACTGATGCCACCTGCTATGGGAGGGGTGCATATGGGCAGAAGGCTTTGCAGGAAGGTGGTGACGAGGACAGCAAAGCAAGAGATGCTTGCCTGTGGTTTATGTGCCCATGATAACCCACACCATCCAATCCCTCTCTGCTGTTCAGATCAATTAGATGCTGAGGGACATATCCAGGGGAAGACTGGCAGTAAGATTTCACCCAAATGTCCTCATGAGCAGGACATATCTTCTGAAGTTTGTTGATATTCTCACAGGATGGGTTGAAGCCTTCCCCACCTGATCTGAAAAAACTGTAGAAGTCTGTAAGTCCCTTTCAAAAGAAATAATTCCTTAGTTTGGACTTCCAAAACCCCTTCTGAGTGATAACAGGCCCTCTCTATAACCGGAATCACACAGGAGCTCACAGCAGCCCTAGGAACAGACTACAAGCTACATACCCGTGGCACCCCCAGTCTTCAGGTAAGCTAGAGAAGTGAACCATACTTTAAGGAAAACCTTAGCAAAGCGCTGCCAAGAAACTCAGGAACCCTGGACCAGCTTACTTCCAGTTACAGTCCTCAAGGTCTGTGTATCCCCCAGGAGTGATCTGAGACTTAGCCCATTTGAAGTGACCTAAAGGAGACCTTTTCTTACTACTGACATTCTAGTGAGTGAGGACATGAACCAGGCCTTGAGATACATCACTTATCTAGGACAAGTTCAGAAGCAATCCAGGACAGTCCCCACAAGGCACTGCCACCTCCCCCTAAAAACACACAGGAAGGAGCAGTTCCTTCACAAAGAAACTCCGGGGACCAAGTTCTTCTTAAAACCCAGAAAGGGGCTCCCTCAACCAACCATTGTCAAAAGGGAAGGCTCCTATAGTAATTTAAACCATCCTCACTGCTGTCAAACTGAAAGAGAATGGGTATACTTGTCCAGACTAAAGATTTTACTTCCAGAAACCCCAGCACAAGAGAACAGTACATCTGTGAGCCAGTGGAAGATCTGAGATACCTAGTCAAAAGACAAGCACCATCAACAGGTAAGTAAAAGGATGTAGGGGGTTGGATCCTATTTGAAGCCTTTGTGGACTTAGGACCACTACTGTTTCCTTGGCTGGTGTGGTTCTTGCCAGTTGTCTGGCCCTTGAGTACCTTCTGGCAGAACAAGGTAGAATTTGTGGGATAACAAATATTTCCTGCTGCACTTGGATCAATGTGATGGGACACATAAAAGTTAATATTAAGGAAATATAAGTCCAGGCAGGCTTGGCGTCATAAGTTTGGTAGGGGATTTAGCGCCTCACTTAACTGGTCAACAGCTTAGGAAGACCAAAGTTAACCTGGTTCCTTCCCTTTCTAGGCCCTTCAACAGCTATTGTTATCATTCTCCTTTTTAGCCCTTGTTTATTTAACTTTTTGGTTAAGTTTGTGTGCTTAGGCTCCAAAAGTTTGAAATAAGACTCATGATGGTGCAAGGAATGCAGTCCATTTCAGTGGAGGGTGGCCCAGGTTCCTACAGGTCCTTGAAACAGTCAGCGAGCTAAGGTCTGCAGTCTGTCCAGGAAGCAGTTTCAGAACAAGAGACCTTCAGCCCCTTACCCCTTTAGAATAAAGGTGCGGAGTCTTTTGGGGGGAATGAGACAGGCTGGGACCTGGGATCCTTTGCTGAAGTGCTGCAGTGCTTGTACCTGAACACATGTCTCTTCAAGCAATGAAATACCAAGAGACTGCATGGGACTGAAAATAACTGCCTGCTTGCACCTGGAGGGTAAATTTTGGAGAAAAGATGCAGAGAGGCCCCAAACCCTGCCTCTTTTGAAGCTCTGAATCAAAAGAAGATTGTCCAGAGCAGAAGCAGGGTACTGCACTTGCCCCCTGCACACACCACCACCCAAGGGGTGGAAAAAACACCTCAGTCACCCTCGGCCCGAGCCCTGGACACACTCTCCCCTCACACCATGTGAGAAACAAACTGGGCCCGCCCTCCCAGAGAGCGAGCAAGCAAGGGAAGTTGTTGTTTGTTCTTGCTCCCCCTTCTGCAGCAGGGGCCCTAATAAATCCTTGCCTGAGAAAAAAAAGTGAGATTTTTAAATGCAAAAGTCCTTCGCCATTTTCTATTCAATCTTGCTAGATTTACATATATACATATAATGCAACATTGTATTCCATTATATTCTCTACTCAGGGAATTCCCTACAGGCCTTTCCCTCTCTAGGAGATCTTCCCTGACAAACCCAGGGACTAAACCTGTATCTCTTGTGTCTCCTGCACTCGCAGGAGGATTCTTTAACAGTGGAATATTACTCAGCCATTAAATGAATGAAATAATGCCATTTGCAACAAGATGGATGGACCTAGAGATTGTTACACTAAGTGATATGAAGTAAGTCAAAGACAAACATTATATCATATCACTTATATGGAGAATCTAAAAAGATGATACAAATGAACTTGTCAAACAGAAACAGACTCAAGACTTGGAGATACAATCTCTAGTCATGTATGGATGTGAGAGTTGGACCATAAATAAACCTGAGCGCCGAAGAATTGATGCTTTTGAACTGTGGTGTTGGAGAAGACTCTTGAGAGTTCCACAACTACTGAAGCCAGCATGCCCAGGAGCCCGTGCTCTGCAAGGGGAGAAGTCACTGCAATGAGAAGAGTAACCCCCACTTGCCACAACTAGAGAAGCCATGCAGCAACAAAGACCCAGCACAGCCAAAAATAAATTAAAAATTTTAAATTAAAAATTAAAAAATAGGTTTAAGAATAAAATAGATAATCAACAAGGACCTACTGTATAATCCAAGGAACTCTATTCAAAATTCTGCAATAACCTTCATGGAAAAAGAATCTGAGAAAGAATGGAGTTTATCCAAACACATGTCCATTGAGTCAGTGATGCCATCCAACCAACTTATCCTCTGTCATCCCCTTCCTCTCCTGACTTTCATCTTTCTCAGCATCAGTTCAGTTCAGTTGCTCAGTCGTCTCCAACTCTTTGCGACCCCATGAATTGCAGCATGCCAGGCCTCCCTGTCCATCACCAACTCCTGGAGTTCACCCAAACTCACGTCCATTGAGTCGATGATGCCATCCAGCCATCTCATCCTCTGTCATCCCCTTCTCCTCCTGACCCCAATCCCTCCCAGCATCAGAGTCTTTTCCAATGAGTCAACTCTTCACATGAGGTGGCCAAAGTACTGGAGTTTCAGTTTCAACGTGCTTTTGAACTGTGGTGTTGGAGAAGGCTCTTGAAGAGTTCCTTGGACTGCAAGGAGATCCAAGTAGTCCATCCTAAAGATCAGTCCTGAGTGTTCATTGGAAGGACTGATGTTGAAGCTGAAACTCTAATACCTGACTCATTTGAAAGGCCCTGATGCTGACTGTGTGGATCACAATAAACTGTGGAAAATTCTCTATAGTCTTCTCTATAGTTCTCTTCAACTCTTCGCATGAGGTGGCCAAAGTATTGGAGTTTCAGCTTCAACATCAGTCCTTCCAATGAACACTCAGGGCTGATCTTTAGGATGGACTACTTGGATCTCCTTGCAGTCCAAGGGACTCTCAAGAGTCTTCTCTAACACCACAGTTCAAAAGCATCAGTTCTTTGGTGCTTAGCTTTCTTTATAGTTCAACTCTCACATCCATACATGACTACTACAAAAACTATTGCTTTGACTAGATGATCCTTTGTTGGCAAACTAATGTCTCTGCTTTTTAATGTGCTGTCTAGGTTTGTCATAGCTTTTCTTGCAAGGAGTTCAGTTCTGTCACTCAGTCATGTCCAACTCTTTGCGAACCCATGAACTGCAGCACGCCAGGCCTTCCTGTCCATCACCAACTCCCAGAGTCTACCCAAACCCATGTCCATTGAGTCAGTGATGCCATCCAACCATCTCATCCTCTGTCATCCCCTTCTCCTCCTGCCCTCAATCTTTCCCAGCATCAGGGTCTTTTCCAATGAGTCAGCTCTTCACATCAGGTGGCCAAAGTATTGGAGTTTCAGCTTCAACATCAGTCCTTCCAATGGATATTCAGGACTGATTTCCTTCAGGATGGACTGGTTAGATCTCCTTGCAGTCCAAGGGACTCTCAAGAGTCTTCTCCAAAACGACAGTTCAAAAGCATCAATTCTTCGGTGCTCAGCTTTCTTTATAGTCCAACTCTCACATCCATACATGACTACTGGAAAAACCATAACCTTGACTAGATAGACCTTTGTTGGCAAAATAATGTCTCTGCTTTTTTATATGCTGTCTAGGTTGGTCATAACCTTGCTTTCAAGGAGTAAGCGTCTTTTAATTTCATGGTGGCAATCACCATCTGCAGTGATTTTGGAGCCCCCCAAAATAAAGTCAGCCACTGTTTCTCCATCTATTTGCCATGAAGTGATGGGACTAGATGCCATGATCTTAGTTTTCTGAATGTTGAACTTTAAGCCAACTTTTTCACTCTCCTCTTTCACTTTCATCAAGTGGCTCTTTAGTTGTTCGCTTTCTGCCATAAGGGTGGTGTCATCTGCATATCTGAGGTTATTGATGTTTCTCCCAGCAATCTTGATTCCAGCTTGTGCTTCCTCCAGCACAGCATTTCTCATGATGTACTCTGCATATAAGTGTAAGAGTCTTTTAATTTCATGGCTGCAGTCATGATCTGCAGTGATTTTTGGAGCCCTCCAAAATAAAGACTTTCACTGTTTCCACAGTTTCCCTGTCTATTTGCCATGAAGTGATGGGACTGGATGCCATAATGTTAGTTTTTTGAATGTTGAGTTTTAAGCCAGCTTTTTCACACTCCTCTTTCATGTTCATCAAGAGGCTCTTTAGTTCCTTCACTTTCTGCCATTAGGGTGGTATCATCGGTATATCTGAGGTGATTGATATTTCTCCGGGCAATCTTGATTCCAGCTTGTGCTTCTTCCAGCCCAGTGTTTCTCATGATGTACTCTGCATATATGTTAAATAAGCAGGGTGACAATATACAGCCTTGATGTACTCCTTCTCCTATTTGGAACCAGTCTGTTGTTCCATGTCCAGTTCTAACTGTTGCTTCCTGACCTGCATATAGGTTTCTCAAGAGGCAGGTCAGGTGGTCTGGTATTCCCATCTCTTTCAGAATTTTCCATGTTTATTATGATCCACACAATCAAAGACTTTAGGATAGTCAATGAAACTGGTTCACTTTAAAAAATTTCTTTATACCTTGTATATAAAATGTACTTATAAAAACTAATGTTATTGAGCTCTATTGTAGGTACTCTGCTAAGCAATTTATATGCATTATTTGATATAATTGTTTCAAACTTTGACATGGATACTGTCATCCTCCTTTACAGAATGTGTCACTGAGGCTTAGAGTTTCAGTGACTTGCTTAAGTTCACAGAGGTTCACAGAGCTATTATTAAAGCCAAGGTCAATATGAGCATCTTTTAGAAAGTTAGCAAGCTGCTGGTTCTATTCATTTTAATTTAAATGGACTATAAGAAAAGACCAACATCCATTGACAGATAAGTGAATAAGGAAGATGTGGTATATACACACAATAGAATATTCCTCGGCCATAAGAAAAGGACGAAATCTTGCTACTTGCAACAGCATGGACGGATGCAGAGGTTATTATGCTAAGTGAAGTCAGAGAAAGGTAATACCCCATGATTTCACTTACATGTGGAATCTAAAAAACTAAATAAACGAATAAACAAAATAGAAACTGACTCACAGATACAGAGAAAAAAACTGGAGTTTTCAGATGAGAGGAGAGGGTGAGAGGTTAGGCAAAACAGGTGAAGGAGATCAGGGTTATAAGTCAAGTCACAGGGATATAACATATACAATAGTCAACAATGGATGTAATATATAGTCAATAGTATTATTTATACATATGTTATCATACAGGAATTTTGTATGGTGGCAGATGGTTACTAGACTTATTGGGGTGATAATTTTGCTGTGTACATAAATGTTAAATCTTGTTGTACACTTGAAACTAACATTGTATATCACCTGTGCTGTGCTTAGTCAGTCAGTTGTGTCTGACTCTTTGTGACACCATGGGACCGTAGCCTGCTAGTTTCCTCTGTCCATGGGGATTCTCCAAGCAAGAATACTGGAGTAGATTGCCATGGGAATCTTCCCAAGCCAGGTCTCTTGAATTGCAGTTGGATTCTTTACCGTCTGAGTCACCAGGGAAGCCCATTTATCATCTAGACATCAATAATTTTTTTTAAAAGTGACAACTACATGTCAAGTAAAATTGCTGACAAGCCATTGAACCAAGCTGAAGTTATAATAAAGATTAACGTAAAATCATACTGTCCAAATTATAATTAGAACTATATCTACATACAGATACATAGATGTTTAAAATAGTCCTTTTTGTAGCTAAGTAGCTAAGTTGTTGCAGTACTTCTAAACTTTCCATAGCTACCTGCATTGCAGGTCTGTTTTTGATTATCACAGTCAGTTACCAATTGTGAGATATGAAGAAAAACTCAAAATACCTTAGGGGAATGATTTTTTTTTAATGGCTCTGTGTAGAATACTTGCATTAATAGGGTGTCAGTCAGCTTCCCTGGTGGCTCAGTGGGAAAGAATCTGCCAGACAATGGCAGGAGATACAAGGTCAATCCCTGGTCTGGAAAAATTCCACATGCAGCGGAGCAACTAAGCCCATGCACCCCAACTATTGAGCCTCTACTCTAGAGCCTGGGAGCCCCAACTACTGAGCCTACGTGCCCTAACTACCGAAGCCCGCTCTCCCTAGAGGCTGTGCCCCACAACAAGAGAAGCCCCTGCAGTGAAAAGCCCACTCTACAACTAGAGAAAAGCCCGCGCTGCAGTGAAGATCCAGCAGAGCCAAGATAAATAAGTAAAACTATTTGAAAAAATAAGACGCCAGTACAAACTGGGCCTTTTACTCATTTTGGACTTCAGAGAGATGTGATCTTTTTGGGAAAAAAAATCAATTGGTGGTCATAATGTCCATTCAAGTTGACTTTATCAATACTTATTATTTTGGGACTTTAGAAAAACCTAAAATAGGAAACAATTTCAAGAAAGCAAGGAACCATTTGTCAAGGAGAAATCCCACAGAAAGTACAGCTCTCATAAAAAATACAACCATCCCACCCAATTAGACACTTTAAGTCAGAAACTTCTCAGTGATGGAGTTGGGATGGAGAGAAGTAGATAAATTCAGAATGTGCTTTGGAAGTAGAATCACAGGATATGCTAGAGGATTACGTGGAAGGCATGAGGGGGAAAGGGGTCAAGAAGCACATTAAGTTAAAGTGTGCAGGAGAAGCACATGTCTCTGAGGGAGATGTGGGGTTAGAATGAAGACTTCCGTTTAGAGCAAGTGAGTTTAGGATATTAAGATGCTTGAGATGGAATGATTGCTAACAGCCCCCTTTAGTCAGACTTTAAAGGAAAGTGATGGGGATCAAGAGGAGGCAAAGAGGGGAGAGAGGTTTACTGGGGATATGAGATGGCTCTGCATTTCAGCTCCTTTCTTCAAGCTTCTTGAGAACTGACTCTAGAACAAGTCTTCCTGTTATGTCTTTCTTGATATGGCCAATTTGTTCTCAACCTTATGCAGTCTCATAACTTCCTTTTATAATCATTCATGCATTTGCTTAACATATACTTACTGAGCTCTTTCTGTGTGCTAGTCTTTGTGCTAAACTCTAGAACTTGATCTGTAAATCATAAGTCATAGCCTCTTAAATCCTGATAGTTTTTCCTCCTCTCATCTGTGTTATTCAACTTGAGTTCAAAAGGTAAAACTGAAGTTGAGGCACTGGTCTTAGAACCAGGCATTATCCTAAAAACCATCAACATACTTTGCTATTGACCATTTGCTGCCTATGGTGACTTTTCATATTTTAAGAGTTTATGTATCAGCACTGGACGCTCGTGGCCTGCACTCTGTTCACACAGCCTATTCCACAGACTGCTTTACCTGGGCACAGGACCCCAGAGACAGGTGTTCTCCCAGACTTTCTTGTTTCTCTAGATCAGCAGTTCTCAAACTTCGGTATCAAGACCCCCTTGCACTGAAAATGGTGGATGCCAGAGAGCTTCTGTTTATGTAGGTTATATCTTTCTATGGTTACCCTATTTAACAGTCAATTTAAGGACATTTTAATAATTTATGTTAATAATAACACACTGGATTTTTCTTTTTCTGGCTGTACCTCGTGGCATGCGGAATCTTAGGTCCCCAGCCAGGACCCGAATGTACAGCCCCTGCCGTGGAAACATGGGGTCCTCACCACTGGACAGCCAGGTCCCTGGATTTAAACAATCTTGTTAAACAATTATTTTCCAGAAAAAGTGGCATGTTTCACATTTTGCAAACATCTTTCATCTGGATTAATAGGAAAAAGGTTGATTCCCCTAACTGGTGTGATGTAAACTGTCACGTAACCTTTGAAAAACTCCACTGTACATTTGTGAGAGTGTGTATGAACAAAATAATGTTCTATTACTGTGAAAATGGCTTCATGGGTCTGGTTCCCTGGCCCCCAGTTTCAGAACTGCTGCCGTCCTTAATCTGCATATTATATGAACAGCTCATACAACTCAGCAACAACAAATAACAAAATGGGAAAAACAAGGAGAAGACTAACCATGCATTTCTCAAAGACACACAGTTGGCCATGAAGTGAAGTCGCTCAGTCGTGTCCGACTCTTTGCGACCCCATGGGCTGAAGCCTGCCAGGCTCCTCTGTCCATGGGATTTTCCAGGCAATAGACCTGGAGTGGATTGCCATTTCCTTCTCCAGCGGATCTTCTCGACCCAGGGATGGAACCCGGGTCTCCCACATTGTACACAGATGCTTTTACCCTCTGAGCCACCAGGGAAGGCCATAGGCATATGGAAAGATGCTCAACATCACTCATTATTAGAGAAATGCAAATCAAAATCACAGTGAGGTACCAACTCACACCAAGCAGAATCAATTCAGTTCAGTCGCTCAGTCGTGTCCGACTCTTTGCGACCCCATGAATCACAGCACGCCACACTCCCAGAGTTCACTCAGACTCACGTCTATCGAGTCGGTGATGCCATCCAGCCATCTCATCCTCAGTCGTCCCCTTCTCCTCCTGCCCCCAATCCCTCCCAGCATCAGAGTCTTTTCCAATGAGTCAACTCTTCGCATGAGGTGGCCAAAGTACTGGAGTTTCAGCTTCAGCATCATTCCTTCCAAAGAAATCGCGGGGCTGATCTCCTTCAGAATGGACTGGTTGGATCTCCTTGCAGTCCAAGGGACTCTCAAGAGTCTTCTCCAACACCACAGTTCAAAAGCATCAATTCTTCGGCGTTCAGCCTTCTTCACAGTCCAACTCTCACATCCATCCATGACCACAGGAAAAACCATAGCCTTGACTAGACGGACCTTAGTCAGCAAAGTAATGTCTCTGCTTTTGAATATACTATCTAGGTTGGTCATAACTTTTCTTCCAAGGAGTAGGCATCTTTTAATTTCATGGCTGCAGTCACCATCTGCAGTGATTTTGGAGCCCCCAGAATAAAGTTTGACACTGTTTCTATTGTTTCCCCATCTATTTCCCATGAAGTGATGGGATCGGATGCCATGATCTTCGTTTTCTGAATGTTGAGCTTTAAGCCAACTGTTTTGCTCTCCTCTTTCACTTTCATCAAGAGTCTTTTTAGCTCCTCTTCACTTTCTGCCATAAGGGTGGTGTCATCTGCATATCTGAGGTTATTGATATTTCTCCCAGCACATCTTAATTCCAGCTTGTGTTTCTTCCAGTCCAGTGTTTCTCATGATCTACTCTGCATAGAAGTTAAATAAGCAGGGTGACAATAGACAGCCTTGATGTACTCCTTTTCCTATTTGGAGCCAGTCTGTTGTTCCATGTCCAGTTCTAACTGTTGCTTCCTGGCCTGCATACAGATTTCTCAAGAGGCAGGTCAGGTGGTCTGGTATTCCCATCTCTCTCAGAATTTTCCACAGTTTATTGTGATCCACACAGTCAAAGGCTTGGGCATAGTCAATAAAGCAGAAATAGATGTTTTTCTGGAACTCTCTTGCTTTTTCCATGATCCAGCGGATGTTGGCAATTTGATCTCTGTTCCTCTGCCTTTTCTAAAACCAGCTTGAACATCTGGAAGTTCACGGTTCATGTATTGCTGAAGCCTGGCTTGGAGAATTTTGAGCATTACTTTACTAGCATGTGAGATGAGTGCACATAGCCCTCATTAAAAAGACTACAAATAACAAGTCCTGGAGAGGGTGTGGAGAAATGGGCACCCTCCTACACTATTCATGGGAACGTAAGTTGCCACTATGGGGAACAGTATGAAGGTTCCTCAGAAACTAAAAAATAGAATTATCGTATGACCCAACAATTGCACTCCTGGGCATACTTCAGACAAAACTATAATTCAAAAAGGTACATGCACCTTTATGTTCATAGCAGCACTGTTTACAATGGCTAAGACATGGAAACACCATAAATGGTCATCGACAGATGAGTGTACAAAGAAGGTGTGGTACATACATACTATTCAGGCATAAAAAAAAATGGAATAATGCCATTTGCAGTAACATGGATGCAACTGGAGATTATCGTACTAAGGGAAATAAGTCAGAGAAAGACAAATACTACATCATATCACTGACATATGGAATCTAAAATATGCATAAGCGAAACTGTCTACTAAACAGAGACTCCAAACACAAGGAACAGACTTGTGGTTGTCAAGGGACTGGTGGAGAGGGAGGGATGGACTGTGAGTTTGGGGTTGCTACATGCAAACTATTACATTTAGGATGGATAAAAAGCAACATCCACTGTATATCACAGGGAACTATATCCAATTTCCTGGAATAAACCACAATGGAAAGAAAATAAAAAAGTGTACACACACACACACATATATATATATAACTGAATCATTTTGCTGTACAGCAGAAATTCCCATAACAGTAAGTCAATTATACTTTAATTAAAAAAAAAGGACTTCTGCCCTAGCCTGTTCTGTGTAGGGCAAGGTGCAGGGTGGATATTGAGAGTTATCTGGGGATACTAACATGGCTGCGGTGGCTGGTCTAGGCCTTCTGTTTAAAGAAAATATAGACTCATATCTTATTTGGTCCACATTTGTTTGGTTGAGTCTAGAGTCATGGCAATATCATGTCTTTATTATTTTATCATGGCATATATTGGGTGTCTTGGCAATGCTGAGTTCTTTGACACTGTTTTGGCTACTTCAACTCTGTCTGAGCCGTTCCATTGTTTTCATCCCTAGTACTGTGGAGTCACTGAAGGGTACTAGGAGTTCTCCGTTACCTAGACAGTTGGTTCATGGTTCTGGAATAAGTGCTGCAAAATCTTCCACGAAACTCATATGCCCAGAACCCTTAGATGTATTGCAGCATGACAGAATTAGGGCCAGAGCCAGTTACCTATTAGAGACATATAGTTATTTCAAAGAGCCTTGTGTTCTTTTCCTCAACTCTAAAACTAGTCATTGAGGCAAAGATTATAATGAAAGTGAAAGTTAAAGTGAAAGCCACTCAGTCGTATCAGACTGTTTGCCACCCTATGGACTGTAGCCTGCCAGGCTCCTCTGTCCATGAAATTCTCCAGGCAAGAGTACTGGAGTGGGTTGTCCTTCCGTTTTTCAGGGGATCTTCCCAACCCAGGGATTGAACCCAGGTTTCCTGTTTTGCAGGCGGATTCTTTACTGTCTGAACCCATAGGGAAGCCCAGAAGACTACATACTGAGCTACTAAGAAGTGAGATTTTGTTTGCATGAGAAAGCAAGGGAATCTGTTGTTTAATCTTGGTCCCCACTGCTATCTCTTTGTCCCCAATAAAGCCTTGCCTGAATTTCTAGTCTTGGCCTCTGGTCAATTTCTCTTGATTAAGGAAGGGAAGAACTCTGCTTGGTAACATATTTTGTGGCGCCCAATGTGGGGTTTGTCCCCTTCTGGGGAGAGGTTCTGGGACCTCCAGGACCACCAATCACACCTTCCCTGTGAGTGACGAGTGGCCACCTGATCCTCTTGTTTCAGCCTCACCTGTTAAGTCTCCTTCCAGGCCCCTGGGGTCTCAGTCTTCTCACTCAGGCAAATGCTTCCCTTTCCCCTTTCCCTCTCCTATAATCTATTTCTGTCTGTCCTCTATTACTTCTATTCTATCCTTGCATGAGTGTGGACAATGGGCAGCTACAGCATCACTCCTCTCAGCTTGTGAGACCTGCCTCCTCTGGCCGGCAAAGTCTCACCTTGATGGGTGATGAGCAGAGGTGGGAGAGGCTCACTTCATATGGTCCAAACCTAGTTCCAGTGGGATCTGCCTGATGGGAGAGTAATGACAATGATACAGGTTCAAACCTCATATTGTGCAGCAGCTGGCAGTCCAATTGTCCCAATATTCTCCCCTTTATTTTCCTGTTTCCAAGAGGAAGTCTAGTTGGGAACAGGCTGAGGATTTCTATGTACTGATGTACTGTGTGGCTGCAGGCCCACACAGGATGGACAACTGTCTGGTTTCTGGGCTTGATCACCCTGGTGAGCAGCGGACAGGGTGCGCCCTCCTTCACAGCCCTTTCTGGAAGAATGCAGGCTGGTGCCGGACAGACACCCTCAGGGGCCATGTGGCAATGGGAGCTCCTCTCTCCTGTTCAGTGCTTCCTGTCCCTCCTCCCTTTACCCCTCCTTTGGTCCTCACCCCTATGCTCCAGTCCTCTTTGTCCTGAAAACTTGTTTGTGTCTTTAAGCTTTGTCGTTGGTGTCTTTGTGATGTAGTTTTGTCTGTCCAACTGCTCCTGCAAGTCTCTGTTGACATGTGGGCACTGCACAGCACTGAAGCCTTGAAATACAAACAGCCCATATTTCCTGAGGTTCCTTCTTTAGATTACTTAGTGGGACTTTAAGAAACAGAGGAAAAGACAGGAGCTTGCATTTTCCCCTCCTCTGTACTTGCAATCTAACTATTCTGCCTCGGCTCTCAGGAAATATTAATATCTCATTTATTTGATCGCCTGGATTGGTGGGGGGGGAAGCACCATTATAAATTTAAGGAGGAAAACTATGAACTCACTGGTTCTGTAGAAATTAACTTGTCTAGCTTAAACCTGTGGCTTTAATAGAGACCTTTCAGAGTTATTAATATTAAGGATAATTCTTTCACCGTACCTAGAGTTATAGGAAATCAATAAGTACATATTGTTTCTGTTACATAACCTCTCAACAGGGAAAAATAACCTGATGATTATAAGTAAATGTAACTTAGATAAGAAGTTTTTGATAATCTATAGGAATAATTATGTTTTGGAAACATCTGTCTAAAATAGTTTCTCCAAATTTTGATAAATTTTAAGCTAAATTATGTCTCAGAGAACTCAGAGCCTCTGTATCAACCTAGAAGAGTAGTGAAAGGCTGTTGTTGAATTATGACGCTGGGATTCTTGGCCCCTGGAGAAGAATTCAATCCGGGGCCAAAGACGAGGCTTGATCGCTTAGAGCTTTTGTGTAAGAAACTTTTATTAAAGTATAAAGGAGATAGAGAAGGCTTCTGACATAGGCATCAGAAGGGGGCAGAAAGGGTACCCCTTGCTAGTCTTCAGCTGGATGTTATATAGTCACAAGCAGCCGGTTAATGAAAGAAAGGAATGTCTCAGAACTCAGAATGGCACCAGGCCCCTCACCCATAAGATGTATTTTGGGATAATCTTGGCTCCAAATTGTTCATCTTGGGCCATAAAATGATGATTAACTTGAATCTTGAAGAAGGGCAGATCACCATACAAATAGTTTCATTTACACAGATTAGAGGAAGAATATCAGAGTATAACATACTGGTTTATCAAGTAGGTTCTGAGCCAAAAGGGGAAACCGACTTGAAGACAGAGTTTGGGGTAAATGCATAGTGCATTAGCATAGCTTAAGATAAACATTTCCATAAGAAAAAGGCATTGGTTAACTTTAGGTGAAACCAGGTGTCATGGCAACACAGAATTTTAAGAGAAACCTCCTTTTAAATTTGTATAGAGAAGGAAAAAATATCCCTAGTTTGTTTCCTCCTGCGGCTTAAGAAAGATAAAATGTCTGACACTTGCAGGCTATTTCCTCCGTTTGAGACCCCTGGCCCTCCTGCCTGTTACCCTCTCATTCCCCCCTTTTCTTTTAGGAGAATTATGTTGCCTAGGCAAAAGGGGCGTCGTTTTCGTTCCATAACTGTTTTGAGCTGAGAAGGGGCGTTGTCCCTAAATTGGTAAGGCAACATATTCTCCTGAGCCTCGTATTGAGGATATCTGATCCAGGGGCCCCAAATAGCAGTCGGAGGCAGCTGCAGCAGTAGCAGGAGTTTGAGCAACCATTTGGAACTTGAAAGCTTTCATGCGGCTAGAAACAAACCCAGTTATACAGTTACAGATGCAGGGAGCAAGCAGTAAAAACAAAACAATCAGAATTATTGTAATTAAGATAGTTGTCCACCATGAGGCACTAGTTAACGTCTCCCAAAGTGAGGCAATTGAGGCTTCAGGAGTGTCCATGGCCTCAATCATCTTGTTATGTGTTTAGTAAAATCAGTAACATTTGTGTTCATATCAGGTACAGCATTGGGTGTGAATAATAGCACACGTTCCTCTTTGTGCAGCTGTCAGAATATCTGAAGCCAATCTGTTTTGTAAAACCACCTTTTTAATTTGTGTTTGTTCAGCATTAAGAGCTGAAACTGCCTTTTGAGAATCTTGTAATGCCTGTTGAGTAAGATTAGTCAAAGCATCCACTTGTAGCATAACATCTGTAGTTCCCAAAGAGGGAACAAACATTTCAGCCAAATAATCACAGCAGTGAAATACAGACCTTGCCCGCCGAGTTTTAAGGTGGGGTATATCAGCAGGCTTTTTTTGGAGCTCTGAAAATATAAAGCCGTGAGTAAAGGCTAGACCCAGGGTGCATCTCCCTATCCAACCAGGGGGAAGCCATACCCATAGGTAAGAGCCACATATCCAATAAGCCCCGTTTGGAGCAAGCCAGTGAGAGGGTAACAGGCAGGAAGGCCAGGGGTCTCCAAATGGAGGAAATAGCCTGCAAGTGTCAGACATTGTATCTCTCTTAAGCAGCAGGAGGAAACAAATTAGTGATATTTTTTTCTTTCTTTATACAAATTTAAAAAGAGGTTTCTCTTAAAATTCTGTGTTGCCATGACACCTGGTTTCACCTAAAGTTAACCAATGCCTTTTTCTTATGGAAATATTTATCTTAAGCTATGCTAATGTACTATGCATTTACCCCAAACTCTGTCTTCAAGTCGGTTTCCCCTTTTGGCTCAGAACCTACTTGATAAACCAGTATGTTATACTCTGATATTCTTCCTCTAATCTGTGTAAACAACACTATTTGTATGGTACTCTGCCCTTCTTCAAGATTCAAATTAATCCTTTTATGGCCCAAGATGAACCATTTGGAGCCAAGATTATCCCTAAATACATCTTATGGGTGAGGGGCCTGGTGCCATTCTAAGTTTTGAGACATTCCTTTCTTTCATTAACAGACTGCTGGTGACTATATAACATCCAGCTGAAGACTAGCAGGGGGGTACTCTTTCTGCCCCCTTCTGATGCCTATGTCAGAAGCTTTCTCTATCTCTTTTATACTTTAATAAAAGTTTCTTACACAAAAGCTCTGAGCGATCAAGCCTCGTCTCTGGCCCCGGATTAAATTCTTCTCTGGGGGCCAAAAATCGCGGTGTCGTAATTCAATAACAACCTTTCATCCTGCGGGCTCATTCGGGATCCTTCAGGACAAGGTAAGGATGCTTGGAGCTCTAGTTCTTTGTTCTCTTAGCGAACACATTTTCTGCTGTGCTTTACTAACTCTACGGTGTGCTTGTGTGAATGAATGACATGCCCTGTGCGAAGCAAGTGAGGAGCCCTGCTCTGCGGTTCCACGGTGATCTCATACAGCTTTTGGCAGAAACCTGTCGTGGGTTTATACCGACCTGCCAATGCCAAGAGGCACCCAATATCTCCTTCGGGAACCGACCAGAAATGGGCAAAGCGTGTGGACCGAACTCTCCTTTCTCGGTCAAACTTTTCGGTCTCTTTGACCAGTTCATAACTCCTTGGGAATTAGAAGTATTAACCTAATCTATCGGATCATAGACTTTCAAGGGACTTGTGATCTATACTGTTACTGTGTACTGTGGCTTAGGTCCCAAACTTGGATTGGTAGTCAAGAAAGCGCCTAGCCTCACTAGGAATCAAAAGTTCAGAAGCTAGATGGAGCTCTAGCCCCAAGAACAAACATCTCAGGTTAAAGGTTACCCAGATAGGGACTACAATGGGTTATTTTTCCTTTGGTAACCACTGGCTCTTAGTGGACCAGAGGAGGCTTTTATACTGGTGTGGTGATGCTTGAAAAGAACATCCCAGCTTTATGTTCGTATCGGTATTATGGTCAAAAATATACTCAAGGTCGTGCACAGGCATTCAGGTGACAAATATTTCCCCCAGTGGTCTTAGCTTGGGAGGCATTCCGGAAGGTTACTCTGATTGCACCCTGGGTGGCATCAGAGGCAAACAAGGTTAAAGGTGAAGAGCTGGATGTCAGATGTCAGGTAGAGATGCTATCAGGTCTACCCCTGCTACATCCCCACCCAATCTCGGCGGTAGAACTGGGAGGGTCGAGGACCTGCGTCGGAAGGACAGACTAAGTCTGACCAGGAAGAAAAAGCTTTTGGTGTAGTCTGTCTACACCCCCATCTAGACGGTGGGGGGCNCGGCGGGAAGTCCGGTAGATAAATGGTGCTGGTCGCTTTTTTTCTCTCTTACAGATGGGAGCTAACAATTCCAGCCTCACTCCTTTGAACTGTATCCTGAAAATCTGGGATAGATTTGATCCCCAGGGCTTAAAGAAGACACACCTGGTCTTCCTATGCGATACTGCATGGCCACAGTATCCATTGGAGGATGGCAAATGGTGGCCGGTTGGAGGGTCTCTGGTTCTATAAAGAACAACAAAAAAAGTATCTTAAAAGATAAATTTCTATTCAGTTGGCTCCAGGTATCTCCCATAGCTATTAAACAGGCGTATGGACCAAATCAGTCTTTAGATACTCTGTTACAACTGTCTCAGACAGTCTGTTATGGTAGGAAATATGAAGAATAGAAAAAAAGACAAAGGAAAAGGTGGAAGCCTTCGCAATGACTATGAAAAACTTTCTTAAACAGCCTGAGAAAGATGCCCAGAGGGACCCAGGTGGAAAAGGATGGGCTTGCTATTACTGTGGAAAGGACGGGCACCTCAAGCAGGATTGCCCTCAGGCATCTAAGCTGCCCCTGGCTCCATGTCTGGTCTGCAAAGGACCACACTGGAAGAGAGACTGCCCTCAGAGGCGTAGGTCTCCAGGGGTTGGACTGTCAAGACAATCAGGATTAAAAGTGCCCGGGGGTCCCCACACAAGCTCCCGTCCTAATTATACCTGAGGAACCCCGGGTATTAATAATTGTGGGGGGCCAATCAATCGATTTCCTTTTAGATACTGGGGCAACTTACTCTGTGCTTACTGAAGCCCCTGGCCCATTTTCTTCCCTATCCGCTTCTGTAATGGAACTGTCTTGATGAGCCAAAAGGTATTACTTCAGTTATTCTTTATCTTGCAGCTGGGATTCTGTGCTGTTTTCACACGAGTTTCTGATCATGCCAGAATCTCTCTCACCCCTTTTGGGGAGAGATATACTGAACAAGGTCCATGCCTCTGTTTTCATAAATATGGAGCCCTCCCTTTCTCTCTCTCTAGTTGAACAAAATGTAAATCCTAGAGTATGGGCTGATGGGAAATCTGTGGGTCGAGCACAAAATGCTATTCCTGTAGTTGTCAAGCTCAAAGACCCACACTTATTTCCACATAAAAAGTAGTATCCTCTGAAACCTGAGGTTAAGGAAGGATTAAAACCCATCATTGAAAATTTAAAGGAACAGGGACTATTAATTCCCTGTAATAGTCCTTGCAACACTCCTATTTTGGGTATAAAGAAATCAAAAGGTAAATGGAGACTAGTTCAAGATTTACATATAATAAATGAGGCTGTAGTTCCTTTATACCCCGTGGTGCCTAATCCTTATACTCTCTTGTCTAAATTCCTGAATGAGCCACATATTTCTCAGTAATTGATTTAAAAGATGCCTTCTATTCAGTGCCTTTGGCAGAAGAAAGTCAATTTCTATTTGCCTTTGAAAGACCCTACGCAGCCAGCTTCTCAGTTAACCTGGACAGTTTTGCCCCAGAGATTTTGTGACAGTCCTCACTTATTTGGACAAAGTTTGTCACGGGATCTACACAACTTTAATAGCTCTGAAGCGGTGGGTGTTACAATATGTAGATGATATTTTGCTCTGTGCTGAGACAGAAAAAGCTTGTTCGCGAGCCTCAGAAGATTTCTTAAACTTTCTGGCAGGCTGTGGTTACAAGGCATCAAGAGAAAAGGCTCAGCTTTGTCGACAATCAGATATCTGGGCCTAATCATATCAGAAGGGACTAGGGCCATAGGCCCTGAGAGAATAATCCTGCACTAAATCATCCCCTACCTATGACTTTAAGACAACTGAGAGGATTTTTGGGAATCAAAAATTTGGATTCCGGGTTATGGGAAACTTGCCCGGCCTTTATATAAACTTATAGCTGAAACTCAGCAGGCCCAAACTGACAAACTGGTTTGGTCTCCAGAAACTCAAAAAGGCTTTTAAGGTTCTTCAGACTGCTCTCCTGTAAGCTCCAGCTCTGAGCTTGCCCACAGGGTCAAAATGTGTTTGTCACTAAAAGGAAAGGTATGGCCTTGGGAGTTTTGACACAACCCCAAGGGCCTCACCAGCAACCTATTGCTTATCTAAGCAGAGAATTAGATGTAATTTCATGTGGGTGTCCCCACTGCCTAAGAAGAATTGGAGCAGCAGCTTTATTAGCACCTGAAGCTTTAAAAATAATTAATGGATAAAACCTTACTGTACTGACTTCTCATGATGTGAGTGGAATATTAAATTCTAAGGTATTTGGATGACAGACAGTAGGCTTCTCAAATACCAGTCATTGTTGTTAGAAGGACCAGTAACTAAGCTTAAAGTTTGTGGAAATTTAAATCCTGCCACTTTCCTTCCTGAAAAAAATAATGAAATACCTGATCACGATTGTTCTCAATTCCTAACTTTAAACTATGCAGCTTGGGAAGATCTAATGAATACCCCAATAGACAATCCTGACATGGAAATATTTACAGATGGCAGTTCTTTTGTTCGGGATGGAAAGCGTAAAACAGGTTATGCCATGGTGACTGCTGAACAGGTTTTGGAAGCAAAATCTCTCCCCCAGGGAACCAGTGCTCAGTGAGTGGAGCTTGTGGCTCTGACCCGAGCTCTAGAGTTAAGCAAAGGGCAGCGGGTAAATATCTACACTAGGTATGCTTATTTGACTTTACATGCTCATGCTGCAATATAAAAAAAAGACAGTTTAAAACAGCAACAGGAGAACCTATTAAACATTTCAGAGAGATCGAGAGACTTTTAACTGCTATATATTGTCCTAAAGAAGTAGGACAATGCTGTTATGCATTGCAAAGGGCACAGCAGGGATGGGAATAAAGTAGCCAAAGGTAATCAGCTGGCTGACTGTCAAGCCAGAAAAGGGGCAGAGCCTTTGATCTGGACAGGTCCTGTGGAACAGGAAAAACCACAATATACTAAAGAAAAATTTAAAAGATATTAAAAAAAGAAGAGCACAGATTACTGATAAAAGATGGTTACAGTCTGAAGATGGATGATTAATAATTCCTGAAAATGCTCAATGGAAAATTCTTAAGGGTTTATATCAGAGTTTTCATTTGGGTACAGAGAATACTTACCAAATGGCTTCTGGTTTGTTTGAAGGTAAAAATGTAATGAAAACTTTAAAGAATATTATCAAAAGGTATGAGGTTGGTCAAAAAAATAACCCAAAGACTGAAAAACTAACAAAATGTAGATTACAACGAAGTGGAAAGTGTCCTGGAAAAGACTGAAAAATTGATTTTACTCATATGCCAAAAGCTAATAGATATTTTTGCTTACAAGTTTGGGTAGATACTTTTACTGGATAGCTTGAGGCTTTTCCCTGTCGTAGTGAACAGGCTAAGGAGGTTATAAAGATTTTAATCCATGAAATTATCCCCAGGTTTGGGCTGCCAGGGAGCCTTCAGAGTGACAATGGCTCCGCCTTTAAAGCTGCTGTAACTCAGGGGGTATCCAAAGCTCTAGGAATAGAATATCACACTGTTCCTGGAGACCCCAATCCTCAGAAAAGGTTAAAAAAGCTAATGACATTATCAAAAGATATCTGTGCAAATTAACTCAAGAGACGCAGGATAATTGGATTAAAGTCCTACCCATAGCTTTAATGAGGGCTCGAACTGCCCCCAGAAAGGAGGGACTGTCCCGCTTTGAATGTATGTATAGAAGGCCTTTCTTATGCACAGACATTGTTATAGACCCTGAGGCCTTGGAATTAACTAGTTATGTAACTCAGCTCTCAGCTTGTCAACAGGCATTAACAGAACTCTGGGAGACAACTCCTGACCACGCCTCTGAGTCAAGCCAGCCTCTATTTGAGCCAGGAACTGAGGTCCTCATAAAAACTTTGGGATCTGGGGGCCCATCCCTCGAGCCCCTCTAAAAAGGCCCTTACCAGGTTATTCTTTCTTCTCCCACAGCTGTCAAAGTGCCAAAAAATTGATTCGTGGGTACATCACACTCGAGTTAAGAGATGGCACCCTGACCAAAACTAAGTGACATCGTTTTATGTCTTTACTTTCTATGCTCTGACTTTGTACTTTTCAGATAGGCCTGATAACCTATGTGAGCTTACTTCTGCTGACTCCAAATATCCTGAGTCTGCCCTTTGACCCTCAAGACAATGCCTTCCTGTCCTGGGTTCACTCCTATGCTACATTCCACAATCGGTCTAACTGCTGGGTCTGTAGAGCACTCCCCTCTTCATCAGTGGAAGGCTTCCCGTGGTGGACATCTCCACTTCAAGGAAAAGACTTTCTCCAAGTGTGTGAATACCTTCGACAACAATTGCATGCGATGCCTCCCCTTCATCTGATGACATCTACCAACCCTAAAATGGACTGGTGCAACACTTTGTACTTTAACTATGGACATAATGTGACTTTCCATTTTGATTATACATTGTCTCGGTTCAGTGACTATTTTGCTACACATAAGGCGAATAGGTCTAGATCTAATGGGTTTTTTAGCTGACGTTTATCAAATATGGGATGAGGTTATGTGGCTAACTCCTGAAAAAGGACGTTTAATAACTACTGCCCCTATATGCTGGGAACAAACAGAGCCATCCCCCAAAGCTAGCCAACAACTTAATTACGATGAT